>CM042559.1:9555000-9922500 GCA_023630585.1 Cranoglanis bouderius
TAAATGTAACTAAAAACGGATAAAAAAAAATTATGACGTGTCATTCTTGTGCTCATTGGCAACAAGAGGAATTAAAACACTTTGGAATTTGGTGATAATTGCATCACACCACATCGTTGTTAATTATATTCCCAGAATTTTAGCCGCGTGCTTCATTCTGTTTTTTCCATAACAGCATGGTTCTGATGGTCGTAATTAAAAGCACAGGTTTATATTAACACACTAATGAGTTATTGCTTACATGAGATATGGTGCGATTTATATAATAATGCGATTTTGATATGGTGCGAATATATAATTATGTATTATACTAGATATTATATAATTAATATCTAGTATTAAAAAAAAATGTATGCTTTCCAATTCTTTGCCTCGCACCGCCGGGGTTGGTGGTTCGAATCCCGCCTCTTCCCTGTGTGCGTGGATTTTGCATGTTCTCCCCGTGCTTTGGGGATTTCCTCCGGGTAATCCGGTTTCCTCCCAGAGTCCAAAGACATGCGCTGTAGGCTGATCGGCGTCTCTAAATTTTCCGGAGTGTGTGAATGTGCGCGCGATTGGGCCCTGCGATGGGTTGGCACCCCGTCCAGGGTGTCCCCCGCCTTGTGCCCCGAGTTCCCTGGGGTAGGCTCCAGGTTCTCCCTCAGCCCTGTGTAGGATAAGCGGTATGGAAAATGGATGGATGGATGGATTTCCAATTCCAAAAATATATCTTTTTCAGATCCACTTTTTGCCATTTGTTACGGGATCTGATATCTGATATGTTCTCTCTGATATCTGAGCCACCATTATTTTACTGGTATTGGATACGGGGCCATCTCTAATTTTCATAGTAACAACTCATTCACAGAGACTTGTATATTTCTAATAAATAGCGTTAAACCATATAATTGTTGATGTGGTGAGTTTTCTGTAAGGAGATGTTTAACTTTTTTATTTAGGGAAGGAGTCTCCAGTGTCAACACTTTCTCACAGTCCCAGTTAAAGCTATAACTTTTTTTCTGATACAGAGACATTTGGGTTTTACCGATCAGGTGTGCGTTATTTTTTCGAAGAAAACACTCAACATTGTGGTGGTTTGATGTCGCAGTGTTTTATTCCTTACATTCCACACATGATCACTCCGTCAAGGATTTGAGCTACCTGCTGCCTTTGCTAGTTTATTTGTAGTCTACGCCAGTCACCATTTTTTTTTTTTTTTTTTTTTTTTTTTTTTGTTAGCTGCTGTTACTGTTCCTGTTTGTAGAATATGCAACTAAAAGTCAAATGTAAATGTCATTCTAAGTAATATTAGTTTCGCAAGGTGTGTAAAATTTATGTGCCTTTAGTTTTCTTTCTGTTCGCCTTCCCAAAATGGTTATTGCCCATCAACGATTAGCTTGTTAGTCACCACCGAAAGTTGATCACGTTGTTAAAATATTCACCAGCTTTTAATGTGCTCTGGTGCTCATACATGACTGCTTGTGTTGCTGTCTTCAGGGAACAAAATGCGTGAAGCCACATTTCTACCACAGCAGCTGTGTGTAGAAGTGATCGCACCTCGCACCAACACTTAGTAGATGTGGCAATAATGAATAGACTAGTGTAGATAATGCCAAAAAGACATTTTGCTTACTTACACACACACACACACACACACACACACACACACACACACACACACCCGACTGCAATAGGATGTAGCACATGGTGTATAATGTGTTTTCTGATTATGCAGTCATTTGTATCACATCCATTTACCGAAAACTTGACAGAAAACTAGTGTCTGACCTTTTCTGCAACTGACTGTAGTAAGTACTATGAGGTACCAGAGGTTTTGGCACCAAAAAAAAAAAAAAAATCCCCTGAAACTGTGCTTTTGATTATTGGCTACCGGTTCAGTACCAAATGTTTCATTGGTTTTGTTTTTGCCACCTGCTCAAGATAGCAAAAAAAGACTGGTGCCAAGAGGAAGTAATGTTAAGGGGAGGCGGGGCAAGCAGCGTTGGTTATTGCTGGTGGGTTATTATGAATACTGTGTCACACAGCATGCAACATGCTTGCACAATTTTCACCAAAACTGCACCAGCACGAATGCAGCACAGTCAAACAGAATTGTGTTCTTTTTTTTGGGGGGGGGGGGGGGGTGGGGGTCTCGATGTCGTAGTGAGTTCATATCGTCCTTGTGATGTTATTCTCTTTTCATACAATAGCGTTGTTGAATTCTCGATAGTAACGACTCATTGACAGAGACACGTATGCCGGACACTGCATGTAATCTGAGTCTAAGTCTAGTGATAAATAGATGTTTTTTTTTTAAATGTGTTATTTAACAAAGATATGGTCAGGCTTTCTTTAAGGAGGAGTTGATGTAATATTTATGGTAGATGATAACAGGAACTTGTTTTGTAGACGTTCCACAACATTAAACCGGTTTGTTATGGGTTTAATTCAATTCAAATTTTGTCAGCGAAGAAAATGAATCCGTAACAGTAACTCCGCTTCACATCACACCACCATATTGCTATTTTCCCTGTAACTCCAATTTATTATTCTGTACTTTTTTGTCATGTTCGTAGTTTGTATTAAAATATTTGTTTTATAACTTCGTCGTAGTGATGATTAATCAGTGACACTTGTCATTAGTTAACATCGTGGCAGCTGATATGAGCAGGTTGACCAAATGGACCAAACGATCAAGCCTCCAGTTTGGACCAGTTCTTGTTTTGAACGTACACAGAGAGTATGATTGCTTATATGCTCCCTCTTATTCTACTTCGGCTGCCATCCCCTCTGCAAGATGATTCTTTTAGTCTCTCTCTCTCTCTCTTTCTCCGATTGTAACAGGGCCGACCTTGGATGAGGCTGAGCAGGAGCAGAGCTGATGTATGGCCTCTGTGCACAGGCCGGCAGTAACTGAAAGCCGTGTTTTTATTTCCTAGCGCAGGGCACAGTGTCAAGCCGTATAAGTGGGTTCATTTCTCCTACGCCGCTCCCCCTCTCCTGCTCTCGCTGCTTGGGAGGAATGCTAAATGTCAGGCTAGCGGACACACATTAGTCTGAACAGAATAAGTAGCAACAGAGGGAAAGGGCCTCGTACAGCGAGCGGGATTGAGCGTACGCATGAATGTTTTCCCGCCTTATTTGTTTGATGTAAAATTGACCACCGTCTACTACTAATACTAGTCTGCTGTATTAGATTTAAATGAAAGGAAAGCTTTGTAGCAGTTCTTTCTGCACACGTGGGATTGAACATGACGAGGTGTTTAATGTGGGCCCATGGGCTGCCCGCCGAGCCGATCTCTCAGCCTGTATGGAAATGCCAGTGCAGTGATGTGTGCAGCTCACCAAAGCACAACACTCTGACACAGTGCTGTAGCCAGGAATTAATCTACTAAATGAAATCACCGTGTGATCTGTACAATTATACTGATAAGTGTGAGGCGATGCCAGACAGTAATAGGAGCAGTGATGGCACAAATTTGTTATTTAATCATTTAAGAGACACGATCTACTGTCAACCAGTCTTCCCATATTAGCAATGTTACCTGAAAACACCTTTATGTGGATTCAAATAAGATGGAAGTAATTTGAGGAAATGACACTTTATCTAAGATCTGTTCTTCTTGTCCTGTCAATATCTCTGAGCTCAGACAGTAGCTAATTGGCTTTCATACGGAATTAAATTTGTGCCAAAAGTATTGCATGTACCTTTTCAAGAAACGAGCAAAAATATACAACGAGAGAAGAAGAAAAACACTCTGAAACTGAAAACAGTGAGCTCAGTGGCAAAAATGTAACATGGGCTTTAAATAAACAGCATTCTTTAACAGTTTTCTAAGCTTCGTTCTCGCTAATCATGGTTTATGAATGCGCCGCCAGAGTTTTCGTTTCCGCTTTCAAACATTTTGTTTACGCTCCGCAAGTTTACGTTCACCATTCTGACAGCTCTCACGTGTGGGCGGGGCTTAACAGCGATTTACTCTCATTGACTAGTGAGATTTGGATTTACAACTCGAGTGTCCAGCTGAGGAGGATGATGATGATGATGATGATGATGATGACGGCGATGCTCCATGACGCTCCTGAGAGCTCATCTCGGGAAAAAAAAGTCGTATGAGACTACCCAAATATTAATTACGAACTAATATACTGACTCGGTAAATAAGTAATTTCCACTACAAAGTACAAACACTATAACTATACAGAGAACCACATACAGAACGCTCTACTTCCTGGTCAGGGAGCTGTCGATCCAAATCTCACTAACCAATGAGAGTAAATCGCTGTTAAGCCCGCCCACATGAGAGATTTGTGCCAGACAAACAGTTTGAAAGCGTAAATGAAAACTGGCAGAGCAATCATTAACCATGATTAGTGAAAATGAAGCTTAGAAAACTGTTAACAAAGAATGCTGTTTATATTCATTTTTTCCCACGGAGTCCACTGTTTTCAGTTTAAGAGAGTTTTTCCTTCTTTCTCATTGTATATTTTTGTTCATTTCTTGAAAAGTTATGTTCAGCACAAATTTAATTCCATACTTTCAGCCTGAACCAGGAAAAATGCATGATCTTGATTGGTTAAACCTGTTTCTCAGCCTAAGGCAATAAAATGTGCTTAAACAAACAAAGGGATGCGTTTTGAGTTTGTTTGTTTGGGGTGGTTATTTTATTGACCTTTTATCAGTAACATCAGTACAGCTCAATTACTGTGCACAGCATGTTCTATATACATTCACTTAGGAACACCACTGCTTTGAGATTTGGACATGTTTGCGTCACAGGTTCCTGGCTGACAGGAGCAGAATACGATGTGGTCTTCTGCTGTTGTAGCCCATCCACCTCAAGATTTGGCTTGTTGTGCGTTCTGAGATGCTTTTCTTCTTACCACGGTTGTAAAGGGCGGTTATTTGATTTACCGTAGCCTTTCTGTCAGGTCGAACCCGTCTGGCCATCCTCTTCTGAACTCTCTAATCAAAAATGTTTCTTCCCACAGAACAGCTGCTCACTGGATGTTTTTTTATTTTCTGCACCATTCTGTTTAAACTCTAGAGAGCCGTGTGTGTGTGTGTGTGTGTGTGAGAAAATTCCAGGAGAAAATACTCAAACCAGCCCATCTTACACCAACAATCATACAAAGTCACCGAGCTCCCCCCCCCCCCCCCCCAATCTGATGTTTGATGTGAACATTACCTGAAACTCTTGACCTGTGTCTGCTTGATTTTATGCATTGCGATGCTGTCCTGACACCAACGGCTCCCATCCATCAGTGCTGTACCACCTCGTGCATGAGGAGCGAGAGGCAGGCAGGAGGTTCTGTCTATCTGAGAATGCCTGTGTGACACCTCTCAGTGGCCTCTCCATCAACCTTGAGAGGAACACACTCTGCATTCTAGCACTGTGCAGCTCAGCCGCAATTCACTACAGCAGTTCGGTTTAAAATAGAGCACTGCATGGAGCCGTTGATCTCTGCAGAGCGCTGGCAGCAGCGCAGGCACGTGGGATCAGTGCTGCTGGTTCATTTTTCAAGGGCAGGAAGCGGAAACTTAGGTTTAACAGCAGATATACCAATATATGTGGTTTAGCTGTGTAGTTTAGGTTTGGAGTATTGTCTGAGCGCAGTGCAAACGTGTATACTGTCGATTAGGGATGTGAGAGTTTGCACTTGATTATAATGGTATATGATGGTGATGGACATTTCAAGTAGTAATTCCATCATCTGAAAAACCACCATTATCTGTAGTTTTGTCTAGAGCTTTAAATACTGTGTTTGACATCACAGGGTCATGACCTTAATGTTATGCCTAAAACATTATTTCTAGGTGCTGCATCATTTCACTTGACATATTTGAAAATAGAGTAGTTTGCAAACATAGATTTGTTTTTTGCAATGCTTTGATAATTTAACACTGAGTCATCCACTTAAGTCCATTTAAAATATATTTTGGCAGTTGCCAAACTCTGCTGGAGTGTTAAGTCGTCGAAAGTGTCATGCAGAAAACTGCTATTAAGCCATATGATTATGATTCTGTTCATTTTTCTTTACTAATGTTGAGTAATCCACTCTGAAGATCATTTATTTTTGTTTAGTTAATAAGAATGTGTGTGTGTGTATATATGTGTGTGTGTGTGTGTGTGTGTGTGTATATATATATATATATATATATATATATATATATATATATATATATGTATGTATGTATGTGTATATATATATATATATATATAATATACACACACACACACATTCTTATTAACTAAACCAAAATAAATGATCTTCAGAGTGGATTACTCAACATTAATAAAGAAAAATGAACAGAATCATAATCATATGGCTTAATAGCAGTTTTCTGCATGACACTTATGTATATATATATATACATGTGTGTGTGTGTGTGTGTGTGTGTGTGTGTGTGTGTGTGTATATATATATATATATACACACACACACATTCACTCACTTAGACTTTTGCTAAGTTTAAAAAAATATTTTTTTATCGAAAACATTTCCTTCAAATTTTCCTCGCACCACTGAGGTTGGGGGTTCGAGTCCCGCCTCCGTTCTGTGTGTGTGGAGTTTGCATGTTCTCCCCGTGCTTTGGGGGTTTCCTCCCCCAGTCCAAAGACATGCATTGTAGGCTTATTGGATTGTGCATAGTGTGTGAATGTGTGTGCGATTGTGCCCTGCGATGGGTTGACACCCCGTTCATTGTGTCCCCCATCTTGTGCCCCTAGTTTCCTGGGATAGGCTCCAGACTCTGCCGAGACCCAGTGTAGGATCAGCAGTATGGATGAATGGATGGATGGATGGATGGATGGATGTCTAATGGAGGACATATCAGTACGAACAGGCAACTGGGACAAACAGAGTTCATGTTGGGCTATTAGTTATTCATTCATATTAACATGAGACAAGTAAGTTCAACCTCAGAAAGGAAAAAATCCTCCTCATTGATTTTCACAAACAGAAGATTTTATGTGGTATGCATGTTTAAACGTAATGTGACTCCCTCAATGCTGTAACTGTAGCTTGGCTGTCAATAGAGCTATTTTTTACTAGACATTAATTAGCGTGCACAGATGACAGACAGATCTTTTGAGAATCAGGCACACGGGTATGTGGAAACACTGACTAACCTGTCATGTAGCTCTCCGGAGAACGATACACGGTCACCTTGTGGTTAAACACGTTCAAGGGATGATAAAGACACTAGCCAGACTCAAAGAATATCTTTTATGTGTGATGTGAGAACAGAAAAACACAGCTCATAGCTGAAACATTGTGCACCAACTAGATAGATAGATGGATGGATAGATGGATAGATAGGGGAGTTGTGCTGATGGATGTGTGGCTGACGGCTTGTCGTGCTGACCTAATGGATCGGAAGCTGCAGTCCTGCTGCCACACTTTCCTTTCTCTTGTCGAGCAGAGCAAAAAAGAGGCACCATGCTTGGCTAAGCAACCAGCAGCCAGTCCATTTCTCAAAGGTTAATAGAGCTGCCTCATAATGCACACTGATCAGCAGCTAATGTGTTTGCTTTCTATTAATACCCACCCAGGTCAGCGCTGACGAACGGCTACCTTTCACTCAGGAGGTGTGCCAAATCGCCATTTCTCGTTCTCTTGTTTTTGGCCTCAGTCCGTATGCCAAGAAGAGTGAGGCCGTTATGTTAAGTGGAACGAAGAGTTGTGGTTTTTTTTTTTTTTCGGTTTTTTTTTTTCCCCAGAGCAGCTATGAATTACTAATGGACTGTGAATCCTCCAGAGAGCCCCCGTGACCTGTGGACAAATGGAGAGAGCAGCGCTTGTGTTCTTAAAGAGCTTTTGTTCGCAGGCATTAGCATTAAATCACTCCAATCTCCAGGAAGCTGCGTACCTTATTTCTATAATCGGAACTAGCAGTGAAAATCTTTAAACACCTCAGTCTTATTTTCTAATACAATGTTTCCTTACAGGTGTTTATGCTTAACAATATGCCACACTGCACATGCTTAAGCGTTTTGGACACGTACTCGAGCCGGCGTTATGGGAAGCGCCGAATGCATGATACAATGGCGAATGACAGCGGAGGCTTAGTCAGTGGTGTTGGGTGTTCCGAGAGAGCTTCGGAGGATATGCGGAGGATTTTCCGCACCAAACGCTGGCCTGCCTTGTCAGAGCTCACTAGAGAAGACGACACAGACAGAGCGCTATATGTTTTAGATTTTGTTCACTGCTACGCTTACAGAAAAAGAAAAAAGGTCAGATGTCTTGGTTACTCGTACACACACACTCGCACACGTAGACACGATTGAAAGAGACATGATGAGCTGCCGAGCTCAGTCTGTCCGCGAGTCTGCTCTTTTGCACACAGTGAGGAAGGTAATTGCTGATTAAGTCACATGACTGAACCTTTTTCTGTTTTACTTATTCATTCCCCCCCCCCCCCATCAATCCTGCTGATTATTTCAGAATCCATTAAATCCATTATATCTCCCATACGTTTATGAGAGAGGTTGTTAAAAGCAAATAAAACAACTAGGTGTGTAACAGGAATCAGCAATATAATGATATAATATTGATTTTGATATTGATGTTGTGATAAATGCCCTGATACTACTGTGAGAGATTGCAGGTATCAGTAGTAGAGGGCGGTATGACAGCTGAGCCGTTATGCACCGGTTGTAATAAGGTATGGGAGAAAGCCACAAACTACTACCTTTACGCGAGAGAACAACAAATAACACATAATCCACACAGAACGCGATGAGACGTGGTGAAAGATTGAACAATGGGGGGAGGACATGATTTTCTATCCATTTCCACAATGCTGGCTCGCAAATCACTCGCACTTTGTCTGTTTCAGAGCTTTGTCACTTGTCTGCTCGGTCATTAATCATATACATGCGCTGAGGTGTTTTGTATTCGCATTAATGGAAAAAAGGTAATGACTGTCTAGTCGTATGTTCTGTGGCTACTCCCAGTAAGAGCATTACCTTAAACAATCCAATAATCACTCTTGGCGATGCTGAGCACCAATTAAAACACACCGATGTCTGTGTCCACAAAATAGCAGTTTACGCATCTGTATTTTTATAAATACGTGATATTCATTCATGTCCATTCAAGCATATCAGAGGTACGGCCAAAACATTTTGGCCACCTGACCATCACATCCATTTGTGCTCGTTGAACGTCCCATTCCAGATTTAGTCCCCCTTCGCTGTTATAATAACCTCCACTCTTCTGGGAAGGGTGATTTCCACTTGATTTTTGGAGCATGGCTGTGGGGATTCGGGTTCATTCAGCCACAGGAGCATTAGTGAGGTCAGGCACTGATATTGGACGTGGAGGCCTGGGACGCAATCAGCATTCCAGTTCATCCCAAAGGCGTGGGATGAGGAGTGGGGTTGAGGTCAGGGCTCTGCGCAGGACACTCGAGTTCTTCCAGTCCAACCATGTCTTCATGGAGCTTGTTTTGTGCACAGGGACACTGTCGTGCTGGAACAGGTTTGGGCCTGTTGGTTCCAGTGAAGGAACTGCTGTTATGTAATAATATACCAATTTTATGTTTAAATAAAATATGTTTATTGCATATTAACACAACTAATAATGCAGTTGTCATTGTAATTTTTATGTAACACATCTCTAGCTATCAGACAATACAGATGTTTATAATTAAAGACTAATAGATCTCTCTGGTTGAAAAACAAGCAAAAAAAAAAAAAACCCTGAGTAGCCTGGAGTGTGTCTCGGTAAGTTCCCTAGTTCAGTATTCAGGGCTCTGACATTTTAAGAGCTGTCTCAATCGCAAAATCCTTCCAGTACACTGGAACGTTCGCTCCCTAAAAAAATCCCACAATGCACCGCAAAAACAGGGAGCATAGATATTCACTATGTTCTCTTACTGGAAATGACGTCATGATTTCTGAAGCCTCTCAGCTCGAAAAAAAAAAATGGCGGACGAGCTCTCGGCCAACTTTGTGTACAAATATAAGCAGCTTGTTTTTATTGTTGTAGCTCTAAAATGATTACTTACATCAGCGATTTTTAACTTTATTTGACGTTCTATATACAGTTTGTTTTAGTCTAACAACTTTTAAGTGTTTAATGATCTAATGATGAAAAAAATACACTAGCTAGCCTACGATCCTGCTTGACGTACCATGACAGTAATGCGTGTGATTAAACTAACATATTTATATGACACATAAAACTTGGATATTGAGTCATCAGTGTCCCGACGTGTAGTGAGCCAGGGTCCTTACACGTACACCATGTACCGATTCATGACCTAGGGAGATAAGGAACTGATCGAGATGCACCACTAGTTTAAATAAGCTTGTTGATATAGGTTGCAATGACTGGACACGCTCTGAGTTTATATACGGTACACTCCGAGTGCTTACAAATTTGTTTTTTTTGTTTTGTTTTTTATTTTGGCACTTGTACATATTTGCTATTGCAACATCGCGGGTGTCGCAGCACTGAAAGCTGGGGTAATATCCAGCCAGTTGCCGTAAACTCTTATGTTAGCTGAACAACGTAAGAGCTAGGTGAACTCCTGAGTAGGAGCGTGACCTAAGCTGCGTTCACGGCATGACATAATTACCGTAATTACAAGATTCCGACTTGTTCACGTCCTGGTAGAACGCGTAATTACAACTTTAAACTAGGAATTTTCTGAAAGCTCAGATTCGCACCACCTGACCGCTGCAACGTCATGCGGAAACACTCAAAATGGCGGTGGCTTCAGCAGTAAAATGTAGTTAAGTAGTTATCTCGTAATATTTCTGTGTAATAATCTGTATAATTGACTATTATTAATGTCTTAATCACGCAAGATTAATCTGAAATTAAACAAAAGACATACAGTACAGTTTAATGTACCTAGCACACACCGTTACTTGTTGAGTTGTGGTTTTGTCTGAACGGCTCCGAGTAGAACGTCCTGGTTGTCAACTAGTAATGGCGGCCATTCCTACATGGCGTGAACGCAGCGCTAGCTATCCGTTTGAGTGTTAGCTAGCTACGTAGGTTTGTTAAAGCAATATAAATTAGGCATTGTAGCTAACTAGCAAGCTGAGCCAGTTAAAATTCTCAGTTAGCAAGTCAACTTCACTGAGGTAATAGTTAGCTAACGTTTAGCTCCTGTTGCTTGGAAAGGTGTCCGAATGCGGAAAAGCATACGTGTTTAGGAACACTCTTCCGATTCTCACCCAACGCAACGTGTAAACAAATTCTGGCTTTGCTCTTAAAAATCACCACAGTCTCCTGCTAGGTTTTTACAACCAAGAGGCGTGGCTGATGTCAGAGTGACGCATCTCACTCAGGGGTCTATACAGTATGTCATGAATAAACATTTAACAAGTGTCTAATTTGGGATTAGCAAGTGATAGCAGTGCATTGGTTGTGCTGGGTGTGTAAATTTAAGCTTAACGCGTCTTAACTGCTGGCACTCCATTAGCAGAGCTAGATATCTCGAAAATGTCCGGCATTGCGGTATGTGTGCGCGCGCGCGTGTGTTTCGTGGCCGTGAAACGAACGTGAGCTGTGGAAAAACAAGGGTTTCAGCACGATTGCCATGCCGCAGACACATGGACACAGAAAGAGCCAGAGGCAGGGACAGGCTAAGCAACTTCAGTTGCTTAAGAGCAAAATAAATAAATAAATCAGTGTTTTAATACAGCGATCTAATCCGCTGAGTTAATAACCTTTATCTCTGGTAATTGCAGGGGTCTAAAAGCTCTAATGCTGCGGAACAAATGTGTCTCATGGCCCACAGAGAGTTCTGTGTGTGTGTGTGTGTGTGGACGGAGTGTGTGGGAAAGAGAGCGGCCTTTATTTATAAAACAAGCACTTATGAAATCAGAACAGGCTGTGTGTTTGGACATGTACTCTGTGTATAATACGCTTGTCAAACAGTGTGTTGGCGTTTTTGTAGATAGTATTGTTAATGTCCAGTGAACGCCGACGCGTTTAGTGACATGAATGTCGAAACACGCGTACGGTGCAGAACATAGCAGGTTGTCTTATGTAGAAATGGAAGGGATTAGTGGCGTGTGTGTATGAAAGAGAGAGAGAGAGAGAGAGAGAGTAGCAGTAAATCAGTGTATAGCAGTCGCTTTGTGTTTTCATCACGAGGCAGCCGGAGCAGCTCTGAAGCTCTGTGGATGCTAAACATGAAAATATCAATGTTATTGAACAGCCACTGTGAGGCAAAGTCCTGATGTTTTTATTACCAAGCACCCTGACTCAGGGGTAGACCTTAGAGGAAGAGGTGTGTGTGTGTTGGAGTGGAGGAGGAGGGGAAGAAATGAAGTGCGTGTGTGTTTGGCTGGGGGGGTCGGGCACACTGACGTCTCTAGGGCCTTGATGGTTAGATTAATTTTTGCAGCATAAGTGGTTTCTCTAAATGTCATCGATTCAAGTGGCTGGCTGAAAGGTGCTGTCACTTAGATGGTGTGACTTTTTTTTTCCTCCTCCCCCCCCCCCAGCGCAGTTAAACAAACCATTAACGTGATTCCCAAGTGTCGTCCCTTCATTTATTTGCTTTGTTTCCCCGTGTGATCGTACAGGCCGCTATGGCTCTGTGACATTTTCTCTTTTATTACGTTCATTCATGTATTTGTTTCTTTTTGTCTCTTGCACTTGTCTGCACTTTCCTTCCGTCATGAAGGGCTGGGCGACGTGACGTGATGTGATCTGATGTGACGACATATCAGCATTGTGATAAAGTGACATCACAGCAAGCTTTTCTGAAATCATCGGATGTCAGTGTGATTTTAAGTTCTAAAAAATAACCAGGATGTTGTTACTCATCAGTCCCTCCAGGATTTTCCGATCGCAGAAATTAACGCAAAATCAAGGACACTCCGCAGTATCCGGAGGAGCTTGGAATTATTCGAAATTACCGCAGCTTTTCCAAAGGTTTGGGCCAAGGTGCATCATGTGACGTCATCACGACATGCCATTTACCAACAAACATCATTGCGAAAGACCACGCAAAACAATTTCGTGTAGTTGCAGTTTCGGCAATTCAAGTAAAAAAAAAAGCACAAAAAAACTCTGCACACTGCATCGCATATTTCCAAATAAGCTGCAGCAAAGTCAAGCATTTTTGGTCTCAACTATCTAAAAAAAAAAAAAAAAAAAAAAAAAAACTAGGCCTGGGCGATACGACAAAAATATAGTGCTGTGTGACCCTAACCCTAGGCACATGCAAAGAAATGCTGTAGAGCAAAGATGCCTTCAAAATAATGATCTTAAATGTTTCTACATTTAAAAAAATACAGTAAAGAGCAGTAAACAGTAGGAAATGAAACAAAGTCAGTATTCAGTGTGACTACAATAGAAATATAAAAATAAAAATAGTAGTCTCCGGTACAATTAGTGCAGTTTTATAAGGAAATGAGCTGGTAAGTTTTATTGAGCCTCTTGCAGAACCAGCCACAGTTCTTCTGGACACTTTCACACTCGCTTCTTATTTTTGCAGCAAAACCCAGCAGCCTTCATTGTGTTTTTTTTTTTTTTTTTTTTCTGAAAAGTGTCTCTTTCGTAACACGCTGCTTTCTTTAATGACATACAAACATTTTTCTGTAACATTTAATTTTGTGCAAGAAAACTAATGTTTGGGAATCTAACGTTTTTTTTGACTTGATAATGTAGAGGTCATAAAATAAAAAGAATCTATAACAAAGTTCAAACTTTTGCACAGTACTGTATATCACAATACCTGAGGACATTTCTACGATATATGATGCGTATCACGATATATAATTTAGCTAACAAACTGTCCGAAAAACCGTTAAACTGAGTTTGACGGTACTTTTCTTATGCCTACAAAGACACAGATGGGTTTTTTTTTTTTAATTACGTCAAATCAACGGCATCCATTCAGTCCCATGTAATTTGTAATTAATAAAAATGGAAAGAAAAAAACACCACCATACCAACGATATCTCAGAAAAGTGTATCGTGAAAGTATTTATCATGATATCGATATCATATCGATATATCGCCCAGCCCTACATCCAAGCGTCCCTAAACAGATCAAGAAAACGTGTTGTTATTTAACAAAGATAAATGTTGATGATATGAAGCTTTCTGCGAGGACACGCTGTTTATAGCTGCCGTAATGTAAGTGATAACTAAGTTACCTAAGAAGTACTAGCTTGTTTTGCGGATGTTCCACAGCATTAAATGTAACTATAAATGGTTAAAAAGCATGTTGTTTATTAATAAATTAATAAGTGTAATCATAGGGAAACTGCTGTCGTATAAGAGGATTAAAACACTTCAGGATGTGCTGTTCTGGGAAGATAATGCACTTTTAGGGTGGTAGAAGTATCTCTCACCACCCTGTCGTTAGATTATTTTCCTATTACAGCACACCCCCAAGTGTTTAATTTTTTACATAATGTCCACCCATGTTGCTTGGAGTCATGTGACCATCATGAAGCTCTTGCAGGAGAAGGTATTCGAGCATAATCCAAGCATCATGGCTACATATCCATGTCCCCTCAACGTGGGAGTGCACTTCTCTACCCTTCTTCACCCTGCATTCCCCACAACTCTGTGCCACCTCCGGAGGTTCTGTGTCGGGATGTGATTATTTTTGCCACGACCTCTCATTTTAGCCAGTTAAAAAAGTGTCGAGCCGAATCACGAGATGCAAATGACAGCAATAAATCCAGTAATGATATCGAGATGACGCCTCTCAAAGTGCTGGAGCGGGTTGCTTAATGAGTTTGGTAATTGGCTTTCTGCCGAGCGTCTCTCTCCATCTCTCGTTCTTCCTTTTTTTCCCTCTTACATGCTTACTGATATTGTGCATGTGACCCAGTTACTTTTTAGTATACACACCCATGCATTTTCACATCATGATAATTACCTTTTACATAAAGCATAATACTGTGTGTGGTGGGTGGTGTTTTTGTTAAAGCTACACACTGAGCGATGGGTCGTACGGCATAAAAACACCTCTACGCATGGGCGTAGAATCCGTGGGGGACGTGTCCCCTGCACGTTTAATAAAACGTACATTCGTCCCTCACGCTTTTCCACTGGCCATGGCCAGTTTGTGCGTCTTTGATTTCTATACGTTTAGGTGTCTATAAGTCTTTACGTGACCTGACGTTGCCTCTTTGGTCACTCACGTCACGTGTCACGGCCACGCTGAGCGCTCAGGGGTCGCAATGAGCTCAAAGTGGCAAAAAACCATTCGCTCCTTTTTTACCAAGTCGAGCAGTGTAAGTTCTTTTGGCGTGTGGTACTCCTGTGGCACAATGATGAATAATTTGCTACATATTTCTTTTTAAACGCTGCCCATTTCCATCGATGAATTATTAGCGAGATTTTATGGTAATATCAGCCCACCCGCAGTCCCGCACAAACGTGCACTAATTTTCAAACTCTTTTGTAACGTTTAAAAATTTTTTTATTACAGATGTGTTATCTGAGTCCTTCACATTAGAATAAGACGGTGAATTGTTAATGTTGAATTGGGATTTGCACGGATCTCAGATGTCTGGATCAGGTAGCGTTGCATGTTACATAATGGTTTATTTTACTATGTTGACGCTAAATATTAATGAATATTATAGAATAGAACACATTTTCATTTTATAAATGCAATGACTGAGTCATAACAGGCTTCCATAATAACTTATATCGTTATGCAGCAGTTTAAGTTAGTAGTAGGTTATTAGTATAGGGGGGAAAAAGTGTAACCCTGCCATTTTTACATTACTGTATATAATTCAATAGGAAAGGGAGAGAACTGAACCAAATCATCCATAATATATATATATTGTATACTGTGTGCTATGTATATGCAATACAATATACACAACACCATTTGCAATATTTCAATAATACAGTGCAATATACAATATAACATGCAAGTACAGAATCATAAATTGCACATCAAGCCAATTAAGAGCAAGAAGAAATAAAAACCCATCAATTAGACAAAGGTCAGGGAAAAAAAGAATACCCTTGCCATTGTGTCCCCCCCACACACATCTGAAATGATGGCTACGCCCCCTCCTCTACGCATTTTTCAAATATAAAACGGCAACCTGACGAACATTACACATCAAACTAGCAAGCAAGATGTTTGTGTTGATTGTAGTTCAGTCCCTGAGGGGATTTCACGATTTTCCGATTGCAGAAATCAACGCAAAATCAAGAAACCTCTCAATATTTGGATGAGCTAGCTAATTGTCCAAAATTACTGCAGATTTTCTACAGATTTCGGCCAAGACGCGTCATGTGACATCATCACAACACAGCCGAAACCCTCTTCGATTCACGTGCCGTCGAACACGAGTACAGCTAAAAGGTCTCGTTCACGAACAAACGTCACTGTGAAAGACCGCACAAGACAATTTCGTGCAATCGCGCCGATTCAAGTAGTTTTCCGAAGCAAAGGCACAAAATTGCTTCACAAGAATTTTGTACATACCTTTTACATAAAGCAGAATACTGTTTGTTGTTGTTTTTGTTAAAGATGCATACGGAGGTCGTATGGCATAAAAACACCTCTTCGCATTTTTCAAATATAAAACAGCAACCTGACTAACATTAAACATCACACTAGCAAACAAGATGTTGGTGTCGATTGTAGTTTATCTCTTGTGGGTGTGTAGCGACTGCTAACTATAAAAACTGTCCAGCCTGTTTGTTTGTTTGATTTCAGTTCTGATGACCAGCTTTTCAAGCTGAATAGCTAAACACAAATGAAATAATGCAGCAGTCAGTGTAAAACCTTGTGGATTTATGCACGCACGGCTTCGTACTAGCTTCATCGGTAGATTAGCAAAGCAGGTTAACTGTGCTACCTATGTACACTCAGCAGAGGCACCGACGATCTCTGCTACTTCCTTCCAAGCTTTATTTTTTATTTTTTGTAAATGTCTCTGTATACGTTTAATGACGAGAGAAGATGAAAGCATGGTTGTAAATTTTACTTCCACATTTGCGTGCCAAACAGTAAACGGAAACTCAGCATCAGAAATGGAAAGTTGTGAGTGGGGAACTGGGAAAAAGGAACATTTCAAGTTAACTCCCAGATAGCATACATTTCTGGGCCTCATCTGGGCCAACTATGGTACATATGGCTCAGTTCTGGCAATGGCAAAGGTCATATGGGCCATATCTGGCCCTCACACAACAAGCCGGTTTTGGGCTTGTTTTGTCTGGGCCCACATCTGGCCCAGAAGCCAGCCACACTCAGGTTGAGTCGTTGCCGTCATTCCATACGGTATGTGGGCGAGATGTCATTTGCTATCTGTGCTGGTTGGATTGATCACTTTAGCACGTCATAATTCATTTGCAAGGACTCGAGATACTCTAGTCACACTGTTGCTGAAATCTCGATCCTATGCGACATACATACGTAGAAAACAAACGGTCACCTGACGTTTGTTTGCTGGCTAACGTAAACATAGGTTCACTAGCAAGTTACGCACGTTTATTTTCGTCCAAATTTAAATACAGAAATGATCCGGCAACCCGTGAACACTATTATGACCGCTCGTCCCGAGATTCGAAATGTGACCAACGACTCGTGGTGCTGTGTAAGTGGTAATGTGCGAGTTGTAGTACCGTCACCTCCCACCTCGGCACATTTGACCTGCAAAGTTTGGGGGGGGGGGGATAAACAAACATGACTGCCTCCTCGAAAGCGTGCCTTTTGTTTGCTCGGTCAGAACACGTAAAGCTCATAAAAACCTACTTTAAACGTGGTTTTACAGTTACAGGCCTGAGAGGCTTTTGTTACTGTTCTGTTATAGTGAACTTCAAACATTCATGCACCATTATGGACTGAAACAGCAGACGGTAACGAGTAGCGTTTACAAGAAGCTAGCCAGCTAACATTAGTGATGACTCTAATGTTGATGTTACCTTCTCGAAACAGTGATTAGTATGGTCAGTGTGGTAGATTTAACCAAGTACTGTGTCTGTATATTAACTGATCTTAATGCCAATACTGTAATAAACTCATTTAACAGTAGAGACGGGGTTCTGTACAGTGTCCACGGTGTGCGCGGCCATTCGTAAACAGGGAAGGAACTGGTAGTTGAGAAGACTACCCCAAATTGACCAGTTGAAATTTGGGGCGTTTTCGGTGGTTTTTACCGGTTGTAACATGGGGAATTACTGGTTGCAACTCAAACACAGCATTACTCTGCGACGTTTCTCACTTCCATGTTTTTCCAAACTATAACGGAAATCCCGTCCACCGAACAGCGTTATTATAGAGTTGCCATTGCAAGACACTATAGAAGGACAGCTATTATCACTGCAGTGACAGCTTCTCTTATACGGACATTACGCCGGTGACGAGTCGCAATTATCATTCCGTCAGCCTAATGCGCATTCCACACATTACAGTGATGACTCCTAGCTGTAGTGAATGAAAAGGATGGCATCATTTTTCAATTCAGAGGGTGTGCTATGAAGACGATTACATATTGGCCTCAGTTACAGCAGCTTTTTACAAGCAAAAGGGCAATTTCGGTGGAATTGGCTGTGATCAGCCGTTTTGTGCCACTGACGTCTGGTGAAATGATGGTCGTTCATCATAAGAGGAGCTCATTCTAGACATGTGCATGCACGTAATACTTCCTGATTATAAAGTATTCTGTATAAAAGATACAGTGTGATATGCAGTGAGTCAGATTTTATATATACACCCCCATCACCTGTTATTTTTACTCAGAGGCAGCGCTAACTCAACTTGTCAGCCCGTAGTATTGGCGGATACCAGGAATGTGAACGCAAACAATAGAAACGGTTTGATTGCAAGTAAAGAAGTAACTTTCAATCGTTTATAATTCTGTGTGTGTTTAATAGCTCACTATAAGGACATCATCATCATCATCATCATACAATCAGTAAGGACACAAAATGCAAATCTAAATGACTCCAGCACGTTCCAGTTACAGGTAACCGTGGCAACTCTCCCGTGGCGCAGTCATGGATGATCGTTTATTGCAATTGTTCTGTCAGTTTTGAAGAGGTCACAGGCGTCGATAGTTGTCCACATCCAAAGATCGTAACCTTTAACCTTCAACACCTGGATTTTTACATTATGGCCAATCAAAATCATTCAGCGCAAACAGTAACTGACCTGCAGGCTTCGTCGAGGCCAATCTCGAACTAACAGTATCGCCAAGCACAGACAAAATCACGAACCAAAACAAAGAACATTCTCCCTTAATAGTCTGCTTTGTCTACCGGTGACAGACAGGTCGAAAATGATTAGAGATGCACTGATACCAGACAGAGCCCTGCACAATCCTGATGCTGTAACGTTTTTATTGAATTTTGCGTGACGTTGTGAACTGGAATGTTTTATTAATAGCTGAGAGAGTAGTCACACCTCAGGCCATTGCCTGTATATCTGAAATACCGCTTCTGCATGCAGGCTGTGCTCACCCAGCTGTCCATTGACTAAAACAAAGTCAGCTTTTGTGTCACTGCTCGATAACTGCCGGACGAGGCGAACCCGAGGTTCAGCGTTCGGAATCGATAGCGGCTGTGAAAAAAGCCGTGGACGCTGGAGATATTTTTTTTTACGCTCGTGCCCACATGCACACAGAGAGCACAAACGTTGAAAGATGCTTGAAGGATGTCCGTTTTGAAGTAGGCCATGTGTGGCAGTCTCTCACGCTGCTGTTGCTAATGTCGCTCGGTTTGTTTTCTCCCTTTGCTGGAATGTACCTGCAGCCCGGGAAAACAATAACGCCTCTGTGGCTCCCGCTGAGCGCCGTCTCTTGAAACTTTCCCCCCCTTTGTTTTCATTGTGAATAATTCTCCATAACTCTGACGCATCTCATTACGAGCTCCCAGCTCTTGCGCCGGAGCGTCCTCAGCCTGCGCGACGTAAAATCCTGGTGGACTTGCAGGAGATTAACATGTCGTCAGCAGTGGCCCCGATCAGCATAATAACGGCAGCACAGTTGGTTACTGCAGCCTAAGACATAAGTGCTATTCAAACAAAAACACTCCTGAGGCCACTTAATTGCCCAACAATGGCCTTAATGTTTTGACTTAAGCGCTCGGTCTTAAAGCTGTTCAACCCATCTGGCCACCTCAAAGGTGTCTGTCGCCTCCATTTTCTTTAACCACCGGCGAACGTTCATATTCTGGAAGCAATCCAGCAAGCTGTTAATTGCTTTAATCAATTCCAGTCAGTTAAAAAAAAAAAAAAAAACAGCACCGAGGAGAATACTGTGTAATACTTGCATGTGTGGTTCGTGAGTCACTTAAACCCATATGACCCATTTGATAGTATCAGAGTGTGTTATCGCTTACAGTACAAGGTAAACAATGAGTCACTAACAGCACACTTTAAATCACCCCCTTCTTGCTCTAAAACCTTGCTCTGAAACTCTCTGTACAGATATGAATTTAAATCCTCCAATTACACTCTCTCACACAGGCACGCAATGCACATTCAACAATTTTCCACTAAACTTCACGGCAAATCAGCAACCTGTAACAAATCACAACCCAGGGCTGTCCATTTCCCATCATTAAGTGCTACCCGTGAAAATCGGAAGAGTTTTGCTGGAGGTTATTAGGTGACAACTAATAGGCATGATCAGTGAGTAAACTTTTTTTTTTTATTTTATTTTTTTTATATATAAAGAAATCATTTTTTTAATGAATGATGTTCATTAATTTAAGGGTGCCAATACTTTAGATGTAGCACAGACGTCGACAACAAAACATAGGGCTGTACATTTTTCCTTGGCTGAAGCTCAAATTCTGTTCTAACTATGCATGTTAAGGGCACTAAGGAGAGTGCACGGTTCCGTTATGTTATACCGTACATAGAGTGCAAACAAAGTGACTAGCAAGCCATTTGGGATTAGCCCTAATTAGATTGTACTTGGATGACAGACTAGCTGGATAGTAATAAGATGCCGCCCAAAGCGAAGTGGACTTACTTATGACATCCTGAAGCGGATTATTTTCCTATAACGGCACCTCCCAAAGTTTTATTCCTCTTATACCACAGCTATTTGCCAACATTTACGATTTCAATTTAATTTGTGAATGACATGTCACGCTTTTTCACTTTTTATAGTTACATTTACGGCATTTGGCAGACGCCCTTATCCAGAGCGACTTACATTTATCTCATTTATACATCTGAGCAGTTGAGGGTCAAGGGCCTTGCTCAAGGTGGCCCAACAGTGGCAGCCTGGGCTTTGAACTCATGACCTTCCGATCAGTAGGCCAACATCCTAACCACTTAGGTACGTGGCGCCGCGTCATGGAACGTCCATAAGAAGTTACTTCCTGTTAGCACTTAAGAAGCTGTAAATGGTCGTTCCCTTCCTAGCCACCCTTATTTTTTTTGTCTCTCTTGAAGTTACGGCTTGTCTTGTTGCCCACGGCCATTACGGCTGGCGCTAATGTCAGTGCTGAGCGTTTATAGAAAACGAATCGACACCTTCTGAGACTTCAGCGGCTCTGTATAAAATTGTATTGATGCCTTTAAATCCGCCAGAAAATTCACTTTGGCAGAAACTCACTACACTGCTGAAGATTGTTGTGACTCCATTTTCGTGAGACCTTAATCAGGACGATTCTTTTGACCAATCAACGGTCTCCGCTATTTTAAGCTCCACCCACGTGTTCTAGCTCAGCTCACTTGGTACCCGGGCGACCAAATTCAGTACTTGGCTACAACCCAGCTCACTTGGTGATAGTGACTAAATGCAGGATCATGGGTAATTTGCTAAGCCAGATAGCACTACCCGAGGTAGAGTAGTGGTGTGCTTCTTGCCGGTGTCCATGAGGTGGCAGAGTGAGAGATGCATGCTGTTAAACACATGGCAGCACCTTGCTTTTATGTAACGAATCTGGACGGCAGCATTGTTAGCAGCGGCCTCTCTTCAGGTCTCTCCAGAAGTTTCTGGAGTGTTTAGGAAATCTGATGAATTTGTGTATTAATGGATGAATACTTTGTGTACTGTTTAGTTTTTTCCCCTACCTGTGTGGGTTTTTTTTTTTTTTTTTTTTTTTTTTTTTTTTTTTTTTTTTTTTTTTCCAACTAATGTTCTGCAGATGCTTACCATTTGAAAAGCACTGAAATATTTTTTTCAGGCCTGGAT
Source organism: Cranoglanis bouderius (assembly GCA_023630585.1). NCBI lineage: Eukaryota > Metazoa > Chordata > Actinopteri > Siluriformes > Cranoglanididae > Cranoglanis > Cranoglanis bouderius. The sequence goes on from CM042559.1 coordinate 9,577,092, forward strand.
GTTGAATATAGAACAGACTCACACCCACTGCCTGTTTTTTTTTTTCTTCACTGAAATAATTACGCTGCAGTTTTTGCCTCGAGACTGTCCAAACAAGTGCTCTGAATATAGAGAGTAAAGTAGCACCTGAGGAAGTGTGTGTGTGTGTGTGTGTGTGTGTGTGTGTGTGTGTGTGTGTGTGTCTATGTTGAGGGAGTGAAAAGGAAAGAGGGAGGGAGGGGTAGGTTCCCTAATGGGCCATTTACAGCTGGCAAACAAAGAGAAAATTCAAGCCTCTCCACACAGTGGCTTTTGCAGCTTCTCTCTAACCGTGGTGTGCTTGTGTGTGAATCTGGGCAAGCGCCGCTGTTTATTTTTAAGAACTAACCGCTTATTTAGGCCTTGTGTACGAGCCGGTGTACGAGGGCCGAAAAACAGGCGAGCCGACAGGCTGTGCGCGCGACAGCAAGCTCACGTCCGTGTTGTTACACGCAACACACGCAGACAGGCTTCCCATTCACATGCTATGATCTAATTTGTTTGCCAGGTGACAGCCACACATCTGGAACGCCTTGTGCTTACGCTGCTTTTTCCTAATGCAGTGGTTTCAGTGTTTAGCTGCCACACGGGAGATGAATTCTCGCGGGGTCATATGCAACAAATAAAGCCAGCGTGCAGCGAGTGTCGCGGGGTTCGGGGTTTTCCCGGACCAACCCGAGAGGCGACGCAAACAAGCGAGCCGCGCGGTCCGTGCCCTGGAGTGAGCGAGATCTTGACGAAAGCATTTCTTTTTGTCATGCCCTTTTCTCCGCGCTGTGTTTATGATGTTAAATAGCAGGTTGGTCGGGCAGTTATCTCCCAAATGACTGTTTGAAATGGGAGAGCTGTAATGTTTGGGTTAGTGCTTGTCCAAGAACACGGCTTATTTTGGAGACGCGGTAATGAGGCAGTGTAAGACAACGCCTCTCTGTTTGAGCTGAAACAGACCTTGGCTTAACAATATGTTTAATCCTGACGAGAGCGAAGCCAGTCGCGTTATGCGTCGCCGTTTAAGAGGACGAAGCTCGTCCTGTTTATTTTAAGAGCTTTCTAGAGGTTTGTGTGACACTTCCAGGTGTTTTCTCGCATGTCTGGTCATAGGCCGCGAGACATTTCTCTTAGCTCTGTGGTTTCTCTCGGACTCAACCTCAGTGCTTGCAAAAAGCGCCTCCTGGGTGAAGGGCCTCGATGCTAAAATGGCAGTGGGTAAATTGAAGTCAAGCTTTTGTGGAGAGAAACTGTCAGCGGATGATCTGTGTGTGTGTGTGTGTGTGTGTGTGTGTGTGTGTGTGTGTGTGTGTGTAGGCAAAGGAAAAGTAAATGCGAATAGAAGTTCCTTGTGTCTCTTGTAGGGAAACCTGATCGTTTGTTCCTGACAGCAGCATCAGAGTGTAAATATGAGCCCTGGCAAAAAAAAAAAAAAAAAAAGCGAGCGAGCACTGAGATCATCGCGCGCACACACACACACACACACACACACACACACACACACACACACACACACACACACACACACCAAACTGGACTCCCATTGTTTAGTCTTGCCTTGAAACTGCAGAGTCCACAGCAGACATTTTCCCTTAAGGCTACACAGAACATCGCTTGTTTATACAATGAACACCTTTTCCACATCCAGGCTTTAAGCCATTGTTTTATTTCGTCATGCTGCCTTTAGCACCATATTGTAAATCTCTTAAACAGGAAGGACTGCTGTGAATCTTTCCATTTCTCTCTCTTTTCCTCTCTGTCAGAATGGAGGATCTGTCTCCATTCTCCACTTGTCTGCAGATCCCTGCTGAATGTATTAAATGAAGTTACTAGATGGGAGTGCTTAAGGGGCCAAGCCCTCTGAGGCTTGCCAAAGCGCTCACAAGCTTGGCTCACTCATCCATGTCACCTCTGTTTTGTTTTTTTTTCTTTTTCCTTTCTTTCTTTCTTTCTTTCTTCTTCTTCTCTTGTTTCAGCTACTGGCTCACTTATTTGTATTTCAGAGCACTGTTGACTTTGTGTGTAATTTCACGAAAATAAGCTTGGTGTTTTCATTTTTGAACGAGGCTGACACATCTGAAGACGAACATGAAGACTGAATGGTATGGTGTGTTTTTTTTTTTGTTTGTTTGTTTTTTTTGTTTCTTTTTAGCGTTGCTGCCCAGCTTTTGTTTTCACGAGAGGGAAATGTACGGAGAAGAAAAATCGAAGCATCCCCACCCCGTTGCTCGTTCCCTTTTTAGAAGCTTGATATCTACCATCTGCCGACCAAACATCTCATCTGTTAGGAGTTATTCTTTCAGTCGGACATCGATTGCGTCTTTTAGATACCCAACAAAGAGGCCAACGAGTATGACAGCAGTGACGAGCAGAGAGGAGCAGTAGAGATATTGCGATAGTGTGTTGAATACACAGGCACACTGAATAGACTCCAGTCATTTTCCCAGATACATGCTTAGGCCTGTAGAATGTGGAGCGCGTTGCTTGTAACTGCACTGGTTGTCTCCTTCTATTATCGCTTAATGGTGCCCAAGATGACAGGCACGCGTGATGAACAGAGGAGCTGTGAAATCCTGGAGGTGGAGTTCTCATCCGCTTGATAATGGGATCTCTGCCGTGCTGGAGGCTGCGTAAAGAGACGTATGAGTGCAGGAAATGCAAAGCATTCACTCTTAAAACAATCCCATTCCTATAACCAGTTAAGGAGCTTTTTTTTTTTTTTTTGGGGGGGGCTCTGTGCTTGTGCTTGTGCTTGTGCTTTTACAGAAGATTTATAACAGCAGTTGAAATGTCTTACTATTCCTCCATGTACTGTGGCACGTCACCGTGTCCATGTTCTTGGATTCGAGATCCATTAAAAACGTGCCAATGCTCAAGGTATTTAAATGTTTTCATTCCTTCTCCTCCCGTTGTGTCCACACCTTTTTTTTCTTTTCTTTTTTTTTTCAGCAGCACCAGTAATTGACCATCTGCAGCTATGTCAAACTCACCACTGTCTTTTCCTCACTCCCAAACCCCACACTGGACCAATCCCCCATCAACCCCCCCGCCCTCGTGCTAGAAGCTAATCCTGTATTGGCAGCCCGAGAGCGACGATTGGTATCTCTTTTGAAAAGTGCATTCTCTAAATAGCTTCCTCTTGCTCAGTGAATTCTGCATCAGCGAGTGACTCGGGTTTCCTGTTGAGCTCATTCTATACTGTCGGGGCCAGACTGGTAAGGAGAAATAAATAAGGACACACTTGAGTAAATGTAATAAATATGCTTGAATGTGCAGCCCAAACGCTCAATGGGTGGGAGGAGGCAGCCTGTTGTGAGGGGCAGGGAAGTGTGTGTGTGTGTGTGTGTGTGTGTGTGTGTGTGTGTGTGTGTGTGTGTGTGTGTGTGTGTGTGTGTGTGTGTGAGAGAGAGAGAGAGAGAGAGAGAGAGAGAGAGCGCGAGCGCACTTGCACGCACACATGCCCATGCCCACATGTGAGTGAGCCTGTGTGTGTGTGTGTGTGTGTGTGTGTGTGTGAGGGCTGAGCTGAAAATTGTCAGGAGAACAGGAGTCACAATGTCTCTGGCTTCCCTGGAGCTGGAGAGCGTTTGCCAGCACTGGGATCACAAGGGACACCACCTCCTTTTGAAAACCTGACAAGCTACATGCTTTGCAGCACAATAAAGGGCTCTACACTACACCAAACCTGATTCCTATTGATCTTGGCTGCCTCCTTAAATATGTGCTGTGTGCTGGTCGGCGAGGAGGGCCGCCTCCGTCCTGCAAATAGCCTTTGTTTCTAGCTGATTACATTCTGACCAGATGAGACAAAGCAGCTGCATTTAAAACCACTGTACATTCATTGTAGAATGATTAAGTCAGTAGGAATATAGTGAGCAGGACGTCTATGATGTACCAACAAAGGTGGCTGAGAGATTAGATCGAGAGCTCTCATTTAGAGACGTGACGTGAAAATAATGAAAATTTTACACTGTGACCTGAACTGACGGTGAAAATGGTGTCGATTTCAGGATTTCTTGAAATGTCTTGGATATTATTGGTTTTATTTGTTTTTACTCAGTTATATGCCAGTGAACAGTTTAAATGATTTGGAATGGGAATATAAAATGTATCACCAATGCATTATTTTAAAAGCTTAAATGAAAACATTTTCTTTTTTTCTTCGTCCCTTTTTGGGAACCCTTAAACACTGCACAATATTTGCTTTTCCAGCATCTTCTGCATATTCGAGCCCTTTCCAACAGCGGCTGTATGATTTTTGAGCTCCGTCTTTTCACACTGAGGACAACTGAGGGACTCGTACACAACTATTACAAAAGGTGCAAACATTCACTTGATGCTCAAGAAGGCAACACGATCCATTAAGATCCAGGGGGGTGTAAACTTTTGAGCAGGATGATCGGTGTAAATTGGTACTTTGTCTTCTGGGAAACATGTAAATATCTTATTTAGCTTCTGAAGGGCAGTACTAAATGACAATTTACACTGATCATCCTGTTCAAAAGTTTACACCCCCCTGGATCTTAATGTATCGTGTTGCCTCTGAATATAGGAAGAAAAAGTCAAGTCAAGTAGGTTTTTATTGTCAATCCTCTATATAGCTTGTATACATTGAAACGAAATGATGTCTTTTCAGGGCCATGGTGCAACAGAACAGTACACAAGACTACATAAAGTGCAGATACACAACAGTGTAAGACGAGTGCAAAAACAATAAGTACACAGAACAAAAGAGTAAATACACAATGGACTGTAAACTGTAAACATGGACTGTAAACTATAAGTATATCAGCGATACTGGCAGCAAAAACGAGTTCCATAGTAAAGTGACTGATGCAGTAAAGTGCAAGTCTTACTGGATTAGTGCGTGTGCAGAGGTATGAGTCTTACTGGGTTAGGTGCTCGGCTAGCCCAGGTGAGCGTTGGGAGGCAGCAGGGTGTTGAGTAATCTGACTGTTGCGGAGTCTGCTGGTGGTGGCACGGATGCTCCTGTACCTTCTGCCAGATGGCAGGAGGGTGAAGAGTCCATGAAAAGGGTGAGAGGGGTCGAGTCGCCCGCAATACTGGTGGCTTTGCGGATGCAGTGGTTGTTGAAGGAGGTGTCGACGGTGGGGTAGAGAGACCCCGATGATCTTTTCAGCTGTCCTCACATTTCGCTGTAGGGTCTTGCGAAAAATTAAAGGGGTTCCTGATGGATTCTTTGTGTATTTTCTAGCTTTCTAAAGAGAGTCTACTTTGAATGATTTTATGGAAAACTCTGAGTCGAATGCAACATGAAAGGTCACATGGTACACCATCAGATTTATATGGGTTAAATGTATTAGATATTAAAGGGTTCTTCATAGGTTCTTTGTGTTTTTTGAAAAAGATGGGAAGAAAATCCTCTTTTGCAAGATTCTACATAGAATATTAAAAAAAAAAAACTTTTATTATGCATAATAAGTTACTTAGTACTATGTAATAATGTAAGGTCACAGACGCTACATCATTGTCATATCAGATTTGGTTAAATTGGCCTCCCTAGAGGTTTCTTTTGTTAGTCTCTCTGGGAAAATCCCCAGCTTTTTTTTTTTTTTTTTTTTTTTTTAAATAAAAAGAACCCTCCAACAGAGGAGTTTCTTTTCACAAAGAAAGCTAGAACCAACCACGTTAATCAAGCCAAGACCCCTTGAGGAACTCTTTTAAATTTTTTTTTTTTTAAGTGTACCTAACCTTTAGATTTAAATGCTATCCAGGAGCCAAGCCAAAGTGAATCCACGTATGCATGTGGAATTTGCAGCCTTTGTTTGTCATCACCATTTACAACAGGATCATAAAGGCGTGCCGTTCATCAGCTATCACACACACACACTCTCTCTCTCTCTCTCTCTCACTCTCTCACTCACAAACTCACACACACGAGACAAATCAATGCACAGAATGCATACCTCACTTACATTATTTCATCAATGGGATACTTTAAATGCCATTTGTGTGTGTGTGTGAGCACGCGCGCGCACGTGTGTGTGTGTGTGTGTGAGAGCGCGCGCACGTGTGTGTGTGTGTGTGTGTGTGTGTACGTGCCCGGTGTTGCAGAGCATTAATGCTCATTTACTGCAGTTCACTGTGGCAGCAGTTGATCTCGCTTTTACCGGCGCAGCAATCAGGACGCTTTTGTGCGCGCGATAATTGGGATCCAGTCCGTGTTTTAGTGTCGTGTGTGTGTGTGTGTGTGTGTGTGTGTGTGTGTGTGTGTGTGTGTGGGTGGGGGAGGGAGGGTGGTATAATTCTCCTTCATAGTGTCTGGATAAAGAAAGACTAGTAGGTCAGGCATGTGGATGCGTCTGGTGAACAGCTGAAAGAGAGAGAGAGAGAGAGAGAGAGAACGCTATGTGTGTGCGCGCATATGAAAGAGAGCGAGTGAGAGTGTGTGCGCGAGCGTGTGTGTGTGTGCGTGTGTGAAAAAAGGAAGCGGAGTGTGTAAGCGGCGAACTCGGTGATTTCCTCGCCTCGAACTACCGCGCCGTTTCTCAAACATTTCGGAGTTTATCACGCGGTGAAACGGAAGACGAGGAAGGAGCTCCGCCGTGTGTGTGTGTGCGCGCGCGTTTGTGTTTTTGTTCACCAGAAGCGAGTGTTTGAGGGAAACGAGTTCGCTCTTTTGTTGAGCGCGTGAGCCTGTTTCCCATCCGCATGTAGGATAAAGTGGCTGCGCGAGACCCGCTCAGCTCCGCGCGCTTGGATTCGGGCCCGGCCTGAGGAGGGAGTGGGGCTTCTTTCTTTCGATAAGGGAGAGGAAAACAATCAACAACGGGGATTATTTACGGTTCGAAGTGGTTTGAAGCTGCCCATAGGAACTTGGAGACCACCAGACTGGCGGGGTGAGTACTTCTAATACAGTGTGTAAAGAGAGAGAGAGAGAGAGAGAGAGAGAGAGTGGGAGGGAAGGTGAAGGGGGGGATACTGAGGGAATGTTAGCAATACTGGCTAACATTACTAACTTCAAAGCACGAGCTCCACTCCGAATCAACTTTTCACCTTTATTTTTCAATGAAAAGGAAACGAGCTTTGGGTGTCTTAGTAAAAAAATGTTCCTCTGTCTGAGTTCTTTGGATGGTTCTAAGGAAAATCTCCTTTAGAGAAACGTCTTTTTTTTTTTTTTTTTTTTTTTTTTTTTATATAAACATTGGAGGGCTACAAACCAACCACCTTGGAAGACAAACCAAGGCTAGAGAGTACTGTTCTAGATATAACCTTTTAACCTTTAAAATGGTCACGTGTTAGTAGTTCTGTGGAACCCTTTAAATTTTTTTTTGTTTGTTTACAAAAGGTTCCTGTGAAGGAGATTCTCTTTAGAACCATCCAAAGAACCCCCACAGAGGAACCATTTTCAGTAGAAAAAGTCTGTGAAAAATCTCAGTTAGGAAAACCTTTTGTAAATGAAAACCTCATGATTTAAACAGAAAGACCAAACTTCACTGCTGTACTGTTCCACATTTAACCTTTTAACCTTTGAAATTAGGGATTCTTTTGTTGTGTTTGAACCATTTCTAAAAGGTTAAATGCCATTTCTTTAAGTCCCATGCTTTGGATAGTTTTGTTTTGGGTTCTTTGTGGAGTTTCCAGCTTTCTAAACACAAGCCACTTGGAAACCTTGTAAGGAAATTTTCCTTATCCTTAAAGAATCCTTAGAGGTTCCCATAACAGGACAAAAAAAAAAAAAAGACTTTTTACTTTTTTTCTTTTGCTAATTACTCAGTGATATGTATTAGCTTAAAGTCATGTGCTATGCAATCATTGACACATCAGGTGTGTATGGGTTACTTTTTTGGTGGAGAAGGGTTCTTTGTTGGTTCTTTGCATTGTTTTGAGCGTTTTTAAAGAGATTCTGCTTGGAACTTTTTCTAAGGAAATCCTCCTTGGAAGATTTTCCATTTATGAAAATACTTAAGGGTTCCAACAATGGGACGAAAAACCCAACAACAACACTTCTTTGCAATTGTTTAGTAATATGCAATAGTTTACTGCCATGTCCTTCACCATCTTAGTCTTATCAAGTGTATATGGGTTCTTTTCTCTAAAGAGATTCCACTTGGAGCCTTTTATAAGGAAAGCCTTCTTGGAAGATTTCACATTTACAGAATTTCCCTAAACGGGACATATTCAAAGTGTTTATGTATGTAAGCGTGAAGTTAGTTATATATATACATGCTTGTCCCCAATGATATCAGATGACTAATAATAAGAAAAACCACAAAACTCCTACTCAGTCCAACTGGCATGTCTCTGATGTGCATTCATAATACTTGGGTGTCACTCCCCCATGCACTGCCTTCCAGAGATTGGAAGTGATGAGCCATTTGTTTACTGCAAACCCGAGGGGGGTTTTGATGGACTTGCTTGACCAGTTGGAGGCTGCCGAGGACAGCGAAGTCAGCCTCACTTCCCCTGAGCTGAATAAACCACGTGAACCTTGGCCTGCTGTGGCCTGTGTGTGATTAGTCAAGCCTATGGCAGCATGGGTGTTGTTTAAAAAAAAAAAAAAAAAAAAAAAACGTGAGAGGATGGGTGGTGGTTGGGAAAGCTAATCTTAAACAGTATTTGTTTCACAGTTGGGCTTATCTGATATCAGTCTACAAGTCCCGTGTGTGAGGGGGAAGTGTCTTGTTTTCTTTTCCCCCTGTAATCACTGTTTTATCGGACATACTTGGTGTGCATGTCATCTAGACTCTGCCGAGTTTTTTCCTCCTTCTTTCTTTTACACACTCTGTGTGCTGTGTAGTATACTCGATATACTTTTTCCCTCCTATTCATAAAAAAAGGTCTAGTCATAAGGTCTCACACTGATGTCATTCTGGAAGAGAGGAGGGTTTTTCAGACTAAACCATACGAGTCGCCACAGTGGACCTTAGAAAAACTCTTTTAAAAGATGACAGACGATGTTCGTATTGTATCTCTTGAGCGCGTCTTGGAAGATGGAGGTGTTCATGATAAAGCAGTTCTAAGATGGTTCTCCTGAATGAGTTTTCTTTTCTGACTGTGAATAAATCTAGAGAACCTGCGCAACACAATCGAAATGAATCGCTGCGATTTTAGATCGGAATCCCTGAGGCGTTAATCTGCGATTAGTTTTCTCTTTTACTCTTACACGTTATATTTTCTCTCTTCCTAATAATTCACATGTGATGAACTCTTTTATAGGCTACTAACTGGCTAATTCACACAATAATGACTGTTTATAATGGGTTCTAAATCCTTCTTATATCTTTGACCTCAATGCATATTCATAATGTAAGAGGTTTGAGTAAGAGTTGCAAAGACAACATATTTTTCCATCATCTGATAACAATTGTGTTGGTTGTTCTGTATAGATCAAAGACTTGATGGTAGCTGCTCACTTTCAGCGATATGCTGGAACGCTTTGGTGCGAGTTCCTACGGAGAACATTGTCAAAGCATGAGTCAGAGTTATGGCTGGGAAGATAAGCCCTTTGGAGGAGGGTATTTGCCTTTCTGTAAACATCTGGACAGAAAAAAAAAAAAACGGTCATTAAACTGTACCCTTCCTTGGCACTGTGGTGGTATCACGAAGGGGACGTGCTTTGTACCTTTGACCTGGTAAAGTGTGTCACATGTACCTAATTAAAATGTACCTGTAAGAGTATTCCAGTTATGCTGCATTCACATTACCATGTAAAAGGTGCAAAAGATGAAGTTACCACCCCAGTGACAAGGAAACGTTTGTTTTCAGGGAGTGTAGGTAATCATAACAACTATATGCAGAAGATTTCACTCTGATCCTTCAGCTTATGGAGTGTAGAGAGTTTGTGAACTCGGTTACTCTTGCCTTTGAGGATAGCCTGAGGTAAGAAGGAGTCATATCTGGAGAGCCCTCTCCCACAGTGGAACTTGAAAGCCAGCGCGAGGCACAGCATGTTTTCATTGTCTTGCATTACTCCGAAAGAAACCCCGTTCCATTTCTTCAAATCCATAAGCATCACTCGAGTATTACGAGTACTGAGCGTTCATTGTTTGAACTCTGCAAGTCCACGTTGAGCATTGGTAGCACGTCAAACAATACGATCTGGAAAGCACTATAACATCTGGTGAAGTGAAACAAAGCAGGGGTTTTAACCGTGCTACTGATTTTGAAGGTGATTTTATGGTGCGTGAGCGTTTTAGATGTGTGGGATGTGTGAGTAAATATCTGTAGGGTGCTTTTCTTTTGGCTTTCATAATGACAAAGCTAGTGTTTTCAGGGCTTTTTTTTTCTCTAGCTTGCATATGAAACCGGATTGCTTGCTGCTCTGTTGTTTTTTTTTCTCTTTCCTTTCACTTTTTTTTTTTTTTTTTGAGAAACCACCATGAGTTTCCGTGTCGCTGCGTTTAAGGATCTCCCCAGAGGTCAACCAGCAGTTTACTCACACTGAATAATTGAATTAGCAAGTCGCTGTGTTTCTGAAGGCAGCGCTGGGTCGCGCTAATGTCGGATTTGTTTACGTCTGACGGTGAGGTGCAGGGAGAACGCTGTGACTCCAAAGTGGTGTAGAGCTCTTTAGCTTATCACGATAGTACCGTGCGGCCTCGTTTGCTGATTAACTGTGCCGCCCCTGTCTCCGAAGGCAAGTGAAGAAAGCCTAGTAAATGTTTAATGCTTAAATGTACATTAACAGCTGGCGTCCGTTTCACAGCAGCTGCCAATATCAAGTGTGCTTCTTGAAGTGCTAACATACAAACACGTTAGTGAGTGAAAATTGATTAAAAAAAACAGATCTCATGTTTAGAATGGAGAATGTAAATCATTAAACACTTAGTCATGGTACAGAGATGACGTGAATATCATGTTTATATATTGAACGCTCATACACATAGCACTAAAGGTCAGGTTTCTGATAAATGAAATGAAATGCATCCTGAGCATTCTATACACAGGCATCAAGCAAACTTTTGGATCAAATGGCGTCGTGGTGCAAACAGGCTTTCCTTTACAAACCGGAGGCAGCTGAGTGTTTGACAGGGCTCAGGGAGGCGTGTTATTTAATCTGCTGGCGTGATAGAAGCGACTCTCCTTCTGCCCGGCCTGTAATGGCAGCGCGTCTCCTCGAGAGCCAGTGGCACGGCGCAGCCTGTTAATGCTACGCTTAATGAATTTCCAGAAAGGCCATGGGTAATTAATGTCATGTTGGTGCCTCCTCGCTCCGCTGTTGTCTCTTGGATTGTCTCTGCTCAACACCATCAAACCAGGAATTCAACCTACGTTTTGAAGTACAGCAGATTTTTAGCTGTTGGGAATAGATAGGGGGAGGGTTGCTTTCATGGTTTATTTACAACACGCATGGTCGGCATGCAAAAATCTACATGCTCTATTAAAGGTTAGCCTGCCTTGTAAAGCGCAAAGCACCTAAATGAGGGCTTAATTGTGTCCCTGTATGGAGTGTGTGCTTTGTTTGCAAGAATGTAAGCTCCTTCTTGGCACCTCGGCTGTAACAATAGCTACAGTAACTACAGACGCTTGCTCATCGCCTGGGAGACAGGACACAGGTCAGACCACAAACAAGACAGACTGGAGAGACGTGTGTATTCCAGCTGCGTGGAGACAGAGATCAAATTCAGGCTCAAATTATGAATCCAGAATCGCTCCAGATTGATTGTAAAGCAGAAACATTTTGCATTCTTTCTATGTGGAGTGTAAATCTTCGCGGTTTGTTGATGAGGAACAGTTGGGGTAATTGAAGCTGATATTTTTAATAAGCCCTGAAGCAGCTTGAGTTTTTTTCTTTTCTTTCTGTAATAGTTATTGTAATAGTAAGAGGAAAGGAAGGGGGAATCTAGACATGTTTATTCAGCACAGTGAAGGCAATAAAGAGGAGCTGAGCTGTCACAGGCACTGCTTTCTCTCCTCATGTGTTAATACCATTAAAGGCGAGTGTGAACAAATCAGTATCCTGAGTGCCTGGGACAAGCAGATTTCACATCCGGGCTATTAGTTTTTCATTTGTACTTGCCTGGCAGACAAGTAGATTTAACATGATACAATCCTGCTTTCAACTTCCCTCAGAAGTCAGAACTGAGAATTGTCATTTTCGACCTGTGTGTGTGTGTGTGTGTGTGTGTGTGTGTGTGTGTGTGTGTGTGTGTGTGTGTGTGTGTGTGTGTGTGTTCAAGTCAACAAAGCTAACTGTGATGAGTGTTGTATATTTACCAAATTCTTGTATATGCAGTTTAACTCATTTAAAGGTGCTATTTGTTTACTGTTGATGCAGCCATGCTGATTTGTCGTCACTTGCTGAACTCTGACCGAATAGGAATTGCGAGTTAAAGGGGTTTTCTTTAGGTTTTCCTAGTCAGAGGTTGTAAATTCCGAATTAAGCCTTTTAGTTACAACAAAACTTTTTATGTTTAGCGCATAGAGAGAAAACAAATACATTAGACCTAAATATATTTCGCATGCAATGAAATGACAGAACACATGTTTTATCTGATACCTTGGACACTGAGGACACTACATGATAATATACAGGCCAGTGGTAGCTCAGTGGATAAGACATTGGCCTTCTGATCTGAAGGTTGTGAGTTCAAATCCCAGCACCGCCAAACTGCCATTGATGGGCCCTTGAGCAAGGCCCTTAACCCTCAAATGCTCAGTTGTATAAAAAAAAAAAAGAGAGAGATAAATGTAAGTCGCTCTGGATAAGGGCGTCTGCCAAAATGCCATAAGTGTACTTCATGTCTGTTTTAACAAGCTTGACACAATTTATTACATTACATTAGTTACTACTTCATAGTCATTTAGGTTTTTGGAGAACCAAAACATGGGACTGGGCTGCACACTGGAGCTTTTATTTACCCAGTGGGCTAGGTAATACATTTTTGATTTGTCCGTTTGAATTTGTTAGCCTCGCTTTAGACCGTCCTTGATGTCAACTTTATCCACAGTTTTTATTTGGCTTCAGTAAAGACACTAGTTTAAGCCACTTATTCTTAAACTGCTCTGACTTGCTTATATCTCAAGCTGTGCAAACATTCAGTTCACATTAACAGCTCGTAATATTTTTTGTTTTTGTATTTGCAACATTCTAGTCTGTTTTCCGAAAGCCGAGCACGTTTGAATCCTTCACCTTCGATTTTTTTTTAGATGAAAGCACCTGGAAACCATGTTTCTGTTTTTAGTGTAAAACGGAGCTGACAGGTCTGAAAGTTTGAGAGGCGCCCCGTTGAAACGCTTGTAGCTCCGAATCCTGTTTTAGTGAGTAAACATTTAACGTAAGCGCACCACGGTTTTATTTATGCATTAAATCTGCTGTTTGTGCTGAATTATACATTAGGCCGTAAATAATGCAGGAGAGATTCCTCAATGATTACTGGCACGCTGTGAAGAGTGCGTTTGCTAATCATTTGCTCATTGATCTTCGCCGTGCGCTAATGCTAACTAGTTTTGGGGGCACTTTTCCTGGCAGATGCTGAGGGTATTGTTTTTCTAGAGGTCAGACGCAGGGACTGCAGAACCTATTTTGTTTTATTGTTTTTGTCAGTGTGGAATGAGCTGCCAATTATACTAGCGGTAAGATTTTTTTCCCCTTGTCCTTTGGTGAGACGTGAGACGACGACTGCAATTAGATCAGCTTCTGCAATTGGAACAGCTTGATCCTCTCAGAGGTCACCCACATAATTATCGTCACACGGCATTAACTAGTTTTGCTTTTCACTCTCGCAGTTAGCGACCTCGGTTTTAACCCGTACTTCTGAGCAGAAATCATAAGGCCTCCTGGCACCTTGGGTTTGATCTACTTCATTTGTCATTTTATACATAGGAATAATTAGAGCGGCGGCGTGCTGTGCCCCGGGGAGCGCTAAAGCTTACGACCTTTCTGCTCCCGTAGAGATGAGGCTCGAGACGAAGCAGCCTGGAGAGGAAGTTGTTATTAAGAAAATAATGGCTTTGACAAGTTCAGGATTAAATTGTAAACAAGCGACGTGATGGATCAGTACTCGGCGAGGTAATTGATTTTAGTGTCTTTGCCGAGCAGTAGTAGCTGGCTTTAATTAACGAGATTGAGGTTAATACCGCTTTGATTCTCCAGGCCTTTAGTGTTTGTGTGCGTTTGTTCACTGAGACCTGAATTTAACCTCCAGCGCCTGTGTGGAGATGGACTTGGCCTATACTTTACATCTGCATGGTAACATTTGAATTAGAGGTGTAACAAAAATGTCACTGTCTTTGTCTGTGTAACAGTCTAAATAATATCTGTATTTGTATCCAGATTTAACATGATCTGTGAATTCAGGCTCATCGAGCTCAGCTACATCACTGGCCTCAAAGATTTTTTTCATTCCTGCTGGGGCTATTATCCAATGACTTTATTTGGCCCTATTTCCCAAAATATAGCCCAATATAGCCTAAATAGTAGCCTAATTTAAACCACCTTGACCTAGACCAGGCGGTTACTAAGGATGAATAAGTAAATACTGTAAATGAATCAGACGGTGCCAAAAGCTCATGTGCTTTTTGTTTGTCCTGCGAGGTTCATATCTAACCACTCGCTCACGCCCGCATAAAAGTGAAAAACCTGAAATCCCAGTCCTGATGCACACCTCCAGGCTCAACCAGATGCCCTGTGAACTTTAAAAATATAAAGTTGCCACATGTGGAGATTTGGAAGAGGCTTGGTAGGTCTGTGCTTTCATCGAGTGGCTTCATCATCACAAAACGAAAATCATACTCTATTGTGGTAATACACAGCTCACCCACTCGAGCTGCCATTTACCTCAGCAGTGCAGTAGAGCATTTGCATTTTCACTTGATAGGGTGCTCCCTCAGGGCTAGTGGAGAGGGTTTAGTGACCATTGAAAGCTACCAGGCTTGTCCTTATCAAATTTCAACCAGATTGTGAGTAGTGGCTGCTTAGCTGTAGAGTGTGTGTGTGAGGGGGGTGCGTGTGACACATTGATCTAAACACACTGAGACTGGATTACTGTAAGCAGGTTAGTACAGTTTTATAGTACATTTCTTTTTTAGGATTGTATAACAGGATGTAGTAATAAAGCTTAAGTTATTCGCTGTGGTTGTAAATAACACTTCACCAATGAGTAAGCTCTTCACTAGATCTCAGCATTGTGTGCTTTTGAGCTCTCACCTCACAGGCTTTTTTTTATTTCGGTGCTGGAATTCAGCCGACTGGCTTTGAGCCGTTCCCCGCCGAGCCCAAAAAAAAAAAAAAAAAGAGAGACGTTTTTGTTCTCCGTCCAAGAATACCTGTGCAGTACAGTAGGTCAACCCTAGGAGCTTTTTGAAGCATGCAGAGTTCACTGGAGCTGCATTCACACCCAACAGTAGCCACCCACAAGGCCAAGGCAGAAAACCGTTTCATCATTCTCCACTTTCCATGCCAAATTCTCTCTCAGACACAAGCAGCAGCTACAAAAGTAGTGGCGCGTCTTAAATTCATGTTTGATTAGGGATCATTTCCATGTCAGCACAGCGCAAATCTGTTTTGCTCTCAGACTGAGCTGGGGGAAGGGCGTGGACAATTTCATAAATAAAGGAAGCATGGTTTTGGAGATATGCATAATATCCCCATTGTCTGGATGCAAATTTTGGGCAAATTCTTTCGACCGTTAACTGGTTAGAAATCCTCAATGTGAGCGCGAAGACTGACCTCCACAGAGACATTAATGTGAATGATGAAGCTGTTGCTAATAAACCTCTTAACCAATAGCATTACTAATAGCAAAGATGCCTTCAAAATAATGACATTAAATGTTTCTACATTTAAAAAAAAAAAAATACAGAAAAGCGCAGTAAACAGTAGTAAATGAAACAAAGTCAATATTTGGTGTGACAAAAAAATAACAATAGTAGACTCGGGTACAATTAGTGCAGTTTTATAAGGAAATGAGCTGGTAAGTTTTATTGAGCATCTTGCAGAACCAGACACAGTTCTTCTGGAGACTTTGACTTTCGCACTTGCTTCTTATTTTTTGCAGCAAAAACCAGCAGCCTTCGGCCAGGTCTCTTGCGTAATATGCTGCTTTCTTTAATGACATACAAACATTTTCCTCTAACATTTAATTTTGTGCTGGAAAACTAATGTTTGGGAATCTAAAATGTTTTTGTACTGACTTGAAAATGTAGAGGTCATAAAATAAAAAATCTGTAACAAAGTTTATACTAAAAAAAAAAAAAAAAAAAATAGGGTGCCTAAAACTTTTGCACAGCACTGTGTATATATACACACACACACACACACACACACACAACTGTATATAAAATACAATTATATTTCTAAAAGAAATAAATATTTAATAGTGATAAGGAGAAAAGATTTTAGAAACTGTATAAAAACATTTGAACATCCCATTCACTGCTTCAAGACTGTTTTTTTTTTTTTTTTTTTTTTAAAGAGAATTTTTATTTTATAAAAGATATCACTATATCTCAGAACAATGTACTGTGATAATTTATCACAATATTGATCTAATATCGTTATATAGCACAGCCCTAATTCCTGTCCACACACTTTTTTTTTTTTGGTCAGAGATCCTTCGTTGTACATGCCATCTCACATTAGAGCAATCACATCCTTCCTCGTCCCCTTGCTATATAATAGAAGTGATTTCTCTTCTTGATATGTTCTAGGAATAGGATATCCTCCAGGAGCCAGCTCTAGTTCTGGCTTGCACTGATTAAAGGAACACTTGTAGATAATCTGTTTGAAACGTGTGTGTGTGTGTGTGTGTCATAAGGAGCCAGGCAGGAGAGATTTGGATTGGTAAATGCTTATCAGCGTGGTATGAGCCGGCACTCTGCAGGGATAAATATTTAATGACTGGGAAGCTGAAATAGAACCGTAACAGACCACTGGTGAGAAATGGTGTCACTATTTATACGCCACTCTTTGCCTTAAAGTAATGGAATGGCGAAGGAGCCCAGGTTTATTAGTGCACCTGAGATTAGCTGTTGATTCCTGCGTGGAATTAGCTTGTGTTAGTGCTCATTTGGCTGCACGATGGCTTTCCACTTGAAAATTGCACACAGAATCCCTGTAGGACTGTGCGATATGACCGCATGATAACTTATGTCACAATACACTTCTGAGATATGGCAGGTATTGTGATATCTTTTTATAGCAATTGAAACAGGCTGGAATTGACTGGAATGAACTGATATTGATGTTAAAATTTACATTAAAGGTTGAATAGTACTGTTGAGTTCTCAAATCTAATTATTGATCAGTTTTCTAGAGCAGCAGCTCAGAAAGTTGTCGGGTGAAACGCAAATGACAGGTCTGTGTTAATGTCCGTTATCGTTTCCATAGTAACAGCTTATTCACAGGAACTTGTGTTGGGTGGACTCTCCACACAATATAAGCCTAATAAGAAAATGCATTATTATTTAATAAAGAAAAAAAACATATTGATATGGTGAAGCTTTCTGTATGGAGATGTTTGTTTAACATTTATGGAAGGAGTCTCTGGGTTGAGTCTTTTGTAACAGTCAGAGTCTTCATGAAGTTTCTCATAAAACAGTGAGAGAGAGAGAGAGAGAGAGAGAGACTGGCTGGTGAGGAAACAACCGTTTATAGCTGTTATGATAAGTGCTAACAGAAACAACCTTGTATTATGGGTTTTCCAGAACCTTAAATGTAACTATAAAGGGATAAAAAGCATGATGTCGCGTCATGCCATATCACACCACAAAGTCATTGATTATTTTCGTCTAACAGCATGGCTCATTGTGTGCTGTTTCTTACATATCACTGAATTCAGTTTTGGGGGGGAAACAGTTTATCAGCTATCATGTATCATAGAGATGTCTTCATGTGATATTATATTTTTAACTTGTCTCTCACCACGAGTCCTCAGCGTGTTGGTTGATTGTATACTGGAAAAGTTCACGTTCATCCGGCTCTCGCTGTTGCCTGGTCCAGCATTGCTGCTCATTGTTGTTAGCAACACTAATGGCTCTTAATGCTCATGCTTACTATCATCTGGTTTTACTCAGTGCGTGTTATTGTTTAGCTCCTCAGGGACCTCCAGCTATACATAGCTGTTACATATTACATCAGAGTCACTACAGTATTGCTTAGTCATTGATTCATCATGTTATTGGCTGGCGTGATTAGCTGGCTGTGTGTACCTTGCACATCTCCTGTGAGCCACTCGGATGTCTCTGTTCCCCAATCCCTGGCCCTGAGTCAGTACATGAGCCTGTTCTCATTCTTCGGCCAAGTCGAAAATGGGGCTTTTCCGCGCTCCCTCACGCACCCGATTGCCGTTTAGACTGATTTCCTTGTGAGCAGGCAGGTTGCAAACGCCGCACACTCTGCGTGTTGAATGAACACAATGGATTACATTGTGGACAGAATGTTTCCATTGTAAAGACGCAGCTTTTCCCAGGCACTTCCGAACGGCCTGCTCGGGTTACACACTCTTTTTGCGGCCAGTTCACACGAGTGCCGAGATCAAATGCGCCCTTAGCTCAAATCTAATTTGCTTGGAAGCGAGTTGGCAATGCCAATCAGAGGTTATTAACAACATTGCTGGCCACTTTTTTTGGTGGTTATGATTCCCATTGACGTTAATTGCAGTCATTTTGTTTTCATGATTGGATTTTTTTTTTTATTTGCTCCTGAGGCACGATTGGGGGCATGTGATGTGATTTGGTGTGTAAATTCCTAAGATTGTGTGATTATTATTGTAACTTCTTTTATTATTAATACATTGCTATGTATTAGAACATTATATTCACATTTTGGGGTTATTTCACATTTTTGGAACTTGCTAATACACCCATGCAGGCTTCTTAAGTTGTCACAAAAAATTTGTGACATTTTAGCCAATACAACCTTGTACAACACACTGTTTTGGATGCTTACAATGCAAATGTCTGCGTTGACGCGTTCCTCAGCTTCACCGAGCAATCTTTCTCAACCTGGCCAAGCAGGTGTGGTAAACTTCTAACACTTCTAACACACAGTGAGAAGATCACTATGATGGAAGAATGATTTGAGGCAAAAGAGCGATAATAGAGTGATAATAGTTCAGTAAATATGTAGCACAGAAATGCATTCTTGTTTTGGATTGGGAACAAACTGAAATGTTGGCCAACAACTTGCTGACACGATGTTACATTAGAAGGTTATAAGAGGATAATTATCATATACTCAATCTTTCCCTTAGTGTGTATTAATGCACTTAACTAGATAGCAATTTTGCCATATGCTGTTACATCATGTCAACAACTAAAACACAGTATTGGGCAGCTTTGTCATGCCTGGAAGGCTAGCTGATATATAAATTAATTATGTTATGATATTAATTATTTTGTGCACTACTGCCCTGCCATCACAACACAGCACTTTCAGGCCAAAGCACTTCAATATGCTGTGAGCAGTGCTCTGTTACTCTCTCCATTTTTTTATTTTTTTTTTCTAATGATGTATTTTCCGATTGGCTGATGCGATGAATCGTGTGCATGTGTGTACATTATTAAGGGCTCTGTTCTGCATCCATACGTCCTTAAAAATGTCAGACCTGTCTGTGTGACCCACATGGCTCTAAGCCAGGTTGATTACACGCAGCTATAACAGTCTTCCTCGAGGCTGATTAGTCATAGTCTCGCAAGCCAGACGTCTGATACTCAGTGTGGCGCAGAACTGCCTACTTTCACACAAAGACGAAAAGTGATGCGTACTATAAAAGACCACTAGGTTTTTTGGTGATTACTAGGCAGGTTGCTCTGATAAAACTGGCGCATGGAAGTGCAGAAAGCCAGTGAGATTCCAATTCAATTCAATTGTGATTACACAAAGCTTTACAGAAATCCGGATGTAGATTCAGATCCTTGATGAGCCAGCCAGAGGCCACAATGCAAGGAAAAACTCCCCGAAACCACACGAGGAAGAAACCTAGAGAAGAACCAGACTCAAAACAGACCCCATTCTCTTCAACAACTGTTTATTATAACATCAAGCAGTGCTAAGTGTATTGAAAAGCACAGTAATGTCTTTATTATTACAGCAGCAGTTCTTAGGTGCAGTAGCTGAGACTGGATCGGTCAGCTAGTCATTCAGACAACACACCAACTAAGAAGTTTAAGAACAAGCCATAACCTTAAGCTAAAACTCAATCAGCTTAAGTGTCTACGTGGTTCCAGGAAAGATAGGAACCCTGCCATATGCCAGGATGTGCTGTTTTTGCCAGCATTGATGACAGTAACGCGGTAACACGTATCCAGGCACCTGAAAACTCTGCAATGCTCCAACGAGTAATTGAATTATTGATAAAAACGGAAAATATTAGTGAGATATAGTTTGGACAAAATCTGTGTTTTGTGATGATCTTTATAATGCTACAAAACTTTAATCCTGATATCTGAGGGGTAGTTTTGCAATCTGTCTCAATTTAGGTGTAATATTGAAACCCTTTTCATTTTTCTTTCTAAAGAGAGCAGAAGTCCAATTTACCAGCGAGTCTCTAAATCGAAGCTACTAAATCTTGCAAACAATCATCCTTTTTGAAGAGCTTTATTAATAGCAAGATGCCAGAGATGTTTTGAATGCTGAAACATGTAGCCGTTTATTTAAAAAAAAAAAAAAAAAAAAAAAAACCAACAACAACAAAGCAATGGATTCATGGGAGTGCAGTCAGTGGGTGGGTCTGACTCTGAATCCTTTGATTAAAGTGTTAAGTCTGCATCAGAGAGCACTCCGTCATGCTGTGAGCAGCGCCGAGAGGTCCGCTTTGGGTTATTCAGGGGAGACAGCGCTGAGGTGACTGGAAGACCCATTTGTCGAGGTGATTGATGAGGAGGAACTAGAAATCCATGTAAAGAAGCCATGGAAAGAAGGATATGAAAATGGGAGGCCACATTTCACATCAGACAAGCTTTTTATTATTAGTGAAAAGCGAAAACAGTCACCCAGTCAATGGACTACTCATTTCCCTTGACCTGTGTGTGTGTGTGTGTGTGTGTGTGTGTGTGTGTGTGTGTGTGTGTGTGTGTGTGTGTGTGTGTGTAGTCAGATGAATGTGGCTCTGTGGTAAAACACACTCGCTCTGGCTGTTTGCAAGCTTAGCCATGCATGTGCAAGCTATTTTAACTTATAGCCACACAGACCTGCCCCTGGAGGCTCGATAAAGTTAAGCAGCATGTTCCTGAGCGTGAAGCTGCCGAAAACACAACTGGAGCACAATAACTTGTTGTCATGGAACACTGTGTGCATTATATGTATAATCCAGTGTTTCCCTTGACTGAATGCATCACGCTGGCTTTGCATCGCTTTGGCCTTGTTGCCCATTTGGGCTGGAGATGACAGATGCTGCCAAAATCTTTTTTTTTTTTTTGCCAAAAAAAGGAAGAAAAAATATCTAATTCAGTGATTTGGAAAAAATCCAAATTGCATCGTAATAGTATTATTGGCATTTTGACTGTAATGAGGGGATCATTTGTGCTTGCCATTCACTCACTACTTAAGCTTTCCATTAGCTATTTCCCAGCATTGGATTTAACTTCGCCTTTTCCCATTCTTGCTGCTAGGCTTTGTGGTAAAACACGAGCCGTTCCCTGACCTCCTTTCCACATACGCAGCGTAGGATGCGAGCGGTAATCTAATATATTACGGCTGTTGTTGTGAAATGATGGAAAAATATTCCGTCCTCTCTTTGGAGGCAGGCCGCGTTATCAGTTAGGGATCAGGTCTCCATTTCACACACGGATAGGCCAAGTTAATCTCCTGATCGCTACTGTACGGTTTTACAAACGCTCCACAAACTCACCGCGCCTTGCCAACCTGCTCGCAGGCCTCAGCGTGCTGCTGTTTTCTCTAAACAGATGCTCTCTCTTACATGAAAATCGGGCTGCTAAAAAGGGAGCAGAAGGGTGCGGATATGGCTTTTGTAAGTGCACGCTGTCTGTGGGTGTGTGCCGGGCACACTAAAACACCCTGGCCGGTAATAGCCCTGCTCAATGCATGTTTTATGAGCTGTCCGAGGGAGGGTAGTGGAGCTCTGATCCTGCTTGTTCCAGCAGCATTTTCATTACCTCCTCCAGTCCCTTTTCCCCTCCTTGTCTGCTCGCGCCGAGGCAAGGAAACAATCTGAAATGATGTTTACCGTGCTGTCTGCTTGGACCATGCGCCCAGACAGGCAATTCAGAGTCGTGGGTTTATTTTGTCCCCTTTTCATCCCCAGCCTGCTTCCCTGTTTTGGCAGATTGCTGTTAACAGACATCACAAGACACAAATCAGTGACACGACTGCACCTTCCGAGTCCTACGGTCCCCATCGAGTCTCTGCAGGAGTCCTCTTGCTCCATGGTAATCGGAAATAGTACAGCGGTTCAGTCTAGGCTCCCAGTTTCATATTTATATTCGCAGCCGTGTGGCCTTGCGCAGACGAGAGCGGATGACAGAGAGGGTGTAATCCCTGGCAGACTGCGGCCTCTTAAAGGGACACAGTCTGCGGTTTGGAGCGAGCGCAAAAAGAAAGGTGGCAGATCCAGAAACAAAAGCCTCTCCTAATTAGAGGTAATGCCACCCTGCGGTATCCAGGGTGGAGGTTGCTTTGGCCGAGCCGTTAAGCGTGTGTCTGAATGCGACGCTTGTTCTCCAGGGCCATCTGCCACCAGTCGCTAGGGTTTATAAAAATTTTTTTTTTTTAATTTTAAAAAAGGAGACACCAGATAGCTAAAAAAAAATTTAGTCAGTAAACAGTTTGACACCCTGACCTGATGGAATTGCTCATGGAAGCTAATCATCTTGAACCTCATGTGCTTAAGGATGCTACTTTTTGCATCGAGAAAATAAGGTCACTCTAGATTAGCAAGTCTGATCTTATCTTTTAGGACTAAAGAAACTCAGCTGTTTATTTATTGTGCTTTACATTATTTATAATGTTTGTATTCACCCTAATTGTATCAGGAGTGTGAGGCTGCTTTAGGCGTAAGCCTTGGTGTGTAATGTTAATATCTGTGCGTGAGATGGATTTAGACAGTGACAGCTGTGTTTATGCACCATTGATTTAGTATTGATTGTACGTGCTGGGGGTTGAGGATGAGCCATGCTCAGATCTGCTGCACACTTAATGAGCATTATCTAGCAAGAGGAGGAGCCAATACTAACAGCACAGTTAAACCCTCATACACTTCCTGCACTGGCTTTACATCTGCTGTGTACATGGCCTCAAATATTGTCTTTTCTATCATCACATCACTGTAACGCTTTAATGCTTGTAAGTACTTTAGTAGTTCAAGAAATGAGCTACGGTGTAAAATACAGCCTTTATTTAATAACTGGAAAACCATAGAAATGAAAATGACCAAAAATTTGTCCTCCCATTTCTTCTAGGATAAATAAAATATCTTTGGCGTAATAACAGCTAGAGCAGTCGATTTCAGCTCTCTTTCTATAAATACCTTGTTGGAATGAGTGAGATGAGCTGACTTTGAATTAGCTACTGATTCATTATGAAAGCGCTATGTTCAACTAATCTGACAATTCACAAAAGCACTATTCTGTGGCCACTTGCAGCCTAAATCTGTGAAAATGTCACCCTGTTATACCGCCATTTAAAAAAGCATTTTTAAAAGTTTGATTTCTGTATTTTCACACTGACCAAACCCCCCTTTTTTGTAGTCCATGCGTGGTTTTTAAATGCAGGGTGCCAACATATTCAACAGTGATTTATATTGCTATAATGATAGTTTAAGCAAGAATGAGCTACTGATCTCCATGGTTACAAATCTGAATAAAATTACTGTGCTTTTACCGCAAAAAGGGTCTTTTTTTTAGCAGTGGACAGTTGCACAACAAATTGTATGTTTTTTGTTTTTTTTTTGTCAGATGATAAACAAATAAAATGCTTAGCTTTTAGTGTGCAAAAGACTTAATATTGTCTCTCAAAGACATTTCAGTATTGTTCAGTATCGTGTTGTTTACATTTTCAAAAATACTAACTACATATTTCTAATAACACATTTGAATCTAAAATCAATAAATATACTTGCTAACTGCAACTCGTTAAAACAAGATAAGTCAGGGAAATAAGTCACAGATTGATGAGTGGTACTTCATAACGAGTCACGTTGTGTATTTCACATCAGTGTTCTTATCACTGGTGCAGATGAAAGGGTTCTCCAGCATCCAGCCTGCGATAACACACACCAGAACTGGACTCTTTGAGAGAAGGGAGAGTGTGTAGCTCTCAAAAACACAGCCTGCTCTCAGACAAACAGGCCGGTCTGAGTGCTCAGACCACACACACATGCATGCGTGCGCACACACACACACAGAGACACATCCTCCATCTCTCTCAGGTATTACAGTATAAAATGAAGTTGCTCTCAGCCTGATAATAGACACATGCACTGATGGGAAGCAGGGCCCTCGGGGGGATCGACTGCTTGGAGGAAGGACACGCATACTCTCATACACTCCCACGAGCACCAAGCTTTTAGCCTCCGCTTTACTCTCTTGGCAAAGCCGCTGCCGAGATGGTTTGCGTGCAATTAATAACCTTGAATCTAACCTTGAGAGTTTTTAGCCATGTGCTTGAGTGAAGACGTCTGAAATTGATTTCGGCTTGATATTCTGGTTCTGCTTCTGGTTCAGAAATCATCCAACGTGAATGAAATATCCCAGCTGTGTCCTTTTCCGTACTCCAGGTGCTCCAGCGTTCATGCTTATGAACGAGACTTCGCATAAACCGCAGCTCCTAAACACACAGTGTAAATATGGAAAGGTCAGGGGTTCACGTTGTTCGTACACCTCTGGTGAGAGTGGATATTCGGTGGGGGAGGTGTGTGTTGGTTGGGGGAGAACAGCTCCCTTGGGGGCCAGTTAAGGAGGAGTTCGCCCAGTCATGCGAGGCGAGGAGGCTACACAATGAAGAAGAAACTGTTGTTTCTTTCAGACTGGCAGAAACAGAGAGTGCAGAAAGCAACAGCGATAAAGTTGTGGTTTAGGAGTAGCACTATTCAGATTGGTCTAGCGTTCTTGGATTCTTGGAGTATCTCTGGGATTTTAGTCCTGTATGGAATGGTCATGTCAGGAATGTTTTACAGACTGAGTGTGTACATGTTTGGAAAGATTACACCGGTTTTACCTTCTGCAAGTAGAAATAACCCAGGTGATGTACTGTATATCCTGTCAGAAATGATTGTAAAAATTACATTATATCCTGTGACAGTTTGCATTTTTTCCTTCAGCATAAAGATACCACAAGCGCTCTCTCTGTTTTATCGTTTTCTGCTGAAACCAAAACGAAAGCAAGTATCGGTCGAGTTTATAAACGTTTGACAGCATCTTAAAATGACGTGCCAGAGACTCAGCACTTCTGGGTAACTTTAGGTAAGTTATTGAGGTTCTAGCACAGGTAAAGCCTGTATAGTAGATATTAAGGTCATGTGACCTACTAACTTACCAGACAACAAGCTGTTTTAATAATGTTTAAAAAGAAGTATTCAAATGAGCTGTACGTATTATTCATATGTATTTCTCTTTTATCATGACAACCAGGTGTACATTGTGAAGACACTCTGATCTCTGTGGTTTATTCAAAGATTGTTAATCACATGTGAATCATCTATCATTAAAAACATCCTCCACCAACATTTCTTAACAGATATATGTCCGGAAATCTTATCCCCATCCAAATAATGCTTTAGAAGAGCTTGATCTATTTTCCTAAGCTGTTCATTTTTGAAATATCCATAGCATATATCCACTAAAGCATCCAGACAGGTCTTCAGCGTGCAGCTTCAGTTTACAGCCCGGGTGTCATTTTGAAGCAGCGACGTGTTTCTGTGCTGTAGGAGATTCTCAGTAAACACATGTCACAAGAAGCACTGTGAGTCACAGGATTGGATACGAGAGCTCCTCTGCTCGGGATTGTAGTGGGGGGCAGTGAAGTGGTACCTTTGTGTTGCTTTTCACTGCCTTTGAATGATTGCTGGTGTTGTGTCTTTTATAGTGGACCTCTTCTTTAGTCGCACCATTGTAGCTCCTCGCCCGATGAGGTAAGCTGACAGCATTCATTACAGCTCTGTTTTGTGTCTGCCATTGTCATGAGCTATAGTAAGCAAATTGAATATGGACTTTTTTTGTCTGATAAATTCGAGTCCACCCCCCCACTTCCACCACCAGCACTCAGCCACCCCCACATCGAAGATAACACCGCTTAATCTTGCTTTCACAAGACGTAGCCAAATCATACGAGAGTATTTTTGCAGCTTTCAATCCGCTCACAAAGCCCATCTAAATCCTTGCCAGTCATACTTCTAGCATCTCATAATTCTCAGATGGAAAACTCATTTGTTGCCTCTAGGATCGGCAAATAATTTGCATACATTTGTCAGGGCATGAAGCAAGCTCACGATTGGCACAAGCACTTGACCTGTGGTTTTTTTATTTATTTTTATTTTTATTTTTTTTTTTTATTATTATTTTTTTTATAAATAAATAAGTGGCAGCACATGTGCTTTGCTCTGCCATAGGTCTGCCTGAGATCATGCGTCTGTGGGAGTTATGCGCGAGAGACTCGGGATGAATAAAGCACAGCACTATGAAAGAGTTATGTTGGAAAAAAGGAGTGCGTTTGGTAATAGAGCCCTGCTGCGCGCCCATTGTGGGGTGATGTGTTAATAGAGAGAGTGCAACATGGTGGTTAAGAGGGCGAGGAGGTCTAATTTCTCTGCTGCTCTGAGGGAGGAACATATTTTTATTTAAAACCTCCTGGCTCACACCCCTTGACTTCATAGCAGTAATGGAAATGGTAAAATAGGTGCTGTAGCCCCTGAAGCCTATTCACTGGCTTTCACAAATGGCTGGTTTTGCTCCATCCCCTCCCCTGTTTCTGTCGCGCTCTCTCTCTCTCTCTCTCTCTCTCTCTCTCTCTCTCACTCTCTCACTCCCTTCCTCCCTTTTCCATTAAGACAGCTGCTATCTTTCAAAGGGTCCTGCTCCACTGATTGATGCGTAATGGCTTCAGGCCTCACCTGCCCCTCAGCATGTTATTCATCTGCGAGCTGCACGTAAGAGCACACTGATAACTGCATAATTGGTCCTGGTCAAAATTTGGGCTGCACAAGGAACCAGTGTGTCGTTTTATAGTCGTGATAGAACAAGGGTCATCGATTAGATTGAACCTCGGGACAAATTCTCGAGGAGAAAACACAGTTTGGGTTTGACTAAAACCACTGCTTTAGCACAAAACATCAGACTGTTGTTTATAGTTGAAGTGCTGATCGAGATGCTCCGCTGCTTTTCACTACCGATTCTCCTCACTTACATTCCAGCTCATCGCTGTCTTTTCAAACCTCAGACTTACAGGGGTCTAATAGTTAACAATAGCAGGGTGTTTGGTGTGTTTCTGCTGTATTTCTATCACGTGCTGTGTTTCTGATGATATCAAATACAATATTTGTACTGTATTCTTCAGTATATGGCCATAATCTAAACAGCACATGAGCCTGTAGCTTTACACTTGCACTCTGGTGTCGGTTAAAATCCAAACATCGTGAACTGTGTAACAGTAAATATCGGACTTTGTGATCATGTACAGTGGGAATGCATGTTTATAATCATCTGGTACAGAGATTACATACTTGACGTGCGCTGTGTCCAGTTTAGAATTCGTTCATATGCTTTCTTACTCTGAATTAGTAAATATAACATGCAAATATCTGTGCTGACCTTCAGATCAAGAGAAAACTTGCTCATGGGCTGCCATTTGACAGTCCCAGTGTGTTTGTTTGTTTTTGTTTTTTTGCTTAATAAATGTATACAGATGTATTCTAAGATATAATTTTCCAAAGCAAATTGCATTATCTATTGTCTTGGTTTAGTTTCAGTTCTTTTTTTAAACTGGGCTCTTCTACTCAAATCTTTATTTTAACTATAAATGGACTTAAAAGTGTACGGCACCATTTTTCTACCTAATCTACCTAATGGAAACCTAAGTGCAGTTGTTAAATAACATCAGTGAAGGTTTAAAATGTGCAGCTGCTTAATGCAAATTTAAAAGTTCAACTTTAGTCTAACAACGAAGGTCTTCGGATGAGAGAAAGATCAGTGGAAGTCTTACTAATGCTGTTGGTATGTTGTTTTATCCAGCATATTACAAATAATATCTTTTGGAAAAATTGTCCCACCTATGAAACAATAATTACACAGATTTAAAGCTTTAATTTACAAATACACTCAATTAAAAATGAATTAAAAAATATTTATAAATATCCCAGCAACTGCCCTTAGACTTGCATTGTGAGTTTTGAGTAAAGTATGAGGAAACATGTCCATGGTGGTCAGATATAGTCTGAAGATTTGGTAGATTTCCCTTAGTGACATATTTATAAAAAGCATTGTCACGTCATTCGTTACAAAATGGCCATGACGCAAAATCTACCATATTTACGCACATTAAATACTGAATAGTCTTTTTTGTTCTGTCGAACAAGTGACGCATGTTGTTTTGATCTAAATTGGCGATGCTGTCGTGTAATGCAACTCTTATGTAGTTAAGTCTATGTTACAGCTGTGGGACTGAAGTGTCTGAATTCTCCTCTCATAAATCGAAATGTTGCAATTGCTTTCACTTTACATTGCTTTCACTTGATCTTGCTTGATGTGTTGGAGCCTCTGTGGTTAGCCTACTGTGTGTGTGTGTGTGTGTGTGTGTGTGTGTGTGTGTGTCAGCCAGCCAGCCGGCGGTCAGTGTGGTAGCTCATCATTAGGTGATTAATCCGGCCGTGACGCTAGTGTTTGTGTTGAGGATGACGAGTACAGCAGCTGCCCTGTCAGTCGGCGTCTACTGTAGAGATGACAGGCTGCCTGTTGACGAGCAGAGTTGTCAACCGCGCCACTCTGCCTGCCAAAACCTATTTCTCTTTCCTTTCTTTTCTCTTTTTTTTTTTACCTTCTCAGTAACACACATCTGATTTTTTGCAAGCAACCCAGTTCTTTCCTTTTCTATCTCCTCACATTTCTGGATTCACCCCTGGCAACATTTCAGGACATACATAGTCTCATCCTCACATGCTCCTCCCAAGAGCCTTGGAATCTCTGATATCTTTTGTACACTTTTCTGGCCTGTGAGCTTCAGGCACTTGAAGGTTACAATTTGATTGGCTGTTTGTATTTCTCTATGTACACAGTTCTCTGTATAGAGCTTTTTGGAGCAAGCTAGAGTTACTGGATTACAAAAAAAAGGTCATGGCATCTCATCTTTAAAAGGTATTCAAGAGGTTGGAGATAGTGCTGAGTAAATAGGATCGCCTCACCTTTTTGCTGATGGTCTGTGAGAAAAGGTCGTCTGTGAAACAGTGAAACTATGTGGATTTTGGCCACGTTTAGTGCCAAAAAGTGACAGACTCTCTGCTAAAAGAGGGCTAGAAGTCTGACTTGAGAGGCTATGACATACAAGATTGAAGTTGTTTCTCTAAAGAAAGCAGTGCGTACACTTGGTTCTGCACAGCTGTTCCATGCACTGGTTTGTTTTTCTTTTTTTTTCCCCCAGTGTTTTTTTTTCTTTGTTCAGATGATTGATCTTTATTTTTATGAGTGTTGACTTAAAAGGGGGAAAGAAGCAGTGAGCATTTCAGTAAAGCTTGTAAAAACGGGATTTGGTCCGAAGCTGTTTTCTGCCTGGAGATTGTAGCCAGGTTGTGTTCTCCATGCCTGTCTCTTCTGATTTGCAGTGCTGAGCTCTACACTCGGCCGACTGAGGCAGCTTGTTCTGACCCACGCATGACCAAAAACCATTGAGCCTGACGTGCCACAAGGGCCGCTGGTCCAGCTTAAACCCTGCCTCGGAGCGTTTCCAAGTTTGATGTAGGGGCAAAAGCAGTACACCATGGCTTGAATGCGGAGATATCGAGAAGCTCTGTGCACCTGATCTCCTGTAAGATGCGCAGTGGAGGCTGTTTGAAGACGGTGCTGCCGGCAGCGCTCTTTAGGTCACTGGGAAAACAACTGGCCACCTCTCAGCGTTCGGCAAAATGAACTGGGGAATAGAGCAGGCAGCTTGAAGTTTTTGTTCTCTTTGATATAGCTTTGCTCTGAGCTCTCCTGAGGCTAGGTAGTGCTGCGGTGGAGGAGATTGCCCATTGATGTTCCTCTCTATTCTGAGCAGCTGCGCTGTCTAGTGCCTCTGATTGATTCTGAAGATTGCATGTCTATTAATAAGCCTTTTTTTTTCTAGTGGCTTTCACCTACGATAAGAGTCTCTCGTGGTAGTAGAGAGTGTGATGTTCTTCAACGATGATTCAAGATGTGTAGTATTTCAGGTCTAAACAGCATGTCTCTTTTCTCTTTGTAGCTCTCCTGAAACCCTGGGGTTGTTGGTGTGGCCGAATTTTCCCTGGATTTGATTGGTAAATTCAGAAGACTGAAGCCCAGGCTCACAGTCTACCTTTCACGGAGGCCCAGCCGTGAGAGGACAGAGGAAGGCACGTGGCGAATCATGACCGCCGACAAAGAGAAAGACAAGGAGCGGGAGCGCGACCGAGAGCGCGACCGGAGAGACAAGGCACGCGAGAGCGAGAGCTCGAGGCCACGCCGCAGCTGCACACTGGAGGGCGGCGCCAAGAACTATGCCGAGAGTGAACACAGCGAGGATGAGGAGAATGAGGCGGCCGGAGGCACCGCCGCTCCTGAGGAAGCCACTAAGAAAAGCAAGAAGAAGCTGCCGAAGAAAAAGTCACGCTACGAGCGCACAGAGACCGGCGACATCACCTCCTTCGTCACAGAGGACGACGTCGTCTACAGGCCTGGTGGTAAGAACCATTTAAAGTCTGTCGCTAGCTCGAGCCAAGGCGACAATTCCACAATAGTGCTTATGACTTCATTTGGTAAACAGCACCTAATTACACACCCAGCATTTTCCAAGGTATTCTTGTCGTCCCAATAAATACAGTCCTGTTTGGTTTTAGAGAAAGTACGAGTTTGATTTGGCTCCTGACGGGGAAAGAATGTATTCAATAATATTATTCTAACATAACTAATACCCTTGCATTAGCATACTACAAGTGGATAACTCTTGCCTCAGTAGACATCACTCATATAACTAACATGTAGATGAAAAGAAACGCGTTTGTATTGGCTACCAGTGACGGTAATGTGAATTTATTCTAATGCACTCGATGAGAGAATGATATTGAGCATGCCTGGAGCATGTGATGCCATTTCACAACATGCTCACACCTTGTTTTTTTTTTTTAAATGCACACACATTTTTATTTCCTTTAGTTATTGTGAAATGGGTCTTCATTATGCGCTGTGTTTGTCTAATTGGCAGCAGCAACCTCTGTCTGTAATCACGGCCTCTTTCACTTACTGTTTGTAAATTGCTTTTACATGCACAGCTAAGGGGAAATGTCAAAGCTGTAGTGAGGGGCAGGGTGTGTGTGTGTGTGTGTGTGTGTGTGTGTGTGTGCTGCCTGTAGACTTAAATCATCCCTGCCATGTCTTTCATTTACCTAGCAGCAACGAAAGGTCAAGTAGAAGCGCGCTAGCAGTGCATAGTTATTTAAAGTTAAGACAGTGAAAATCATAGCCACTGTGTAATTTCAGCCCTTTTCCTGCTCCCACATTATACCACCACCCCACACACACACACACACGCACACACATTTTCAGCATAATATGCTCGGAGGCATTATCTGTGGAAGGTCCTTGAAAGCGCTGTCTGCCCTAATGAAGCCTCGTTTCTGACATTGACGCCGCGCCCTGTCAGTTCTGTATTTGCTAGCCTAGACAATAGCAGGTTCTCTTCATCTCACTGTCAGACAGGCAGGAATAATAAATACACCATGTTCAGGATATATACAAGGATATGATGTCACACATTAGGGATGTCAACTAAGGTGCCTATAAGGGTGCATTGTCTATTGGAACCTACCAGCTCCTGAAAATGAGTTGCAGCTCAGGAGCTGCTTTCATCTCCAACCACACCACTTTCGAGACATGACGTGGCGCCCGTGTGCGGGTGTGTTACAGCAGCAGGTATTGTTCAAGGCTCTGAACTACAGAATCAGTGGTCATTTGGTGCAGCCTCATTGCAATCAGATTTAGGTGGCTTAAGTAAGCACAAAGCCTGGCCAGGATTAAGCACAGCTAAATGTTAAATCCTTTTATATTTGTCTAGTGGCACACAATATGTAAAACTGACCACCCTTGGAGAGCGTATTAAGCAGGCAGAGAGGCAGACGGGGGGTGGGGAACGTGGCATTAATTGCTTTTGTTGCTCGAGAGGGAGCCTAACAAGCCTGTGTGACACTATATAATATTAAAAACACTGAAAGCGTATACATGCATGCGTCACCTCAGTTTTTCTCTCTCTCTAGCCTAGTGTGCATTGATTAGGTCGCCGTTTTGTTGTTTCAGTGTGTAATGTGCTTCTGTAAAAAGAGATGGAAGCTGTGTGTGTCAGAGAGAGAGGGGGTGGGTGGTGTGGAGCTTCTGGAGCATTTGTATGTGCAGGACTGAACAGGCCAGGCAGCACAATCGATCGCCTCTCCGAGTGGTCCTCCTGTGTCCGGGCCACGCATAGCTTTGCGGATATTCACCACACCGAGGCAGTTTATGGATCCAGCAAGGAGATTATACACACACACAAGATCAATGACCAGGGTCTCGGTGCATATCTTGTCCGCTCTGGCCATCTGCAGTCTTGCTTACAATGCTACACGAGTGTCCTTGTACCACTGGCCTTTTGAAGAGTTCACCAAACAGGATGTGAGTATCAGCATTGCAGCTTAAAGTGCTGCTCCAGAGCTGGCTGCATTGAGCTATAGGTCTGCCCGTGTCATTTGCTTGTGCTCTGTCTCTGGAGACACGTGTAGCCCTTAGAACACCCTCTCTAATATTCTCTCTATGTCTGTGTTCCCCCTTGCCGCCAGTGGGTGTCTGGACAGCTGTCACCTAATTACACAGCCACCCAAAGCCCACAGTGCTGTCAGCAAGGCCAAATGCCTCCCACCTCCAGGAGCCTCTGGAGCATCTCGCTGCACGCTTAATAACCACGACCCTTTTGCCCAGCTCAGCTTGTGTTTCGCACAGGGATGAGTCAGAGTCGGTTTTCAAATAGTCAGAGTATTAGAAATTGAATAGCGCATTTTATTATTTTCTTGTTTGCTCTTTTATGATAAAATTAATCTTTTTCTTTTTCATTTTGGTTTAATCATATTAGCAGCATTCTAATTCAAGACAATGGTTACTCACTGTAAATGAGCTGCACTAGCAGAAGGCTTATTTTAATTCTCCAGTTGTGTGTTAATTTTTTTTTAAGCAGCAGAGACTACTGAAGTCTGTAAACAGTTGCTCTGTCTGTAGCCTGTTAAAGCCAGGCATGCTGAGTACTCCGGGGTTTTCCAACCCAATCTCAGTCCATCATATCATGTGTGAAGATGCTACAGAATTCAAAACTACAGCTGTCAACACTCTTACCAAACTGTTCTTATGGAGTACGCATGCAGCTGTAGAAAGAGATTATGTTGAAAAACACCGGAGTATTCCTTTAAAATCCCTGTGAAGTGCCTTGAAATGTGCAGCATTATTCGATGTGTTGACGGAATTTCCTCTGAAACAGGAAGTCAGGGCGGAACATATCGAGTGGCTCCTCCCCCTTTTGAAATAGCCAATAGCGTTTCGCTTATCTCACAGCCTGGGCTAAACTATACTTGACAGTTTACAAGTACAATGGATTTTTATAATGTTGGGGGCGGGACTCTTCAGATTCTAGAGAGCATTTGATTGGACAGAAAATCTGATGAGAAGCTGAAGTGCAGAATGATGTCATCAAAATGTTGTCACTAGCTTATAGATCATCTTAAGGCTAACATATTCATACTAAAGGCCACAAAACTCCAATTTTGATTTTATGGGGACGTTTAAGTACTTTACACCATGTAGCTAGGGCTGGGCAATATAAGGATATAATATTGATATTTAGATAAATTGTCATCTTTTTTGTAAGTGTTAAACTCTAGAAGCAACTGAATCTTTGTAAAATCTTTACAGAATTTTTTTCATTTCTTTTCATTTCATTTATTTTTGTAGCCGATCAATAAAGCATCACTGTACTCACTTATAATTCAACACTGCTGTTTTGCTGGCAGTTCTGTAGCAAGCCTATATTTTGTGATACATATCATATAGCACAGAAATGTCAAGTATTGCGATATATATGTGTATATATATATTTGTATCGCCCACCACTACGATAAGCATGACTGTTCCGGCACATTTTGTCAGGAGAAAATAACACCTCAGAGTTGTGAATAACACAGCGGTTTTGTGAGGGCTTGTCAAATATTTCTCAAACAGCACTGTTCATCCGAATAGTGATTTTTGCCTGAAATCCCCGTCCCTTGATTTGTTGAGTGTCTACGAATACAGCCTAGAGTGTGACAGTAACGGCAGCTGTATACGATGTGATGGAACGATGCTTCATAACTCGTTCCTGAGTTGAGAATGAACAGTCCTTTGAGCGCAAACAAACATGGAGCACATTAGTGAAACAAATCGAGCTCATTTCTCAAACAAGACCCTGTTGTTGAGAGAAAGAAAGCGAGTTTTGTGGGTCATGTATAATTCACCGAGGTGCGATTACGAGCTGCTGACCACCTGCATGAGTCATGGAGAGGGAGCTCAGCACTGTTACCTCATATACACACATCGTTTTTTCCATGCATGTATAGTTATGAACAGCCTTCCTTTGTGTGTGCACGACTTTCAGGCTTGTATCAAAATTCTATAAAAATATCTATATTAACTTACCCGTTCTATTGAATAACATGTCTCAATATCCTTTACATGGGTGTTCATTGGTATTCAGCGAGCACAAGGGATTCTCTCCCAGCTATTCATATCTCAAGTATTAGTATTATACAGCTTTCCCGACATCGCTTTGGCTAAAGCGTTTCCAATGTGACAAGACAAGAAACCCTTTTTTTTTTTTTTTTTTTTACAGCGTTTCTCATGAAATTCAAATACAGGCCATAGGATTGCGGAGAAAAAAGGAGGCCAATCTATTTAGAAAAATCCCCCAGTGCAGCTCGGTATGACTGCAAGCCTGGAGAAGGCTTTTGTGAAATCCTAACCACCTGCAGATTACAAATTAGAAAGCTGCTACATGATAACACGTCAGAGGGCTTCTGTTCGTACCTGGGGGAAGCGACTGTTTTTTGTAAGCTTGATAGATTCTATCTCGAGGTATAATGCAAGCTGTGAGGGGAATATATGCACACTAGTGTGAGACTTGAGTAGAGGATTGGTGTTAGAGTGTGGCCTAGGTGAAGTGGAGTCATGGCAAAAGTGTGTCAGAAGCAAAACCGAAGACACTCACACATTCAAGCAGCAGAGCAGAAGAAGCACGCGCTGGTGTAAATTGGACGCACGGCGGTTCGGACCGGGCTTCCTCTCAAACACGGGGTTTCAGCTGTGGCATGAGACCCGTTCCGCTGCAGGAAATGACACGAGCGGAGCAGGCCGACAGTTTGCGGCTTGTTGTTCATGTGGGAGGAGAGGAGTGTGAAAGCGATTATTGCATCCCTCCTGCTTCTTTAATTTGAGCAGAAGCAGAGTGCAGGTTTTCCGCCTGCCAAGCCGCTTCGAGCCGGCCGACCTGACAGCACAGGTGTGTTGTTTTACGGCATGCTTCAGTGGAAGTAAAGGCATGCTTAGTGTTTAGAAACTCCAGGCTCATGTATCAGAAAGTGTTGTTCAGCACTCTTATTTGCCTGCTTGTTGGTATTTTCCCACAGTGGTTAGGACAAATGATGTCACGTGTACTCATAAATCCCCATATTTCATTTGATGCAAAATGTGCATCGATATCAATTACATATCATTCTGACCTTACTCATAGTCGTACAAAATGACTGACTGCAATCCAAGCAAAGCAGACTTGTGCAAATTGTGCTCTGTGAAAATACCAAAAGGAAGAACTACAGCGTCTTCCTACAACTGAAACTTCTGAAACAAAAGTCAGCATAAGGTGTTCACTTAGAGCAGTATACAGCTGCAGCAAACAGGCTAGGTGAGAAAAAAAATGCCTAAACACATCGTTAGATAAGTGAAAATAACAGCTCTTACACAATATACTGTTCTTCACGACGAGAGATTCTAGCGCTGTGAAAACAAATATGTACTTTACTTCCTGCTGTGTAGAAGCGCTTTTCTGAAGTGACCGTAACTGTACTCGATCCAAGTTATCTAATGTAGCTTCCTAATGCACTTCATTTAAAATCAACTACTATAGCTGGTGGTATAAAGAATGAGCCTAGCAGTGTAGATGCATGAACATGTACATGTTTCATAGCCAGTATTTAAACCTGGGGAACATAAACAGAGCTAAATAAAATGTTCAATGACTCCTCTGATTAATTAATACTCAATTCCATGTCCATGTCCATATCTATATCAATGAGTACTGGAACTGTTAAAAAAAAATAAAAAAAAGGGATTACAATGTTGTAAGTGTATTTTAATATTTGCACATTGATATTATAGATCACTGACTGAATAGACGGTTCTTCAAAGCATAAAGATCCTGGAAAAAGGATAAAAATGCAGATTATTCTGATTAATAATCAACAGACCCACACCAGCCACCATATCAAAGAAACAGGCGAACGTCCAAGTTTTCATTAAGACCCTTTGCCGCTCTTGTTTCCATGGTATAAATCCAAAAGGCTTTTTTGTGTGTGTGTGTGTGTGTGTGTGTGTGTGTGTGTGTGTGTGTTTAGTTTAAAACATCACATTTTTTTTTATGGGATGAAGAAAATTATGGAAGCTGAACATCTATTTGATCTTTATCCAGCACTTGTAATGGTATTTTGGACATGCAAAGCAGTCAAAGCAAATCCTTCCTGTATCAGCACCACCTGTTCAGCACAACACCACATTTGACGTGAAGATCAACCTTCCTTTTTCATCTGGTGTGTTTTAAATTAGCCCAGCTTCACAGACTGAAGAAAGAAACAAAACAACCAGTGAGACATGTACTGTATAGCAGGAGCACCATGTGATTCCTCCCACTCTGCTCTTCTCTTATGCATATGCATTAGAGATGTATTTAGAAATACTCACAACAAAGTGATCATGTTTAATCTTTACTCCCCCCCCCCCCTTCACGCCATTTTATTGCCCTTGCATGCGTTTGTGTTTCTTTCCAGCTCAATAATTCTCAGTCTATCTAAGGACGAAGCCATCGCCGCTCGAGCCGAGCAGTCGATAAAGGGTGTGTGGTGTTTGCAAAGCCCCCGAGCTTGAGAAAAGAGGGGAGAGGTGGAACCTGTAGCCTCAGGGAGGCTTTGGGAAGTCTACAAAAACCCTGGAAGAGCTCACATCCCCTCCCACCCCCCACTGCAGCCCCTCCTCTGCTTCTCTCTGGCTCTGCCTGCTTGAGCTCTGGAAAAGCACAAAATGGCTGGAACGCCGCTGAACAGATTGAGGTCTGCTCTCGGAGAGCGCAGCGCAAATTAGCAGTTCACATCAAACAAGGGCCATCAGGATTTTTGCGCTGATTTGATTAATGTTTCAGTGTTGTCTGATGGCACACGCTTGTGCTTCATATAACATGAAACGATGAGAATTTCTCCCCCTTAGTGCTCGTTTTAATCTACTTCCCGTTACCATATTTGGTGTTTTGCTTTCACCAGTAAGCGCTCGTTCACTAGCTTTCAGTCTGGACAGAATCCATCTCCTCTAATTGAAACTACTGCCCGGGTTAAGGGTTCCTAAGCCGCAATTCTCTGAGGTAAATCCCCCTTGACATGGCATGGGACTTTCAAAGACACGTCGTCTCATCTTTAGATTTGTCTCTTTTGTTCTCCGAGCTCCCCCTCCCCCCTTCCTCCTCCCCCTCATACGAAGAAGGCTGTGTGTGGGGCCCCACAGGTCAGCCGCAGTGCCAGCGCAGCTTTTCATTTACGTCCATGGGAGCCTCACGTCACTCATTCATCCGTCGTCGCTGACATGCAGAAAGCTGAATGATAACAAGCCGTGATGGCCTAGGTGGTTTTTTTTTTTTTTTTTTTTTTATTCCCCCGTCTTCCCAAACAAACAGCATGCCCAGTGCCAAGCCTATTAAATATCTTCATTCCGCCTGCTGCGTCGAACAGATAAACGCAACAAGATCAATAATGGCACAGACGAAAACAAATAAATTAAAGATGATGCATGCGCGGGCGTCAAGAGCAGCGGAATGGAACTGCCACGTTTTTGTTAGTGATAGCTTTTAGCCTCCTACGGCCCACACTACATTAATTCACCTCTGGGACGTGGAGTGTTTGGGTAAACGCTGCCTCCATGCAGGTCTCTCGGTAGCTCTATTCAAATGAGTTGTTTACTGTGGTCTGGAGCTCTTGTTCTCGTATATCTGCTCCAGCCGTTGGGTAAAGGTTGATCTCAGCGGTGCCAGCGATGCAGGCTCTGTCTGACCCATCACACACGTTAGTTACACATTACTGAAGGGGCTGGAGACAAGATAGTGGAGCCTCTATGACCTTGGTACCCAGTAATTCATCACACTTCTCTGCATGC
Organism: Cranoglanis bouderius; assembly: GCA_023630585.1. Lineage (NCBI taxonomy): Eukaryota > Metazoa > Chordata > Actinopteri > Siluriformes > Cranoglanididae > Cranoglanis > Cranoglanis bouderius. The sequence goes on from CM042559.1 coordinate 9,615,615, forward strand.
TTTATGAATCAGGGATTCAGCACTCAGTGTTTCCTGATTGAATAAAGATACGATCACAGCAGGGTGGTGAACTGTGCCGTGACTCGAATGCTGATTAGCCCCTCCTATTCACGTTTCATCATCTTGACATAGTCACCCATTAGGATTACAGAGCTGCTGGTGCCAGTTAGGAACGTTGCAGTATCAAGGAGGCTGGAATGTTGTATTAGTGCTTCAGAACCTGAATGGAAAGGCATTACTTTAAAGAGAAAGGTTATGCTTCACGGGTGGAGGAATGATGAATCCATTATCTAGTCCACCGGGCAAATAAAAGCTCTACATGTGTTTTGGTTGCCTAGAAACTTAATTGGTTAAAAATGATTACATTAACATATGGTGAGGTTATTAGCTGGTTAAGTGCATTAGTGCAGACAAAGAAAAAGTTTATGATCATTATTTTCTTCGAACAAAGTTTCTCATGTTGTGATTGAACCCTTGATAAAAATGTCAGCAAGTTGCTGGCTGGTGTCATGACTATGAGCTGCGGTCTGACTAGCATTTTTATTTTCTCTCGGCATGTTTAACCACGCGGTGACTGTTACTTACAGCAGGAGAGTTATATGACAGCTTTACTGTGCACTTAGTCTTGCTCAGTTTCATCTTTCCACATACCTGTGTGTTCCTGTTCCTGAAAAGATCATCTGATTTGTGCATGTAGAGCTGAGCGATATGATGATATAATTTCAATATCATGATCAATTATGCAACAATACTCTTTACTGAGATTATCATTGGTAGTTTTTTTGTTTGTTTGTCTGTTTTTTTTTTTAATGGAGCTGATTTGATGTTATAGGTATATAGTAGCATACCCCTCTTGCGCTAATCTAATATGGAGTCCAGTTTTGACTTACTCTTTAGCAGTGGTTACATGATAAAACCATGATTTCCAGTTGAAAGTCTGCACACATCCTGTTTACGTTGGTAGCGTGCTTTCAGATGAAGCCACACCTGGTTTGCCGTGTTTGCATTTTTGTTTTGCATTCTCTTCAGAATATTCACACCAAAGTTTTGCTTGGACAACTTTTTTTCACGCTCTGAATTCTGCACCAGAGCCTGATGTATATTTTATAAATGGTTTCATGTTGCTTGTTGTTTTTTTTTTTTGTTTTTTTTTAATGCACCAAATTTTTTACACACCATGACTGGAATAATTGCACTGTAGGTAATATTGCCCTGTTATTAACTAGTAGTTAAGGTCAATGACATTTGTCTAATTGCCAGCTCAATTTCTATTGTTCATTGGATTAATAAAATGTTTAAGCCGTTTATAGGAAAAGCGTGCGCATTGGGTTACGTCTAGAAATTAATAAGTTTTGCTCTACGAGGACAGGAGATCAAACTTTACAGGTATTGTGTTGAATTTCCGCGATACCACAGAACAGCTGGCGTGCGTCATTCTCTGTGGTCGCTCTGTTCGAATCTGTGACTCTATACTGGATACCACAGTCTGTTCAAATATATCTGATTATTGAAAATGAAACTAATATCATGGTGATGCAAGTACACATTCCCTTTAAAGATGTAATTTTGGTCCGGATTAATAGTAAAAAAAAATAAAATAAAATAATAATAATAATAATAATAATCCTCCGGTAAGACGTTGAATCACATGACTGAGGCCCTGGTTCAGTTTTTAAATAAGGGAAAAATGAACCGGTTGAATGAAAAGGTTGGTTTTGTCCGCATCAACAAAATAAAAAGCTTTAAAGCAAAGAGAGTGATTTTGTAATTCATAGATAAGGAAGAAAGTGAAGAAATTCGAACAAGTTGTTTTTGTGATGAGTGTATATATTTGGACTGATATCAGTCATATCTTGACTCTGTTCCACACTTATTTGGTGTTTAGTTTTATTTATTAACAGGTAGCCTATGGTTTATAGCTGGAGTCAGGTAGTCTACACGCACAGAGAGAGAGAGAGAGAAAGAGGAAGAAAAATGGAGCCTTGCTGTGTGCTTGGCAGCTTTGCACCCATTCGCCCCTCGTTCTGGGAGGTCTACTGACTATTAGTCGACAAACGTCTCTCCAAACCCCCTCCTCCTCCTCACCAGCTCCTTTATCCCGCACAACTAAATCCTGCGATCAGACTCTAGCCCCTGCTACATCTCAGACACCCCAATCCCACTCCCTTAACACCATCTCCCACTCTCAACTCGAGTGCTACTGAGGAGAACTAGTTAAAACATGTCTAGCTAGCATAAATAACGTGAGTAGTGCCAGGCTAAAAAAAGGCGTGCAGCGTGTGAAATAGCAGGGTAATGTAATGAGAGTGTTTCTGAATGGAGCTGTGGAGGAGCCGGAGCCTGGCTGGCACCTCACAGTCTGAGGGAGAGAATCTATGCCTGTCTGCCTCCGAATACACCCTGCTTTATGTCCTTGCCACATTCAAACTGTAAAAGCTCTTCTGCGTAAATAAGAACGTGGGGCCTGCGAGCAATGTCCAGGTTTGTGTGCATCATCCTGATGAACGTGCAGCATTTCTCAATCCGAGAGCAGTTGAGCTTCAATTTCAGAGCTGAAAAAAACCCAACAATGCAACGATCATCTCATCTTCCTTTGGCAGCTCAACCACAGAGGAAGGAAGTTGGTTGGTGTGTGTGTGTGTGTGTGTGTGTGTGTGTGTGAGTGAGAGTGTATGAGTGAGTGAGCAAGCTGCAAGAGCACGGTTGCTGTCTGTTTGTCTGCTGTGCCTCGTGAATATTTTTGTTAAGGAGATGAGAGTTCATGACCTAGCCATACCAACAGTCACATTCACTTTAAGCACACAGGCCAGGTCGGGCCTCGGCGTAGATCTGAAGCCAGTTTGCCATTTGACAGTCGCGAGTGGGGTGGAGTGCCGTGCAACTTTGAATCGGTTAGGAGACCCAGTGTAGGAAGATTACATTGTCTTTTGTGCTCTTTATATTTGTGTTACACACACATTTGTCGTACTGTCCTTGTGAGGACCTTCCATTGACAGTATAATTAATGCTTTACTAGTAAATCTAACCCTAACCTTACCTCAGTAACCAAAAGGAAACTTTTTTGTTTTGGTTTGGTTTTTCGTTTTTAAAAATAAAAGCTTTTTTGACCTTCAGCACTATCAGATACAGATATCCTTGTGGGGATAATTGGTCCCCACCAAGATATAAAAACATGCCCAGATACACACACACATGCATATACACACACACACACACACACCATTGAAACGTAATTGTGTTGGAACAATACTGGCCTTCTCTCTTGGAGTCTTGATGTTTGTTCTGGAGACGGGCAGGCTTGTCCTGCTCCCAAAAGCCCTTTAATCCTATTACTCACATTCCGGATGAATTTTACAGAGTGAAATATTTTGAAGGAAAAATAATGTAACACAATGTTGAAGAGGTGATCTGGCTAATGTTCTGTTTCTCTCTCTCTCTCTCTCTCTCTCTCTCTCTCTCTCTCTGTGTCTGTTTCTCACAGATTGTGTGTACATAGAGAGCCGGCGGCCCAACACGCCCTACTTCATCTGTAGCATTCAGGACTTTAAGCTGGTGAGTGGAGGTGCCCTTTTCCTTCCTCACACCCGGCCTTATCTCCCTCCTGCCTTTGTTTTTATTAAAGTCATATGAAAGCTACATCAAACGGCCTTTGATGTGGATGGTGGGGTGATTGCCTGCATTCACGTGCCTTACAAAAGTTGCTCTCGAGCATATTATGAAGAAGCTGCACTTCTAATTACACACAGGATTTGGAAACCTGATAGTGTCTTGGAGTGTGGTCTTGTCTTAGAGGCACAGGAAGGCTGATTTTTATATATATATGTGTATATATATATATAGATATATAAAAAAAAAATTTTTTTCCCAACAAATCACGCTCCTTATTAGGAAGTCATTTCAGATTTTGAAGGGAGTCATTATCAATTTCGAAAGTTAGATCATTCTTTTGAACCTTTCGCCCCTTTTTTAGCAGCTTGGCTATTAATACGCCTAATTTGTCCGAATGAAAAGTGGCATATTGAGATGATTTTTAATTGCCAGTAGTCATATTGACATCTCTCTGTTTACTCATTTTTGTTTGTGTGAAACCAAATTTCACCAATGTGGAATCCAGACTCTTGAATTTTCCACCCAAAAGCAAAGCCGGTTAAGTTTCCGGACAATGTTTAGACTAGGGAAGCATTGCTACTGATACTGGTATACCATGCTTACTCATACTCATACTGATAAAAATAAATGCTTCAATGCCAACATCCATACAATATGACGTCAGCCTAGTGTACGTTGTCGTTCTAATGAAGAGACGACACGAAATGTCAATGATCTGGACTTATTTCACGATTAATGGTGGCAATCAAAGCAAAGTAGACTGCAAGCTGTGCTCTCAAGAGGAAGAACCACAGCGTATCTAGTTTTTGTTGTTGATGTTGTTGAAATGTTATAAGATTTTATTGTTGTAATACTGTAAGATTTTATTGAATGTCCTTTTTACTTACCTTAATCTTGCCATGAAAGTAGCCATTGATGCAGACATGGCTTTAAAAGAGCAATAAATAAATACAGCAGCTTCCTACAATACAAGCAGCCAGATAAAACAGCTCATGGTGTTTAAACAGTATCTTTAATAGAGAGCGCGAGGGCAGCTGGTCTGAGTGCACATAACAGTATCAACGAGAGTGGTCATTAAAAATGAGTGCGAGGTGCCATGAATTGCGCGCACATGAACATATTTGCAGAGAAACTGTTGCATGAGAGCAGTTCAGTTCTGCGAGCACTGAGCCTTCCTTTCACCTCACTCAACAGTGTCTGTACTCAACGGTGTCCGTCTCTGCTCGTGAGTCAAGGTCCAATTCACGGCACCTTGCGCTCAATTTTTAATGACCACGCATGGTGCTACCGCTCTAGTACCAAAAAACATGTGCTCACACTTGTACTCTGTCTGAAAAAAATTATAATGATGCATCTCTGGTTCAGTGTAGGTTTGCACCATCGTAATTGATCAATTAAAAGAAAACTGCATATAGAAGCACATCTTTGGAGTTCTCCACTCGTTTCAGGCTGTAGCCCATTCTGCTCAGATTGCTCTTTGCCGACACGTTTTATGTCGATTGTTAATCAGCCACTTTAAACGCCCGCATCTTCAAAGGGCATGTCATGTGGAAAGCAAAACCCTCCGAGATCCAATCTGGTTTATTAGGGCAATGAAATTCCTGATTTATTTCCCCCCGCTCCCGTGGTCCGGTTGTTTGTATTCCCCGCCTTGCTCACCGCTCCAGATCGTGCACGAGGCAAATCAGGTTTGATTAGCGCTTTGCTGAGATAATGCTCTGTCACAAGCAAATAGGCACATTATGGCTGTTCTGATGGGCTTTTTTTTCTCATCAGCAGCAGGAGACAATTAGCCGAGAGTTTTCCCGGCTCACCCACTGTCCTGCAGAGTGCCGGGAGCAGTCCCGGGAGATGTTGTTAATGGCACAAAACAACTAAGGTGATGATGGAGGGAGGGCTGGGAGAGCATGAAGGGATAAGAGGCCAGAGAGGGGGGGGGGGTTGGCGCACCGGCCCGGACATCAGAGCAGCCTTTAATCGGATTGCCAGGAAGAGTGCTGAGGGCGACACAAATTCACTCTTGCCAATAATAAGCGCATGTTTTCTGACTATCTTCACCATGATTAAGTGCAAATCAGGAGGTCTTTGTGCATCAGTGGAGATCATGAGAGAAAACAGTTGATGTATTAGCCTCTTTCTCAGTCCACCAGCTCTCCTCCCTTCTCTGTGTGTGTAATTAACGGAGGCCCATCTGCATTGTTGTCTGGAGTGTATTGGAGCTCTGCCTGCAGTGTTGCATTCTGGCCCGGTAAATGCACTGCCAGCACTTTCTCAACTCTATGAAAATCTTTAGAAACACTCAGCCCTTCTGTGAAGGGGATGAATGCAGCCACACAAGAGCAAAGGTGAAACTAGTGATGAGTAGGGGTATTACGGTTTGAAATTCTCACAGTATTTCACAGTCTCTTTGCACATTCTTGGGTGTGTATATAACAAAAACCCAAGGGAAGCAAAGATCCTCTGATTATTCTTTTTTTGAGAATGACATTTTAAATAAAATCTCTTGCGTTGTCAGTATTTATTACATTGTTGTAACCTTGTCCTTGTCCGTTGTAACGATGCTTAGCTAAATATAACCAGTTGTTTGTTTTAGTTGTAGTAAGCAATTTGTTGTTCTGTGTATTATATATAATGTTGTTCTGTGTATTTATTAGCTGTCATGTATGATAAAGTTATGAACGTGCTAGGAGTGGCAGCAGAGGTAGCAATATAACATGTGTACAGCAGTAGTGGATTACACAGCCAAGAGGGTGTTCAGTGCAGTTGTGCCCACTGCACAGGGAAACGGAGGTTGCTCTAGTATGAGTTAGGGGTTGATCCTAGGAGGAATTTAAAGGAACAGGACCAGGTGGAGATTTTTGTGGAGTCGCAGCCGGACGCAAAACGGATGAGAACCACTGGAGTAAAGAAGTTGATTGTGAAACAAACAAACAATAATAGATGGAAATGCTTTTTAATCAGTAGTTTTGAAAAAAAACAGTGATGAGTTAACTGATGCATCATACACTGTGATTAACAATGAAACTGTGACACAGTAACAACCCTAGTGATGGGCATGAGTAGTCAACTTGCCAAGCTGTCATTATGTAACCATCTACACCAAGGTAAAATATGTTTGAAATGAGTTTTTCTTTGGCCACGCACTAAGTAAAAGCAAGGCCCATAGCTTGTCACTGTCACTTACCTCATGGAGTAAAATATTAAGCAAGAGACACAGCAAATTTGTTTGCCTGCAGAAATGGTGGCAAGCGATGCAAACAAACAGAGGGTGCCAATACTTTAATCTTGGTGAAAATTGAGTATGTGTGTGTGGACTGTGTCAAATACAAGGGACTGTTGCTTAGTGAGGCGAAATAAATGTCTGCCAAGAAGACGAGTAACATAGGAAATGTAAAATTTAGGTAAGTGTCAGCAAGAGAACATGACTCTGGTTAAGTAAATAAAAACAAATCTGAAAATTGGTTTCTGCGAACGATTATTTAGCCTTTTAATTATTTTCTTTGCTTTGAAACTGACACAGTTTCTTCACCCTCTATTGTTTGTTTATGCAATACAAACTCATAATCTAGGGCTGCCGCTGATCACTTTGTCTGTGGTGGGATAAAAGTATTAAAAGCTCATTAATATTCAAATGCATTCAAATACTGTGTTTATTCAATCAGCTGCCTAGATTTATCCCCCATCTAATTCTCCTGTGGAACATGCCAGTCTGTTTATTTTAAATATTGATTAATTGTTTACTTGATTTTGCTTTCTTTTTTCCCCATGCAATTTGAATATAGAATTTATTCTACAGTATGTAAAAACCCATGTAGAGGTGACGAACAAGTCAGCCTCATGTTTCCCCTCTAATCCCACACCCCGTCTTAATTAGGACACCCGCGTCTGTCTTTAGAAAGAAAAGCTCGCTGGTCGATCACTTATTTTTCACCCACGTCTCAGTCAGCCTTTCCGTCTTGATACGCTTTTAGCACTTTAATTGATTTGCAGAGGGGAGCATCAAAGGTTTTTTTTTTTTCTTCTGAATTTCGAACAGAAGAGGCTGGAATGGCGAGTGAGGATATCGGCGTGTTCCTGCACTGTAGATTTGCAGTGTTTTCTCCTCCATATTAACGTAGATTCATTATATGGGTAACGATCACAGCTCCCCAGGGCCTACTTTATCCTCTCATATTAGCCACACATCACGCTCTGCGTCAGCAGCGATATTTATGATGGCTTAAACGCAGAGGCTTCAGTTTTACATATTTACTGGTCAGGCTTAGAGAGGAAGAGTGTGTTCGCCTCGGGCTCTTAGGTTGTCACGACGTCACTCCAGGCACTTTATCTAACAACCTGGGAATCCTTACATGATAGGCGTCACAATATCATGTAAGGTTTTGGTTGCAAAATGACACAGGAAATCGAAGCCTCACATTAAAAAAAAAAAAAAAAAAAAAAAAAAGTAAAAACAAGAACAGCAGGAAAACAGTTATAATTATAACTATCATTATATTATTATACTATTATTGTAATTGTAACAGTTGTATTTAATTAAAAGTGCTAAAAACAATAGATTGTCAGCATCTAATCAGTTCATAATTTGTCACTGGAGATCATAGTCAGTGTCACAGAATATACAAAAAAAATTGACTGAATTGTACTGAATTTGCTGCTGTACCAACTCATTATACTAACTCCTCTCTACTAGACCCTGTTCTGTTTGTGCTAGCATGAGGATATGCTTTTGATAAGAACGTCTGCCAAGTGATGATAAAAAAATGTAGTCTATGAGGAATTTATCGTGATATTGATATCACTGACACTTTTCTCTGTAGTTTCCTGATTTCACGCCCATTTATATGGCATATGATTCATACACAATGCACAGACAAAGGCAGGTTTCTTCTCCTTCTACAGTGTGTGTGTGTGTGTGTGTGTGCGCGCTCAGCTGCGATTAAGGCACAGATGACAGAGCTGCCCTCGCCTTGTGTAAACAGCTCTGTGGCACAGGACCGAATAAAGGAGATTGCAGAGAGGGAAAATGGGGTGGAAAAAATGTGAGGTGCTGTTATGTTCCTCTCTCGTATGCCCTCTCTCTATCTGTCTCACCCCCCCACCCCCTCACCCATACACGCGCGCACACACACACACACACTCAATCACTTTTGGTCTTGTGTAAGTAGATAACCTTAGGAGGGGCTGGCTTTAGCTATGAATCACTCTGCCCCCGCTGTGTTTGCTCACCGTGGCTGGTTTTATGTTAAATCAGGGCAGATATCTCTATCTCTCCGTCCCTCTCTTTCTCTCCCTCTCGTTCGCTGTCTCTCCCAGGTGCGATAATGGCTTCCTGTTATGCTAACGGCAGTTAGCCCAGCACCATTTCACAAGCCTCTAAAGGGCCAGTGAAGCATGCTGAGTTCAAGGACACCGGCAGCCACAGTATATTTACTCCTTATCCTCAGCCCATTAGTGGCCAACCTGCGATATGCGCAATTTTAATGCGATGACAGGTGGAGCATTTCACAATTCCAGACAAATCTGTTCTCTCTGACTGCTACATAAATAGGGATAAAAAATAAATTAAAAAAATACGTATACGTGTACCATATACAGCCCACTTCCTGACAGAGATAGTAATGAAAATCCTGCACGTACATAAGCGAAATCTTTATGCAGAGGTTTTTTTCTTGCTGCTTGTCCTACATCACGGAATTTGATTAGTAACAAAGAATGAAAACAATTACAGTGAATGGGATTTTATATAGAACACAACTAGTGGTCAGGTTTCGAGTTTCAGTGAATGGGAGGCATCTACTAGGCTGCACGGTATACAGGTGCTACGGTAGTATCGCGATATTAAAGCTTCAAAATACCATTGTATTTTTTAAACGGTAGTATCATCAATACAGTAGTACCGTAAGTAATGTTGTATGTCCAGCAGTTAATACTATTTTCACTAAATCAACACTTTTTCCCATTTTTTTGGAGTTCATTTCCAAATTGAGTTATTTATTCCTAATGTTGTGTTCATTCTTAGTACTCAAATTTCCATTTGCATGATTTCACTGCTCTAGGGAACAATAGATGAAATATGTGGCATGTCGAATTAGTTGCTTGCCAGTTGTATGATTGTTCTCGAGTATTTCCAATAGCCAGTTATTCATTCTCATTAATAAAATATTGAGCGGAAAATCTGGTCTGTCTGTTTTCGTTTTTATGCATCTCTGTAAATTTGGTCCATTTTGTAGATTTGAATTATGAATTAACACAATGTTGCGTGGTATCGTGATACTCCAGCTGGTCTAGTGTCATAAAATATGTTTATGGTATCGTGACAACCCTTGCACCTGCCATCTTTTACTTTTTTATATATATATATATATATATATATATATATATATATATACAGGTGCATCTCAATTAATTAGAATGTCATGGAAAAGTTCATTTATTTCAGTAATTCAACTCAAATTGTGAAACTCGTGTATTAAATAAATTCAATGCACACAGACTGAAGTAGTTTAAGTCTTTGGTTATTTTAATTGTGATGATTTTGGCTCACATTTAACAAAAACACACCAATTCACTATCTCAACAAATTAGAATATGGTGACAACCAATCAGCTAATCAACTCAAAATACCTGCAACGGTTTCCTGAGCCTTCAAAATGGTCTCTCAGTTTGGTTCACTAGGTAAGCCACAAACATTCATTGCCAAAGAAGCTGGCTGTTCACAGAGTGCTGTATCCAAGCATGTTAACAGAAAGTTGAGTGGAAGGAAAAAGTGTGGAAGAAAAAGATGCACAACCAACCGAGAGAACCGCAGCCTTATGAGGATTGTCAAGCAAAATCGATTCAAGAATTTGAGTGAACTTCACAAAGAATGGACTGAGGCTGGGGTCAAGGCATCAAGAGCCACCACACACAGAAGTGTCAAGGAATTTGGCTAGAGTTGTCGTATTCCTCTTGTTAAGCTACTCCTGAACCACAGACAACATCAGAGACGTCTTACCTGGGCTAAGGAGAAGAAGAACTGGACTGTTGCCCAGTGATCCAAAATCCTCTTTTCAGATGAGAGCAAGTTTTGTATTTCATTTGGAAACCAAGGTCCTAGAGTCTGGAGGAAGGGTGGAGAAGCTCAAAGCCCAAGTTGCTTGAAGTCCAGTGTTAAGTTTCCACAGTCTGTGATGATTTGGGGTGCAATGTCATCTGCTGGTGTTGGTCCATTGTGTTTTTTGAAAAGCAAAGTCACTGCACCCGTTTACCAAGAAATTTTGGAGCACTTCATGCTTCCTTCTGCTGACCAGCTTTTTGAAGATGCTGATTTCATTTTCCAGCAGGATTTGGCACCTGCCCACACTGCCAAAAGCACCAAAAGTTGGTTAAATGACCATGATGTTGGTGTGCTTGACTGGCCAGCAAACTCACCAGACCTGAACCCCATAGAGAATCTATGGGGTATTGTCAAGAGGAAAATGAGAAACAAGAGAACAAAAAATGCAGATGAGCTGAAGGCCACTGTCAAAGAAACCTGGGCTTCCATACCACCTCAGCAGTGCCACAAACTGATCACCTCCATGCCACGCCGAATTGAGGCAGTAATTAATTAATTAATTAAGTAGGAGCCCCTACCAAGTATTGAGTACATGTACAGTAAATGAACATACTTTCCAGAAGGCCAACAATTCACTAAAAATGTTTTTTTTATTGGTCTTATGAAGTATTCTAATTTGTTGAGATAGTGAATTGGTGGGTTTTTGTTAAATGTGAGCCAAAATCATCACAATTAAAATAACCAACGACTTAAACTACTTCAGTCTGTGTGCATTGAATTTATTTAATACACGAGTTTCACAATTTGAGTTGAATTACTGAAATAAATGAACTTTTCCATGACATTCTAATTTATTGAGATGCACCTGTATATACACAGCCGTGGCCAAAAGTTTTGAGAATGACACAAATATTAAATTTCACAAAGTGTACTGCTTCAGTGTTTTTAGATCTTTTTGTCAGATGTTACTAACTGTTACTGAAGTATAATCACAAGCATTTCATAAGTGTCAATGGCTTTTATTGACAATTACATGAAGTTTATGCAAAGAGTCAATATTTGCAGTGTTGACCCTTCTTTTTCAAGACCTCTGCAATTCGCCCTGGCATGCTGTCGATCAACTTCTGGGCCACATCCTGAATGATGGCAGCCCATTCTTGCATAATCAATGCTTGGAGTTTGTCAGAGTTTCTGGGTTTTTGTTTGTCCACCTGCCTCTTGAGGATTGACCACAAATTCTCAATGGGATTAAGGTCTGGGGAGTTTCCTGGCCATGGACCCAAAATGTCGATGTTTTGTTCCCCGAGCCACTTCGTTATCACTTTTGCCTTGTGGCAAGGTGCCCCATCATGCTGGAAAAGGCATTGTTCGTCACCAAACTGTTCTCGGATGGTTGGGAGAAGTTGCTCTCTGAGGATGTTTTTGTACCATTCTTTATTCATGGCTGTGTTCTTAGGCAAAATTGTGAGTGAGCCCACTCCCTTGGCTGAGAAGCAACCCCACACATGAGTGGTCTCAGGATGCTTTACTGTTGGCATGACACAGGACTGATGGTAGCGCTCACCTTTTCTTCTCCGGACAAGCTTTTTTCCAGATGCCCCAAACAATCGGAAAGGGGATTCATCAGAGAAAATGACATTACCCCAGTCCTCAGCAGTCCAATCCCTGTACTTTTTGCAGAATAGCAGTCTGTCCATGATGTTTTTCCTGGAGAGAAGTGGCTTCTTTGCTGCCCTTCTTGACACCAGGCCATCCTCCAAAAGTCTTCGCCTTACTGTGCGTGCAGACGCACTCACACCTGCCTGCTGCCATTCCTGAGCAAGCTCTGCACTGGTGGTGCCCCGATCCCACAGCTGAATCAACTTTAGGAGATGGTCCTGGCGCTTGCTGGACTTTCTTGGGCGCCCTGAAGCCTTCTTCACAACAGTTGAACCTCTCTCCTTGAAGGTCTTGATGATCCGATAAATGGTTTATTTAGGTACAATCTTACTAGCAGCAATATCCTTGCCTGTGAATCCCTTTTTGTGCAAAGCAATGATGTCTGCACGTGTTTCCTTGCAGGTAACCATAGTTAACAGAGGAAGAACAATAATTTCAAGCACCACCCTCCTTTTAAAGCTTCCAGTCTGTTATTCTAACTCAATCAGCATGACAGAGTGATCTCCAGCCTTGTCCTCATTAACACTCTCACCTGTGTTAACGAGAGAATCACTGATATGATGTCAGCTGGTCCTTTTGTGGAAGGGCTGAACTGCAGTGGACATGTTTTTTTGGGATTAAGTTCATTTTCATGGCAAAGAGGGACTTTGAAATTAATTGCAATTCATCTGATCACTCTTCATAACATTCTGGAGTATATGCAAATTGCCATCATAAAAACTGAGGCAGCAGACTTTGTACAAATTTATATTTGTGCCATTCTCAAAACTTTTGGCCACGGCTGTGTGTGTATATATATATATATATGACTAACAAACATGTTTTTAAAGATCAGTTTTGTAAATATATTTATATAACATCCTCAAAGTACTTTATGCATTAAAATCTTTTCTCTAGGTTTATCAATGGGCTGCAAATAGGAATGTTGGTTATTAATTAGCCTAACTGCAGTTATTTGAGCGGATTTTGTTTAAGTATTGTTATTGTTAAAATTGCACAGTTGTGTATTTGCACAGAAGTACTGCATACGAGTTACTTCCTGTTACCACATGCATTTTGTCAGCTATAAACAGTCCTCCCTCATCAGCTTTTTTTTTTTTTTCTTCTCTCCTCATGTTAGGGAGAAAATTCAAAGTGGTGGAAAACTCCCTGACTTTTACAAAGTGCTGACACTGGAGACTCCTTGCTAATATGTTAAATATACATTACAGAAATAAACTCTGTACAGAAATCTTTTTTTAAAATCCAGCTCTCTCTCTCTAAAAAACAAAAAACAAAACAAAACCATTGTGCATATTTATGATGTATGTAGTTGTTCCTCATCATCGCAGCTCTCACACCCCTGCCACTTTAGATATGCTTTAATTTTTCATTAAAATGCGCACCATGCAAACATGATGGGACTTGTACATGACAATACACACGTACACATACTTTGTACTAAAATGTTGACGTGTACAGAGTTTGATCACATTACCATGTTGTAATTGAGAAAGAAATGGAAAGTGTTCCAGCTGTGCTTGATCTCCTGTACTTTGTTAGCGATCAGCTCTATGTGTGGCTCTACTGTCACACAGCCCGCACAGCGCAGCGTTATCTCTGAATTTCGACTCACTCTTTGACACCCGATAAGTTAGGATCAGAGCCCTCGGCTTTGCCCGAGAGAGAGAGGAAAGAGAGAGGAGAACGACAGCGATCTCTCAGCAGGGGGTGAGACTCAAAGTACATTGTACACCGGCGAATCAATCATGAGCAGCACCTTCACACCGGCGCCTTTCCTGCTCGATACACTCGTCCAGTCTCTTTGTTTGCTGTTATCCATCCTTTTCACATCTCTCTCTCTCTCTCTCTCTCTCTCCTTTCTTTGTTTGTGTGTCCCTCGATCTTGCTTTCCTCTAATTTCAGCTGCCTGTATATGCCTGATGAGTGACTGTGTGTGTGTGTGTGTGTGTGTGTGTGTGGGCAACCCCTCCCCCATCCCCGTAGCTAAACTAATTTGCTGATATTGGCCAGCTCAGCTGCAGCACGGCACAGTCTCTAATGGAGTGATTGCTGCTTTCCTCTGGGGGCTCAGCCGGGAGAAAAAAATCCCTGGTCTGTTCCACTCGCTCTTTCTCTGCTTATGGACATTTAATTAGATGCGATGTACAATACAATTATCTGCAAGAATTCGTTGTTTTCACCAAGCGTGACTGGCCGGAGGGGGGGTGGGTTAGTAATTATTATTATTTATTATTTATTTTTATTTAAACACCTCACTTAGTGTTTATATGAGAGACGTGTACGAGCATGCGTCCCAGCTGCTAAAGGTTAGCCGGGTTTGCGTCGTCCTCCTCGCTCCGTTTGGTAACAGAGCCGAGACTCCGAGTTTAATGATTTACTGGAAACAATAGCTCGGGGCAATGGACAGGGAGGGCACAGCAAACTGAACCGGCCTCACGCTGACCCTGAGTGAAACCAAACAGCAATTAACACACATTGATTACTTTTAGTGCGAATACGGTGCAGACGTGGTTTCCAAACGTTTGGGGAAAACCTTCCTAGAGTGTGAAGCGCATGCCATCTTTCATGCATGAGATGTAGTTCTGCAGTTCATGAGTGCAGTTCTCTCCCGATGGCTTTGCCACTTATCTCGGAAGCCTGCTAACGTTTCGCAGCTTTAATTAAAACGCTTGCATAAAGATGCAAATATATGTGCATAAATGAGAATTTTTTTGTTTGTTTGTTTGTTTGTTTTTTTAAAATGTACAGCCTGTGTTGCATCTCTGACAAATACACATTGTCCCACAATGCTTTGTGCAATACATATGTCTTTACCATGCTGTAAAAAAAATGGTTTAAACATGATCTCAGATTTGCGCGAACAGGAAGAAAAGAATCATAACATGTGCAGTCAGGACACTGTGAAGAGGAAGCATTAGCAGCATAATGAACAGCCAGTGTCTCTATTAAACGCTCTCTGTGGCTGTGATTAAATCCTCATTCAGCCTGGCTTGGCTGGTATGAGTGCTGTCTGCTGACTGTCTCAGTCAGTCCTCAGGATTCTGCTTAGACCACTACACCATTCTGCTTAGACCACTACACCACTCTCCTCTCCTCTCCTCTCGCCAACCCCCCCCCCCCCCCCCCCCCCCCTTTGGCTCCAGCATTTTGAAACGCAATTATGGATCAGTGAGCAGCACCATCAGTCGCAGTACTTGTTAATATTTATTGAGCGGCACACCAGCCAGTGCCATCTTTACAACAGAGTCATTAAGCACCTCGAAGAAATGCCTCTGATTCTCTCTCAGGCTTTTTCTCTAATGCTTTCATTGTCTCTCTGGCTCTTCTGCATTCGTTCATTCTGTATTTCTTTCTGTCTTTCTTCATTTCTCCCTCCCCCTGCTTTCTTCAAGTGCCAGTGCTACACTTGATGATGTACCCCCCTCAATTTTTTTTTTTCCCTTTTTCTTTTTTTTTTCTCCTCCTCGCCGGCCGCTCAGCCTGTGGAAACAAGCCAGCAGATTTGCATGTATAAATATGTAAAGGTGTGTGGCTCACCAGTGGCTCTCAGGTACGCTCTGCTGTTATTGTGTGCTTCTCCAGTCCTGCTGAAAGATTCCCCACAGCAGCAGACTTTGCAGGAGCTCGTGTCATGTGTAAGGGAGGTTGAAGTACCCCCTACATGACCTCCGTCTGTAGGGAGCATGTTTTGAGCCATTGCACCAGTACTATAGGAAGAGACAGATGTGTTTTCTAAATTCAGCAACTATTAAAAGCAAACTCAGCTTTTCGTGAGCATTTTTTTTCCTCAGGTGATTTTATTAGGCAGTAGCCCGTATCGACTCCTCAGTATATTTGTTTTGGTTTGAATTAGAGTTTCATTGAATTAGGTTCTTAGCAGTGCACTTTCCGCTTATTTTATTGCCGCAGTTTATTTGTTAAAACCCCGACTCCAAAGCCCTTAAAGCACTGGTTCAGCTTTAAGAGTAAATCTGCTGCGAAAATGCAAGCTTAATGGCCGCGTTTATTAATGTACACTCGAAATTCCACTGAAAGAAGCATTAACAGCACTGGTGCTAATGACGTTAGGCGCTTAGCCGAGCCGAGCGCAGTCCTCCCAGCTTCAGCAGCAGCTGCATTCAAATGGGCATTTTTCCAAAGCTAAAAGGAGAAGGGCTTGTGTTCGTTGTACATTTTTAAAGCCACACTCGACTGCTCGTCTAAGGGGACATGTTTTAGGTTTGATTGTACACACGAGCCTGGCAATGAATAAGTAAAGCAGTCCTCAAATCTCAAGGCTGAAATGGTACTGTACTCTGGCCATGAAATCCATAATACAGCATAATCAAGCGTAATTCAAGAGCTTCCTCTCTGCTTTTATTTGTTTGCCTTGGATTGTTTCTTTTGCCTCGCTTCTTTTTCTTCATGGCTCCTTTTGTAGTCAGTAAACGGCGTTTCAGAGAGCAGCTGTGTGCAGGGTACGGGATAGAGGGAGCAGGAAGAGGAGAACAACAGACAGAATCGAAATGGAGATTTGTGAGGTCAGAGACAGGGTAGAAGAACTCCGGCTGATGATTACATTGCCAGATGGAGCGGGACAAGTGGCGCTGGAGGTTGTGAGGCTCGAGATAACATTTTCATAAGACTCCTGGAAGCGCAATCAATAGCAGATCCACAACGGCGAGACTAAATTATTAAACAGAGCCATTCTCACCACGTTTCATTATCCGGGCTTTACATTGCACATGTGCCAGCCCAGGTAGTTGTACATGGGCTGATGTTTTAAGGGAATTGTGCTTGATTTGGAAAATGCACAGTACAAAAGCGTGTGCAATCAACATATCTCTGATTAAGTCTTTAATAACTCGGCAAACGTTTTTATGTGAAGTGGCAATTGTGACCGAAGGTTACAGTAAGCATGGACAACATATGATATCGATTCAGCGATAAACAACATCATAATACATTTTCCTGAGAACAGTAGTGAGTCGTTACTCACTATAACAAGATACTGATTTGAGATTAAATTAGATTCGATTATTTTCCGATCCTTGTTGAAAAAATAAATATAAACATAGAAATTAACCACATACGTTTCAACCGTTATTCTACTCTCACTTTTACAACCATTATTCATTATTAAACATGTAGGTACTGGATATTAAACCGTAATGTTTTGAAACGTACGTCGTTGCCCTCACTGTACTGAAGTCTTGACGGCAACTAAATTGAATGATATCGTCATTTTGTATTGTGCGATTGTCTTCACGTCAGTGAAGAAAACCATCTGTTTCAATAAAACTATAATGACAAGTAATACACTACCTAATATTACCTAGGTACTACCTAAGGTGCTAACAATACATCTAGCTCACACAAACAACAATATATGTGGTGGCCTGGGAAAACCTATCAATGTTGCTGTGACTGGATTCTGGTAGCCAGAAATGCAGAAAAATAAGGTCTTCTGCCTATAACATACTTTGACACTCGTACTGTAAGAATACATAAATATATTTCGCCTAACATCATGGAAATGTTTATTTACTGTTTTAATCTTAAGCTGTCTTCCTTCAACCATGTCTAATTTTTTGCTAGCTAAGTGCGAGTTCCCCGCACAGTGAATGTCAGGCTTTGGTCAAGTTGTTGGAGAGCTACATGACAAAGTGAAACAGACACAAGTCTGATCAATGCCGTTTGGAATCAGATATCGGCTGTTAAAAGGTTAAGTGAGGCTCATGTTCTGCAGTTAGATGATCTCTTAAAATGCAGTTTCCTCCTTTTCACTAAAATGCTAGAACTTTGCACATGATTGAGATATATACAAAAGAGAAGCATGGACTTTTCAGAACTATATATAATAATTTAAAAAATATTCTACAACCCCAATTCTAAAAAAGTTTGGACGCTGTGTAAAATGTAAATAAAAACAGAATGCAATGATTTGCAAATCTCATAAGCCCATATTTTAATCACAATAAAACATAGAAAGCATATCAAATGTTTAAACTGAGGAAATGTACCATATTAAGGAAAAAATAAGGTAACTTTCGAATTTGATGGCAGCAACACGTCTCAAAAAAGTTGGGACAGAGCCATGTTTACCACTGTGTATCATCCCCTCTTCTTTTAACAACAGTCCGTATACGTCTGGGAACTGAGGAGACCAGTTGCTGGAGTTTTGGGAGAGGAATGTTGTCCCATTCATGTCTGATACAGGATTCTAGCTGTTCAACAGTCTTGTGTCTTTGTCGTATTTTTTGTTTCATAATGCGCCAAATGTTTTCAATTGGTGAAAGATCTGCACTGCAGGCAGGCCACTTCAGCACCCGGACTCTTGTACTACGAAGCCATGCTGTTGTAATAGATGCAGTATGTGGTTTAGCATTGTCTTGCTTCCCTGAAAAAGACGTCGTCTGGATGGAAGCATATGTTGCTCTAAAACCTGTATATACCTTTCAGAATTGATGGTGCCTTTCCAGATGTGCAAGCTGCCCATAGCATAGGCACTAATGCACCCCCATACCATCAGAGACGCAGGCTTTTGAACTGAGCGCTGATAACAAGCCGGAAGGTCCCTCTCCTCTTTAGTCCAGAGGACGCGGCGTCCATGGTTTCCAAAAATAATTTCAAATTTCAATTCGTCTGACCACAGAACAGTTTTCCACTTTGCCTCAGTCCATTTTAAATGAGCTTTGGCCCAGAGAAGACGGTGGTGTTTCTGGATTATGTTCACATATGGCTTCTTCTTTGCATGATAGAGCTTTAACCTGCATTTGTGGATGGCACGGCGAACTGTGTTCACAGACAATGTGTTCTGGAGGTGTTTCTGAGCCCATGCAGTGATTTCCATTACAGAATCATGCCTGTTTTTTAATGCAGGGCTGCCTGAGGGCCCAAAGATCACGGGCATGCAATATTGATTTTCGCCCCTTGTCCCTTGCACACAGAGATTTCTCCAGATTCTCTGAATCTTTTGATAATATTATGTACTGTAGATGCTGAGATATTCAAAGTCTTCTGAGTTTTACGTTGAGGAACATTATTCTGAAATTATTCCACAATTTGTAGATGCAGTTTTTGCAGATTGGTGAACCTCTGCCCATCTTTACTTCTGAGACACTCTGCCGCTCTGAGATATTCTTTTTATACCCAATCATGTTACTGACCTGTTGCCAATTAACCTTCAGCTGTTTCTTTTTAGTAACACTTACTTTTCCAGCCCTTTGTTGCCCCCGTCCCAACCTTTTTGAGACGTCTTGTGGCCATCAAATTCAAAATGACCTTATTTTTTCCTTAAAATGGTACATTTCCTCAGTTTAAACATTTAATATGTTTTCTGTTCTGTTGTGAATAGCATATGGGTTCATGAGATTTGCAAATCACTGCGTTCTGTTTTTATTTACATTTCACACAGCGTCCCAACTTTTTTAAATGATTAAATAAGTTGTCTCTCGACACTGAGACCAGATGATCAGGGTAGTGAGAGCTCTGTTTCTATACTTGGTGATTGGATCCATGAGTGGCATTTGAGTAATACTGTGATTGGTTGCACTAGACTTGTACATGACGAGGCGGAGCTCCAGGTTCAGCCTGTAGGGGGAGTACTGACCTGATGGTTACAAAATATGCCTACTAGACAAATTGCTGACACTACCTAAACCTACTGGCAATCCTGTGCATGTGTTTACTATTCCAACGTTCGAGTTTGGTTATACAGCTGTTAAGGCTTTAGTAGTCATTGTGCTCAGTGTTACTTTTAAGCCCCTCGAATTGTGCAGTGCCACTGTGGCAATTTTTGGCACATCACAAGCAAATTGCCTCCTCTGATGTCTTTACTGGTGTCTGAAGCAGAGAGCGGTGAGGCCTGGCATTCAGCTCGACTGTTTCATCTTTAAAAGGAAAAAGCAGACTTCTCTATCTTTTTTTTTCCGCTTTGATGTCTGTGGGGAAGAGCGAAAAGTCATGTAACAGATACAGCCAGGAAGGTAATATTTACTCTTTTATTACAGGACCACAGGCTGTAATAAAAACAAGCCATCAGCCTGCCATAATCTTCAGCATTTTAATTACATCTGCCTCATCACATTAAAATGGTGGTAACAAAGCTGCTAAATCAAACTGAAAGGATCTCCAATTTTAGGGTACGAGATGTTACAAGGGAATTTGCACTCAGTCGGGTTTGTTCTCAACTCATTTTTTCCTTGTTAACTAAAAACGTTTCCCCTGCCACCGCTGACTCATGCTTCAGACTAAATCAGTATGCACTCATTAGCAAGATTCCTCGTATTCTAGTGGCACAGCCAGTGCTGCTTATTGAACCCATCCGCTTTTTCCAAACACATCAGCTCGGCGTGGCTTTTGTGAAATTGGATCCCCTTGACACCGGCTAGCGGTCCTTGCACCCCTGCTGGAGTCATGACACCTTACACGGCATCCTTTTCATCTGTCTCCTTTTTTTTTTTTCTCCCCACTCCTTTCCCCTACGTCTCCTGGAGGGTCTCGTCACCGCTTCTCACTCAGACGGTCCAATTTCCAGCTTGTCCAAAGTGTGATGTGCCAAAAAAAAAAAACGGAGTTGTAGAACCGGATATATAGTTGTGTGGGGTTTACATGCATCTGTTGGGCGGTTTTCTCTATTAAAGAACACATGTTGCAAATTAGCTTGGCTGGAACCCCCTGTGGAAGAGGAGAACAGTAGGGTGAGCTGCTCAAAAGTGAAAAAGGAGATGTTGGGTACTTTGTTAAAGTTATTTATTTAAATGTACAGAAGAGAGTTGCATATGCCTGTATGTGTGCTCTTCTTAGGTCACACTATTTGCCTTACTATAATCCAGCTCTTTCCCTCTGCATGGCTGTATTTACTTTAGATATCTCACTTGGCTGCTTATGATTTATTATCGACCCTGTTGCGTTAAGATGAATAGCTGCGCTCTCTTTGAGCCTGCCATTTGGTTTCATGGATGATTTAAGCATCTCTTTTTAATGCAGTGTTATCTATAGGCCCATAGTCGAAAGCGTATTCGCAAGCAACATGTTTAATACTGCGACCTGATTGCGTATGGGGCGCCATTACTTTTTGAACAGCTGTCATTTCGGTTAGAACGCTCCAGCTTGTGTCAGTCACTGTGGATTTTAAAAGGGCACAATGCATAGCCGAGGCTCTAATCTAAAAGAACCAAGTGCAAAAAGTAATGGCGCCCAGACAGTGAACTCTCAGCAGTAAAATGAGCGAACTCTAGTTTTAATCCATTCTAATGCTAAGCAAAAGTGTCTTGTCCTCCCATTCTGTGCTGAGATACGCTTTCTGAGGAAGAAGGTGTGGTCCTACCTGTTTTGTCCCGAAGATCATAAATGCAACACTAGTACTTCTTGCCTGATGCTAAATCGATCCATTCATCAAATCTTGATGCTTCTAAGCTGTCACATTACACCACAAATGTGTCCATTTTTGCTTGGGGGGCAGGGTTTATTTTTTCCACCTAGCTTGAAAATAGCTCTTGTTTTACGCAGTATAGAAGTATTCGAATATTTTTTTCCGAGCCCATTCGCCCCGAGACGCTCTTTGTGAAGCCGAGACGAGGACACAGCAGTATTAGCAAGCCTGCTAATCTTAATTGATTTTTTTTATACTGCCTTTTTTTTAGAGCACCGTTAGCCATGATTTCATGCAAATCCAGTCGTTTGAGGAAATTAATTCACAAATCCATTACAGGCCAGCTCCAGCAGAAGGGAGTGGAGGCGCTCTAGAGGGATTCTTATCAAGGACAGAATGTTTTATTTATTTTCTCCCCGCACTCGTGCTCTTTCTCCACTCGACTCAGAATTCATAAACACTCAGACAGAGCAGCCGTGAGCTGCGAGCGGATTCATCAGCCGCCCATAAAGAACAAGACGCTGGGCGATGGAGTACTCGAGTGCTGAGACGCTAACCTTGGGCTATTGAACATAACGTCCCATTTATAGATTGGAGTAATGCCCTGGCCATTTGAGGGGGAATAACTCTTTATAGCTGTAAGATAAAGTAATGAGTAAGGGTAAGAACAGATCATCATATTGAGTACTCCACCTCCATGCTTTCTCGTTTTTTGTTCATTTTTGTCCTGTTTCTCTTTGCGAAAGCTCTCAATCCAAGCGGCGCCGTTGATAAATCAGTAGCTGTAGGCGCGCTCGGAGTGCAGGTGATGCGCTCCATTTGTAATCTCCTCCATGCAGCGGGGACACACGGTCCAGGCTGAGCCTGGCTGACTGAAAGGAGACGTGCCACGTCTGCTTTCCACTGCAGGTCAAATGCACTGATTTAATGTGCAGCTCTCCCTAGAAGGTGAAATGGAGTCTGGCAACCTGTGTGCGCACGTGGTTCAAAGCGATTGAGATCCCTGTCTTTCTGTCAGCATGACGCACTTGCTCTCTCAGCGTTCCCCGGTGCCACTCAGAAATATTTGTGCTACACATATGCACTGCGATTGCGACTCCTGAGGAATACAGAGTGGAGAGAGTGGGTGAAGGAGAACTCGCAACCACTGTGATGCCTTGCAGAAAGCAGCGTGTCAGGAAACGCCAACAGCAATATGGGTTCTAGATGAGATTTGAATACGTGTGTGGTGACTGTGGCTAAGCAGAGAGAGTAGGTGAGAGGTGTGTGTGTGTGTGTGTGAGAGCTATGAGATGCTGAGTGAAAGGGATTCTCATTAATAGTGCATTGATGGGGATGAGTGGGTTGACTGCTGGAGACGGAGGCACACCGAGCTGGGCCTGACTGAGTGCCCTTCATCAGGTGACATCGTCATGGTGATTTATCCCTCCTGTGTAGTAGAGATGAGCAGACAGAGAAAAGAGATAAGGAAAAAAACAGAGCTGGAGCAGCTGAGAAAGCCACTGGAAGGAATTCTAATGAATTCTGACGTGATTGATTTCTCTCTGAGCCTTAACCGAGACAGGCAGAGTCTCCCTCTTTTCAGTTATGAAGAGATGCTGTCATGCAGATAAGATGGATGGCGTGCTATGCTATCTTCCGATGGGGTGTGTGTGTGTGTGTGTGTGTGTGTGTGTGTGTGTGTGTGTGTGTGTTCATGCTATGAGCACGGTATTTATGACAATCCAGCCAGGTGTTGAGTTATAATATAACACCGAGTTGTAGATACCAGTCAATTTGTTAACACAGCTCTTTATAGGTTTTTATTTTTTTCAAATAAAGCTGGGATGACTAGGGCACATCATCTAAGGCAGTACAGAGCACTATTTTTGTGTGTGTGTGTGTTTGTGTCCAAGTGTAAGTGTGTGTATAGGGCACGTAGCTTTGTATGTGGGCCAATTGATTACGGCAAGGCTGTAGCAGCAGGGCAGGCTAATTTAAAAACTCTGGCTGGCCTCTCAGAAGATGTTCCGAGCAGCTGGGCCAATTTAGTATTTAAAAGGTGCACTTTCTTTTTAGCTGCACAAGAAGCTGAAAGTGCTGCTGCAGCTCCACACTCTGTTACGGCTGCCTGCCTGCTGTAATTAGGTGCGGACTGTTTGCTGCCACAAAAGGCATTTAAATGCCAAACAGTGGCCGAAACAGGCCTGAGATGAGGGGTATACTGCCCTTCGCTCAGCTCGCTGCCACGCCTGGATGGAGAGATGAAGAATTAAGGCGAGCTACTGGGTGAGTGGAAGTGCTTGGTGGTCTTCAGTCACTAATGATCAGGAGCCATCAATGCTCCATAACAATCAGCCACTCCAGCAATCAGTCCCATCACACAGGCGGCCATCAGAGAGCAGCATGAAACCCCCAGCCACCCTCATGATGAAGCATAGCTTTAATTAATGAGCAGCAAGTCATATGGGAACATGGACTTTTTTAGACTTGTGTGGGAACTAAAGTTATTATTATTATTATTATTATTATTATTATTAATAATAATATAGCCTGCAGGGTTTCTTATAGACGCAGGAGCATGTGACTGGTGTAATGCCTGTTAGATTAGTCTCAGTGTGGAGTTTCTGTGAGGAGGATTAGCTGAGGCAAGAATAATAGAGAGATGATGAGAGTGACAGAGACTGGAGGCGGCCTGAGGAAAGGGAGGGGGGTTTCACACCGTCGACAATTTTCCGATTTTAACTATTTAATAAAGTCTGCTTTGTCTTTAATGTTCTGACAAGTCGTGAGTGGTTTCTGGCTCTCTGCTGCTTCGCTGAGCACATCGTGGGCTAGATGAGAATGAGAGGTGTTTAAAGCGAGAGCAGGCGGAGGTAGCGGATGTGCCTGCAGAACACTAAAATGGGGCTGTGAAGTTTCCACTCTCTTGTTATGAGGGTAATGAGAGGGCCCTGTGAGAATGGCCTCGGGATGGACAGCTGCATGGCTGCCTGTGTGTGGGGTTCTAGAAAGAAAGGAACACACTAAGTGCCTTTTTTTTTTTTTTTTTACTAGACAGCCTGGGACAGTATGATTCTGTGACCCAAATCATCCATACTTTGGTTTACTACCAGTCTCTGTTTCCAATCGAATTGTAGTACCTGCTTGGAGGTTGTGGCACGGTTTGGCCGGCAGATGGACTGCAATTTCCAGCAAATGCTGAGAAAAATGAACTGGTAGACATTCTAGTTTTGATTACTGGACTCCAGATCTTGCTGGATATGCTCATCCAACTACATACTGATGAGAACACCTGACTAAACTAAACCTTCCGGTTTAATGTTATATAATAATCTTATAATAATCTTATCAAGCACAACATCTGGTTATTGCTTTGCCATACTGTCCTATACAGAAGTGATTGCAGCTAGGGCAGTTGATGACAAATATGAGAACATTTGACCAATCAATGGCTATTTTTATATCCACCCGTATGTCCCCTGGCAAGACAGCATGGATAATTTGGTACAGCAGGGCTCTTAGGATTTAGTTGAACGTTTGCATTTGACCAATAAATGGTCTACACTATTTGTGTCTCCATCCATATGTTCCTGTTTGGTACTCTAAGTACCCTGGCAAGAATGGCAGCCAAATTCAGCATGGGTACTTTATCATGTGAGTCTTAATTATCAGTCAAATCAGTTGTCTGAGCTACAGTACTGAGCAAAAGTTTTAGGCACATGCAAAGAAATGCTGTAGAGCAAAGATGCCTTGAAAATAATGACATTTTAAAAAACAAAATAAAAATTACAGTAAAGAGCAGTAAACAGTAGTAAATGAAACAAAGTCAATATTTGGTGTGACAAAAAAATTAAACTAAAAATAAAAATAGTAGTCTCTGGTACAATTAGTGCAGTTTTATAAGGAAATGAGCTGGTAAGTTTTATTGAGCCTCTTGCAGAACCAGACACAGTTCTTCTGGAGACTTTGACTTTCACACTCGCTTCTTATTTTTGCAGCAAAACCCAGCAGCCTTCATTGTGTTTTTTTGTCTGAAAAGTGTCTCTTACGTAATATGCTGCTTTCTTTAATGACATACAAACATTTTTCTGTAACATTTAATTTTGTGCAAGAAAACTGATGTTTGGGAATCTGAAATGTTTTTTGTACTTGACTTGATAATGTAGAGGTCATAAAATAAAACATTTATAACAGAGTTTGTACTAAAAAAAAAAAAAGTACTGTATATTTGTGTCCACCCATATATCTTTGTTTACTGCTTTGGTACCTTATTCAGTTCCAGTACGAGTTGTAGTAGTTAGTTAAGGACGATTGTGTTTGACCAGTCGGTGGTCTGTACTATGTCTAGCCCCACACATACCCCCCCTTTGCTTTGCTCTTGGTACCCTGGCAAGAAGTGCAACCAAATTGAGCATGGGAAGTTGGATACAGTACAGGCCTTGGTCTTGGCCTTGGCTATGGACAGTTGCGTCTCCAGTCAGTGGTCAGCACTGTTTCTCTCTCCATCCAAATGTCGTGATTCTGTACTCTTGTGGCAAGAAGGGCAACCAAATTCAACATAGATACTTGGGCACAATGCAGGTCTTGGCTATGGACAAGTGGGTTTCACCAATCAGTGGTCTGCACTATTTCTCACTCCATCCATATAACCCTATTCTGTACACTTGGTACCCTGACAGAGGGTGTTCCCAAATTCAACATGGGTACTTGGTTATAATACCAGTCACTGTGCAATGGAAGCAACAACAAAATGTAGGATCACTTTTTGTCAATGATCACTTTCAATCATCCAGGCTGCTAACCCCCCTCTTCACTCCTGTCTTCCACATAGGCGTGCCGACAGCATGAAATCATTCTCACAAGGGGTGGGGTGTGCGCGTGTTGTCATGCTGGTCAGTGCTGTATAGCTGTGATCTGTATTGCAGCAGTGAGCTGGAAAACGTCCTCCATGTACGTGCTACCCAGAGACAGAGGATGAAAAACAAGTGCAGGGAGGAGCTGCAAATGGATCTTGATCTAAGCTGTATTGCAAACGAACAATGCACGTCAGTCGGGTGCAAGAATGCTCGCTTAGTGTTTCAGCTGCGCTCGGCGCTGCTCAGCTTCTCCTGGACATTGGCTGCTTTGAGCTGTCTGTCAGCGAGCGACAGGCTGTTTGGTGGGCTCGGTGTATATGGGCGGGGTTAAAGCAAAAAAGAGTGGTGAGTCTTTTGCAGGCTGATGATGCTCAGCATTACAGACCCATCAATAACCACACCCCAGTAAGCAGCCGCATGCATGAACACACCCATACACTCAGTTAACTGGGTGCGCTGAGCTGTCAGCTCTGCTTAGTGTCTTCTTTCTTTATCAAGACTCTTTTTTTTTTTTTTTCTTTTTTTTTCTTTTTTTTTCTT
This sequence comes from Cranoglanis bouderius, assembly GCA_023630585.1. NCBI lineage: Eukaryota > Metazoa > Chordata > Actinopteri > Siluriformes > Cranoglanididae > Cranoglanis > Cranoglanis bouderius. The sequence goes on from CM042559.1 coordinate 9,642,655, forward strand.
TTTTCCTTTTTTTTCTTCTTTTCACACACTTGTCATAAATGATCAATGAGTGAGTACTCGCAGTGAGGTGTTTTTTTTGCTCGCTCCGATACCTAGACCAAAATATGCTTACATGTTGAAGGAAATTTATGATAGGAAAGATTACGGTGTGAACGTCTTGTTTTGTGTGCGCGCACTTGAAGCACCTCATTTCATCTAATTAGATTGACCTCCGTTCTTATCTGGCAGCTCTCTGAAGGCACTTGATAAAAATTGAGGTGGGAAGTTGTGTGTGTGTGTGTGTGTGTGTGTGTGTGTGTGTGTTATGTCACCTTGGAAAGGTTGAACATTGACTATCGTGTGTAATAGGACTGAAAGACGGCACGCTGAGAATAAACCACCAGCTGGGTGTCAGCTAGGATCTCTGACCTCTGGCCAGTGTGTCTGCTCTTCTTCTCATCCCCCTGTCCTGGCTGAATTCACCGCTTGTGGCTACTAAATCCTGTCTTTTTCACCCCTCAGCTTGTCTTACTAATGGAGGTGTGTGTGTGTGTGTGTGTGTGTGCGCTCACATGGGTGTACACAGTGTATATTTATAATGCACACTGGATGTGCAACAACGATGTGCCTCAGCGTTGCAGCTAATTCTGTTTGCTCACGACTGTATGCGTCTGTGCATACAAACAGAGAGGGGCGAGGCGGCTGTGCCTTTATTGTACTGCAGTGTGTGTGTGTGTGTGTGTAATTAAAGAGAGAGGAAGGAAGACAGGTGATTTTTCTCTTTGTGCCTGTTGAGCAGTCACACTCTCTTATTCCCCCTCCCTCTCTTTCAGCCTGCATCAGTTTCAGTGCCAAGACTTGTCTATAGATGGTGACCTTATCTGTAATGGTGGTCTGTGTGTGTGTGCATGTTTGTGTGCATGCATGTTTGTGTGCAGTGGAAAATAATCCTCAGCACTGTGTTCTTGATGTGGTTTAGCCTGGCTATGCTGGTGGATCACACATATGCACAGAATGAGAAATGGCCGGTGTCGGAGTGTTGAACCATGTTCACGTCGTGACGCAGAGACTGCGGTGCCTCGGCGTGTGGTGTTTCAAAATCTTAACAGTGCATCACGTATCCGTATGCAGTGCTGTACGACGACCAGCCTTGAGGCGATTGCTGATTGGTTGAAGCTGGGAGGCATGTCCGGTTACGTCCCCAGAAATAATGTTGCCAATACAATTTCTTAATCTGACTTGGAAACCTGGCATTAAAGTGATACAGCACTTTAATGAGCACAAAGTGTCCGGAAAGTGCTGCTGTGCATGAGATAAGGGGGAGAGAGAGAAAGGTCAAGCTGCAGCTGACCAGCACACGACACACAGGACTCGTTCTGAATCTGGACATACTAACCTTTTAAAATGTACGATATAAATATAATAGTCGTTGCTCTCGTTTCTCTCAGTTACTCTCTCAGCCGTTGAGTGCTGCAATCAGCCCAATCTAATAATCATCACATGAGCAAGTCACCACAGCGATTAGAGTGCAGACAGGAAAACAGCAGCAACAACAAAGCCTATTATGCCAGGCTTGGCACCGTCTCTCCCCCCCCCAATTCCCCATCATTCTGCCCTGGGGATTGGGATAGCAGGGCTGGGAGGAGCAGCTGGGGGTTGAGATCAGCCCGATTGTTTTGGCAGCAGTAGCTGATACCCCCAAGCCATTTCCATGCCACAGCTTAGCTCACGCTTGACCAAATCGGCTAATCCATTTAGCCATGGCTTAACCAGGTCTCCACTGTTTCTGTGACAGGCTGTACCCAGAAATCCTTTCTCAAACCAACGTTACCTCAAATAGGCTCTTAAATTGACATGCCATGGGAGTTCTGAGTCGTGTGTGTGTGTGTGTGTGTGTGTGTGTGTGTGTGTGACTGTTGTCCAGCACTTAACTGTCTGTAGACTGACTCAGTCATCAGTCAGTCAGCAGTCCAGCTGCTTGGCAGCGTCTGCTGCCAAGCATGAAGTGCAGGCGAAATGAACGAGCATATCGGAGACATCTCATGTCAGACCAGCGACACGGCTCGCCTGCTTTACCCACATCTCTGAACGGTTTCATGTTTCTGCCCTGCCATTATCCGAGTCTGTTGCTTAAAAATGTCCGCTGAATTCCAGGACAAAAATCTGCACCATTAGCAACCGTGAAGCATCTGGAATAGCATGTGTGTGTAGATAAAAGCTGCAGTGGAAGCAAATGCAAATTAGAATAGTGAGGCATGGAATCACTGCTGGAGCCGCCATGATGAGCTGAATTAGCATGCTGAATGCTCACTCACTGTTTTGTGTGTTTGTGTGTGTGTGTGTGTGTGTGTGTGTGTGTGTGTGTGTGTAGGGAAGTGTAGAAGATGTAGAGCCCCTGCAGTGCAAGTCTCTCTGATGCCTGTGCTGTTGATGTCGATAGTCTCATTGACAAGCAGATTTATTCCTCTTTCTCTCTGTATCGCCTAACCGAAGAGGAAGTGCAGGCGACTTGAAAAATGTCAGCCGAGAGATAAGGAGACATGCACATTGTTTCAAGGGACGGCTAATATCGGACTTCTTATCAGTTATCAGCCTGCCTACGTTTATCACCTCCTTGTATGTTTTTACAGCGCTGACCTAATAAACACTCATTTGCTTATGCTTTATTATTCGTTTGACTTCTTCAATCCACACCAGTGTGATCGTTGCACACAAACATTGTTAGTTCCGCGTAGCAACACAATAACAAGCTCTTTTAAATATTAAACACGTCGTCGCCCTGAGACTCCTGTCAATCATTTCCCGGCTGACAAATGAAACCCTCCCTCCCCCGCTTCCCCAGCCTTCGACGTTTCAGTCATTAGCTGTTAAGTGTTCGAGCACTCAGTTGGGGGGGGGGCATGGTGAAAAGAGGAAGGAGGAGGAGACAGCAGCGAACGGCGAGATGGAAAAGAAGGGGGAAGTGCCCAGGCACACCTGCTGGGGCAGAGCAAACCAAACTCACACAGTGCCACGTCTCCGTGTATCAACTGGGCCTCGGTGTATCGCGTGACTCTGGATCGAGTCCTGCAGGGAGCTCGGAGAGTGATTATGTGAAGTGCTCAGGCTCTTAAATGTTTGAAGTGTCTCTGTAGTGTTGCATACGATTACAGCCACAGCGGGCACGTCTTAATTAGCATTATTTGCACGTCCAGCGCCGCATGAGTCACCCTGCTTTATTCCAAAAAGACAAGCATACAGTAACGGCAGATCTGCATCTCGACACAGCACCGCTAAACGACTGAGTCATTGTGCATTGTGTACAGTGTATCTTGGTTTTGTTACACTCTATATCTCCGACTGCATAATGCTCGTCAAATCCAATCTAAAGCGGGGCTGACAGATGGGGCAGGCTGTGTTCAAAGCGAGTGGAGATTTAATATCTAAATAGCACGGGCGCTGAGAGAGAGAAAAGAGAGGCGCCCTATGTGGAGCAGCATAAAGGTCCTGACTGTGCCGCCATCACAGCTGTGACTCCCCCCTCCTCTCCTTTTCTCTCTCTCCCCTCCTCCCCTCCCCCTTGCATTTGTTCTTGTTGACGGGCGGAGGAGGAGTAATCTGTACACAGGCTCTTGCAGGGAGGAAACATGTCATCAACACTTGTTTACCATTATTAGTTTGAGCCTGCGAGAGGAGAGGCAGGGCAGCTCAATTACTCTCGAGCTATGAGGCAACGCAAAAGGCTTCTTTTGTGTCTCCGCATAGCAGAGCTCGTCTCAGCTTGGCTCAACACCCTTTTCTCCATGTTAGTGCTTCTGCACGGCACTTGCTTATTCCACACAATACACATTCGGTTGTGAGCGTGCGCCTTTCTCGCCTTTCTTTGTTCGTTTAGAACAGTGTGGGAATGTTTTTCCTCACTCGCTCATGCACACACAGCTGTGGGAAGCCTTGCACACTGGGGGCACACATGGAAGAGCTTTACTCTGTGTGTATGTATGTGTGTGTGTGTGTGTGTATGTGTGTGTCATACGGTTTTTATGGAGTGTAGCAGTGTCTGGTCTATATCAGCGAGTCAGAGAGAGCACTGGGCGGAAACAGTGTGTGAGCCACATCCATCATGTAGGAGAGAGCATCCTGAAGCAGCGCTGCCTGTCTGTGTGCTGCGCACTAATCATATCATGTTTGGAAAGGAGATTAGCTCATAGATCTGTCCGCCTGATGCCACCATGTCACACACACTCAGTGAGACACTCCCCAGTCATTTCGTCTCCTCGGGTTCACGAATGTAGTTCTGAGATGCGCATTCTTCTCCTGTCCCCAGTCTCCATATTGTCCAGGATGTGGGAGATCCCAGCTTTCACAGCTTCCTCCAGTGGCTGCACTCTGCCCTGCTCTGAAACCAGAGCCTGTTAAAGCACTCAGGAGTTTGGATCTGGTGTGCGAAAGAGAAACAGAATGTAAACGCTCGGAAAATAAACCCATATTTCCTGCTAATGCTTGCCGGCGGGTCTGGTTTTGCTTAGCCGGGGGCTATGACGGCGTGTATATGGCATGAGCAGACGGAAAGGGGTTCAGTGCTGCGGTTTCACCGGGCTCTCTTGTTAATACGGGAGTCGTGTGAGCGTGCCCCGAGTCGTCCCCTTGCTAACAGATGAGAGCTGCCAGTAGAGGTGCTGCAGCGGCCATGTTAAATGATTCCACTGAGCAAAAGGCAGTGTGTAATGTCACCTAGCATCCTGTAGCCTGGCAGGGGAGTGGCACGGTGCTGTCAATCAGGGAAGGTGGGAACAGGACACTTTCTTACCAAAAAAACAAACAAAAAAAACCCCCTCCCAGCTCTCTTTATTGAAATACCTGCACTTTCCAGTTGTTCATTTTGCTGGGTATTTCCCGATTAACTGCCCTCACACCTCGCAGCTCTAAAATGCTCCGCGTGCCACAGTTGGGGTTGTTCGTATTAGAGCTCGAGCTCTCTGCTGCCGTTTTAGCTGTTGTATGTTACACTGCACACTCCACACACCGTCACAACCTCCCAGACTGCACTGTAAAAGCCCGGCTCTCCCAAGAGCCTTAACCCCTCGCTGCACTTGGACTCAACACGGCTGCACTGTAATTACTGCTCGCGCCTGTTTGAGAGACAAGGGGGACAGTGTGAGTGTATGATTCTGCTCAAGGGGGGTTGAGTTTGGAGCGCAGACAAAAGGGGCAGCACAACAATTCCTGAGAGTAGTGAGGCCTGCATACTCTTAGGAATGTTCCCACTCTTTAACCCCACCCCCACGTCTCAGGCATCACTAGCGCTTCGCCATTGTGTGTTTCTCGTAATACGAAGCACAGATTTATTGGAGCGAATGGGGCTACTCAGAGAGATTGGGTGTAGGATCGAATAAGTGGCCTCTCCGCTTGGCCTCGAGTTTTCGTTTTGTGGGGTACAGCGTGTTCACGAGAGCACGAGGAGCACTGGTCAAAAGCCAAGATGCAGCCCACAGAGCCGGGAGAAAGAGGCGCAGTGGCAGCTAGAGCACTTTGGAATGTCACTAATCAATTCATCTTTGTAATTGTAATGGGCGGCTTGCTGCTGCCTCCCATTCTCCTTCCTGTCTGGCTGCGAGTGCTTATCTTGATAATTTGATTCTGTGCACTGATCTGCTCTCTGCGACATAAAAACATAATTAGGGTTTAATAAGGAAACAGTCATTTCCAGTGCGAGACAGATTCAAAGAAAGGTCACAGGTTTCAGCTTCGTTTAGTTTCATGATTTTGTTGTTGTTGTTGCAAGATGTGTGGGTGGCTGTGTGTGTGCTCATGCAAAAAGAATTTAAGTGTGTGTGTGTGTGTGTGTGTGGTTCAGGGGTACTGATGACAGGGTTTAGTTCCTCAGCTTGTGGTGATGCACTGAATGGGTGAGAATGTCCTTGCACTGAGATTTCTCTGAACAGCGAAAGCTGTGTGAATCCTCCTCGTCTCTGTATCTGCAGTATAATTCACTCTGACAGTGCTTTTGATGATACAAAGAAGTGGCCCAGTTAGACTGTGGACTAATAGTGACTGCCTTTAATCCACCTGAATTGAGCTGCATTTCTGCTTCATAGTTAAGGAAAAAAAAAAAAAAAGATTTCACTCATAATTCTAACTTAACAGGATTTTTCTTCTCTCTACTGAAAAATCTCCCCGGAGTCATGTATATGGAGTCTCCAACAGAACTTTACAGCTTCTCATGTCCTATGCCAGGCCCAGGTGGTGGAAATATACTGTTACACATGCACACAGCTTAACACTCATTCCACCATCCACATGAAATTATTTCTCAACAATGAGCTCACTCTGCTGCTCAGTTCTGCGACTGCAGGGAACGTGGGGGCAGGCCAAGGGGGGAAAACAAGTCCTCAGCTTTCTTTTCCACCCAGGATGGTTTCTTTTTTTTTTTTTCCCCCACCAGCGGGCTGACATGATGGCACGCTCAGCCTTTTTGTGGGGAATGTGGTATTCTGTAGGCACGTTAAAAACGACTGTGATTTCTGGCAGCTGCTCCGGAGGCCCCATCGCTCTCTCAGTGCTCAGCTGTGGCTTCTTTAACGTTCCCTTAAACTGTTTCAATGGTCAGTTGGGTTTGTGTGAAGGTACAATAAATATTTCATGTCAGGGAATGAAAACAGTGTTTCTGCTCTTTTCTTCCCTCATCCTGGTCCTTGCTTGGAAAGCACAGTGACTGTGGGAGGTCTGGGTGACCCAGTGCTGCCACCTGCTGGTGATTTTGGGGAGGTGCGAGTGCTGGCACTGAGTGCAGTCCCCCGAACCGACAGCGGGTGGCAGAGTTTGAAGCGCAACACGAGAAGGGAAAGCGGATTTGCTTGGCTGGTTTTTATAGTTTTATGCTTTACAGATGTGTGTCTGGAGTTGTATTCAGGAGTTAATCTATCATACAGTTGAAAGGGTGGCTGCGTTTCTGCCTTGAAGCTTGAAGCGCCTCCCTTTTGAACACGCAGCTTTCCTTCCTGCCTGGCTCCCTAGTAGTCCAAAAATGCAAATGTTATTCTGTTTACCGTATTAAAACTAAATGTTTTCAATCCCTTTTTAATTGACTTGGTTTTCACTGAGGGCTTTTGGCACAGAGTGAGGGAATCATGAAGGCACATGCAGCACAGGCTTGTGTTTGCCAAGAGACCAATTTGTGATGCTGTTAACAAACAAATGTCTGTTGTGTTTTTTTTTATTGAATGTTTGTTTGCTTCATTTTCTTCTTCCAGAGTAAACGGGACCATCTGTTAATGAGTGTGAAATGGTACTACCGCCAGTCCGAGGTACCTGACTCTGTCTACCAGCACCTAGTACAGGACCGCAACAATGAGAACGGTATGTGCGTGTGTGTGTGTGTGTGTGTGTGTGTGTTTTTTACCACTAGCAAATACCACATAAAGTATTATCCGGTTGCCACATCCTTTTACTTAACCATTCTTAGCAATGTGTTAGACATCACAGTAAATGACATCTCAAATAAAAGAGGACGTGTCTGTGAAAACACCCCGCTGTCCTCGTTTCCATGGTAACGCTCCTTCAAACAAAGGCAGCGTGAGGTGAAGTGCAAATAACCATGAGCATAATATCTCTCTGTCCCATGGCCATCCCTGGGCTAATGCATACATCAAGAAGTAATAACAGGTTAGGGCTTCCACCCGGCTTTGTGTCGAGACAGCATCGATTTTAATGCACTCTAATAAAACAGCCAAGAGCGCCTCTGCAGTCCTGTCAGCCTGGCAGACACCACCATTCCTACCTCCCTCCCTCCCTCCTTCCCATCTCCGTCACGTCCTAGCCTGGGTCAGGATGACAGACACTCATACTGCACTGTCATAATGGATCTCTGTAATGATATTCGCTTTTTCGATTTTCCACAATATCTTTGGTGGAACAAGGCATGCTCTTTGCAGGGAGAAGCGTAATAAGGCTGCATTAGGCTCATACATTGATCTGATTATTGGAATACATGTCTCAGTGCTGCAGCCCTTAGCCCACATGCTGCGTTTTACATTCCAATACCTACACACATTCACAGGGATGCAGTTGTCTTATATATAATAGTGTAATAATAGTAATCTGGTAAAATACATGTATGCATAAAATACTGTGTATATTATTAGTACTGATGCTCTACATGGGGATTTTATCTAAGGCATTTTACATAAGTGCCCATGGTATTTTACATTGATTATATGTGCAAGCATATATACATATATATATATATATATATATATATATATATATATATATATATATATATATATATATACATACACACACACACACACACACACACACACACACACACACACACACAGGTGCATCTCAATAAATTAGAATGTCGTGGGAAAAGTTCATTTATTTCAGTAATTCAACTCAAATTGTGAAACTCGTGTATTAAATAAATTCAATGCACACAGACTGAAGTAGTTTAAGTCTTTGGTTCTTTTAATTGTGATGATTTTGGCTCACATTTAAAAAAAACCCACCAATTCACTATCTCAATAAATTAGAATACTTCATAAGACCAATAAAAAAACATTTTTAGTGAATTGTTGGCCTTCTGGAAAGTATGTTCATTTACTGTACATGTACTCAATACTTGGTAGGGGCTCCTTTTGCTTTAATTACTGCCTCAATTCGGCGCGGCATGGAGGTGATCAGTTTGTGGCACTGCTGAGGTGGTATGGAAGCCCAGGTTTCTTTGACAGTGGCCTTCAGCTCATCTGCATTTTTTGGTTTCTTGTTTCTCATTTTCCTCTTGACAATACCCCATAGATTCTCTATGGGGTTCAGGTGTGGTGAGTTTGCTGGCCAGTCAAGCACACCAACACCATGGTCATTTAACCAACTTTTGGTGCTTTTGGCAGTGTGGGCAGGTGCCAAATCCTGCTGGAAAATGAAATCAGCATCTTCAAAATGCTGGTCAGCAGAAGGAAGCATGAAGTGCTCCAAAATTTCTTGGTAAACAGGTGCAGTGACTTTGGTTTTCAAAAAACACAATGGACCAACACCAGCAGATGACATTGCACCCCAAATCATCACAGACTGTGGAAACTGAACACTGGACTTCAAGCAACTTGGGCTATGAGCTTCTCCACCCTTCCTCCAGACTCTAGGACCTTGGTTTCCAAATGAAATACAAAACTTGCTCTCATCTGAAAAGAGGACTTTGGACCACTGGACAACAGTCCAGTTCTTCTTCTCCTTAGCCCAGGTAAGACGCCTCTGACGTTGTCTGTGGTTCAGGAGTGGCTTAACAAGAGGAATACGACAACTGTAGCCAAATTCCTTGACACGTCTGTGTGTGGTGGCTCTTGATGCCTTGACCCCAGCCTCAGTCCATTCCTTGTGAAGTTCACTCAAATTCTTGAATCGATTTTGCTTGACAATCCTCATAAGTCTGCGGTTCTCTCGGTTGGTTGTGCATCTTTTTCTTCCACACTTTTTCCTTCCACTCAACTTTCTGTTAACATGCTTGGATACAGCACTCTGTGAACAGCCAGCTTCTTTGGCAATGAATGTTTGTGGCTTACCTAGTGAACCAAACTGAGAGACCATTTTGAAGGCTCAGGAAACCTTTGCAGGTGTTTTGAGTTGATTAGCTGATTGGCATGTCACCATATTCTAATTTATTGAGATAGTGAATTGGTGGGTTTTTGTTAAATGTGAGCCAAAATCATCACAATTAAAAGAACCAAAGACTTAAACTACTTCAGTCTGTGTGCATTGAATTTATTTAATACACGAGTTTCACAATTTTCACAATTATTGAAATAAATGAACTTTTCCACGACATTCTAATTTATTGAGATGCACCTATATATATATATATATATATATATATATATATATATATATATATATATATATATATATATATATATATATATATATATATATATATATATATATACACACACACACACACACACACACACACACACACACACACAGTATATTAGGACTGGGCGATATAACAAAAATATCATGTACATGATATTGTGTGTGTATCATGACAGAATTTAACACGACATTGATCATTATATTGCTCAGTGGTACAGTATATTAAAAAAAAATCTGTTTTTAAATTTTATTTATTCGTAAATATTTATATATTATTAATCTATTAATATATTTTATATTTAGTAATTGTTATGATATTTGTTTCTATAATTAAATTTATATTTGTAAAAATTCTAGAAACAAAATTTATTTATTTATTTGTGTTTAACTTTTTGCATATATGTGATATCTGACCAGATATATATGCTAATGGTCCATATTTGACACACTCTCTCTCTCTCTCTCTCTCTCTCTCTCTCTCTCTCTAGACTCAGGTCGGGAACTGGTCATCACTGACCCTGTAGTAAAAAGCAGAGAGCTCTTCATCTCGGACTACATGGACACGTACCATACAGCGGCCCTTAGGTAACCCGCCTGCTGTTTGAGTCATGTGTTTTCTTACTGCAGTCTTGGTGTTGTCATGCTAAGCAACAATCGAGCCACTCAGTAAAAACCTCAGGACTTGACAGCTTTCCCATTATAACATTCTGCATGTGCACTTACAGCTCAAAGCAATCACGCTGTTCTTTTCCATGGCCAGAGAAAAAAAGAGGACAGGCATGCTGATTCTCAGCATTTGAAACCAGATCTTCCCTGTCTTTTTTTTTTCCCCCAACCATGTGTTCCATTTTTCACCCTTTTCCTTTCCAGTGCTTTTAACTAAAACCAGCTGGAGAGGCGCACAAAGCCGCAGCTCTGAACCAGTGATTTCAGGGCAAATTAGCAGCAACTTCTGCTGCACAAAGGCTCCTTTGATTTGACTTATTACAGGGCTTTTGGTAAACTCTGTGAATTCTGTGAGCATGGTGTAATGCTTGCTTCAAGCCCCTTGTTCCTTTCATCTTCAGAGAAAGGTATTGTGTCTGTGTGCTGAGCACCCAAACCACACCGATGCTTGTTATTTTGAAAGCACAGGCGTGGAAGTGAGGGTGAAGCAATATCGAGATACAGTTGCTAGCTCTTGATAACTCTGCTGTGTGTGTGTGTGTGTGTGTGTGTGTGTGTGTGCGCGCGCGCACGTTGGCTGATCCTGTGTGCTGTCCGTCATCCCTCGTTTAAGTCTGAGACTGAAGAGATGGACCATGCTGTCCGTAACAATGCCTCTGAAATTTTTCTCCACAGAATTTGTTCATTTCTGCCTCACATACACAAGAAACAACATTAGTTCAGCAGTGATTGATCTCCCATAGCTGGTAGCACTCTCGCACAGATGTGTTTACTTTAAAGCATGATTACTGTAGAGGCAGGAAATGTATGTGCACATCTACTTGAGGCTCATTTGCGTTTGTCTGTTTTATGTTTTGCAGAGGGAAATGTAACATCGCCCACTTCTCTGACATTTTCGCCGCCAGGGAGTTCAAACCACGAATTGACTCCTTTTTCTACATTTTAGGATATAACCCAGAGACTAGGTAAGACACGCCGGGTTTGGTTTTCACTGTATGCCAAAATTATCATCACAATACTTGAAGACATTTTCACAATATATCAAATGCTAATAAAGCACCAACAAAAGTGTGTATTATGATTCACGCAAATTGTGTAAATAACATTTACAAAACATTGCTTATTTCCACATAGTTTACATCATAAAATATGTAATAAAAGGCATCTGATGTTCTGTAATGGTAGATCTGCAGGTTTATGAATGCTCTGTTGCTCAGTAGTCTATTGATGACATTTGTTTTGTTCATTGCTTGCCGAGATATGTGTTTGTTTTATAATCTGTAGGTATTTAAGACATGATCCTTCTTGTTTTAGTCAGTGGTGGTTCTGAGTTTGTATCATGAGAAGTGATTGTAATTGCAGTCTGGTGACTCAGTGGTTAAAGTTGTGAGCTGCTTATCAGAAGGTTTGAATCCCAGCACTGCCAAGCTTTCACTGTTGAGCAACACTGTCAGGGCCTTGAGCAAGGCCTTTAACCCTCATCTGCTCCAGGGGCATCGCATTCTGTGCTCTTACCCCAGCTTCCTAACAAGCTAGAACACGCAGAGAAAAGGATTTCACTGTACTGTGCATGTAACAATAGAGGCTTTCTTTTCTTTTTCTTTCCTTTCCTTTCTTTTCATTTCATTTATCCTTCTTTCTCCTTCTTTCCACTTTCCTTTCCTTTTCTTTCCTTTCCATATATCCATCTATATATCGATACATAAGCACTTAACGTATAACACCTGCTCATATAGTTGTGCGGATTATTTTGTTCTTTGTGCTTGATTGTAGGGTACTAACATGTTTCTATTTGTTAGAAGCTGAAACCTATGTATTGATTCTTGAAAGTGATGGACAGCAGCTATCAGTCTTACTATATAGTGCACCATCTGAATGGATTTAATCAGTGAAGTATTATAACTTTTGGTAATGCTTAGTATATGAAATAATATATAAAATCATATTCAGAGTTTACCAGATGAAATGCTTTATTTAGGAGCATTTAACTTGCACGCCGAAAGTTTGGAGGTGACACTAATTGCGTTGAAAATAAACATGGAAAGGCGATGGAGATAATGGAAGGTAATATGTTGATTAACATAGAACAGTCAGGTTTAACTAAACGGTGGCTGAACAGCTGACTGACTCTTAATTACTTTTTGTGTTTTTGCATTTAAAATGGAGTTGTATGGGAAGCTTAGTCATATACACCCGGTGCTAATAGCAACTTAATTAACTGAATCAGGTGTGTTAAATTAAGAGTGTAAAATAATTAAAAACTGGTCAGTGGAAGAGACCGTTATCAAGAAGGAACATAAAGCCTTCTCCCATATTACACATTAGAGCTCGAGGATATCACTGCAGCAAAATGGTAGATTTCAGGGGGGAATTATTTGGCTGAATTTAATATCAGGAGCCTTGTTATGTTGTGTGGGTTCTGGCAACTTGGATACATTGCAAACTATGTCCACATTAATCCAGATCAATTTTAAAATGCATGTTTTTCTCTGTATTTTGGCCTTCTGACCACACTGAGACAGCATTTTTGTCCAGTGAAAATGGAGCTTTTCGAAAACGCTCTCCCAAGTGGATAAATTTGAAAGTGACGTTTTCGTGTTGTAGTGTGGACTGAGAAAATGGAGATATTCAAAAATGATGACGTATTTTTAGTCATGTGACGCAGTCATGTCAGAACAAACAAGACTGTGGACGATTTTGTGCTGCAGTTGTTGTGCCTGCTATCCAGTTTGATAGCTTTGTTAATGATTAAGGTCACTTTGTACAATCTTCAGATTGAATTTATAAATAAACGGAAATGACACAGACCAAAGCTTCTTACATTTTTACGCATGCCTAAACGTTTCCAGCCGTTTGTGTGGACGAGCAAATTTTGAAAAAACGTTTGAAAACGCAAGCGTAGACAGGGAGCATTTTTAAATGAAAATGCAGTTTTCAGATCTGTCCAGATTAATGTGGACACAGCCTATATTGCAAACTTGAAAATTAACTTCCTTGCTTCCATGTAGATCTGTTCTTACAGGAGAGTGTAGGGGTCTTGCATGTTGTGCCTCTTGTTTTGTTGGTCCAGTGTTATTTTGTTACATCTGAATAGTCCTTTTCCTTGACGATGGAAACTACTGATGTAAAAAAAAAAAAAAAAAAAAAAAGTAAAGTCGCTTATGAGCATGGTTTATATCAATACAGTGGTGCCTAACGTCTCTCCTTACACACATTTCATTGGCGTTATCCCTTTTTCTGTGCTTTGACCTTTATCAAATACCATTTTGTCGTCCTACTCTGTGCACAGGTGTGTGTTAATTTTAATAGAGAGCTTAATGTTTTACATTATTTATTAACATAAACTCCTCATAGCTTGGACTAAGTGTTCAGCTTTAGGACATTTGGTGCGCTTATATAATCTTGTACAAATTTAGAACATTTGAATTTTGACAGGAATTACAGAACATGGTTCATTGCAATTTGAATACTGATTTACATCCCTGCTTAAGGAACTCTCACCTATTCAAAATGTGATCTTTGTCTGTTATACTGAAAGTGACAGATGGCGATGGATCAGTCTGCATGACCTAGGATTTGAATATTACGTAGGAAGTTGCATTAACATGATTGTATACCCAGTATGGTCTTCTAGCCTACAGACTGTTCCGCAGTCTTGCCTGTCCAGCAGCTGTTCTATGTTTAATAACAACAATAATAATAATAATAATAATAATAATAATAATAATAATAATTATTATTATTATTATTATTATTATTATTATTATATCATTTATTTTACATACAAAAAAAGGCCAAACGACGTTTATAGATAATGAGAAATCAAGCTATTTACATGAAACCATTTAAATAACTTCCTTGATAACTCTGTTTTCTCTATATTTGTCACCTGATTTGATCATGTAATATTATCTTGATGGCAAGCAAATGCCCCGCTTACATCTACTTACAGAAAAACAACTAACAACACCTTTTTAGAAAAATTATGCATTTATTTTAGGAAATAAGGAACTTTGATCATCATGCACATCAGTCTCTATCACTTCACCTGAGGGAAAAGTCACTCGCTGCATCTAAACATGAGCCTCATCATCTTCTCTTCACTCGTGTGATCTCCGTTCACTCTTATATCAGTGGGAAAATAGTCGCTCATTAATTCATGACTTCTCATCTGTCGACTAAATTTCCCATCTGACTGTTTCATGAGGCAGTTAAAATATTTTAAAGCTATTAACTCCTGTACAGAGTGTGTAAGCACTCTTATCTGTTTTGATGATGTTATGGCGCAGGAGCATCGTGGACATTTTGACATCAACTGATCACAAACTAAGATTTAGGTTTATGTCCGTTTCGCTGTGACACACAGCTCTCCAACGACTTGATCAAAGCCTGACTTAGCTAGCAAGGTTTTAGAGATCTTTAGGCGTGCTGCGTTTGTTAAACTGGCTCCTTCCCAACATGTACATGCATGATAAAGATGATAAGGTAATTTAAAAAAAAATTAATTAAAACCTGATGAAATAATCTTTGGCTGTTTGCAGGATTCCAAGGACAGGTTTTCCAAGACCGCCACATGTTGTATTAGGGATAGTAAGATTTCCAGCTTCATATACATTATAAGCGTTATGAAGGACTTCTTATGTTTTTCTGCGATCCGATCTTTCTGCCTCGAGAGTCACTTGTGTTGGTAAGTGACCTGTATCTGTCCATGGTGTGAACAAACTGCAGTGTGCACATTTCCTAAATAAATAGTATACCTGTGTCAGGAGCAACTAGACAAAAAGCCATATTTGTGAGACAAATCCATGATTTCACTATACAAACACCGAGCACTTTATTAGGAATACTAAATTAAATCTGGGCAGGGCCTCCCTTTGTTCTCAAAAAAGCCTCAATTCTTCGAGGCATGGATTCCACAAGATGTTGGAAACATTCCTTTGAGGTTCTGGTCCATGTTGACATGATTGCATCATGCAATTCCTGCAGATTTTTCTGGTGCACTTTCATGCTGCGAATCTCCCGTTCTGCCACATCCCAAAGGTGTTTTATTGGTTTCAGATCCAGTGACTCAGAAGGCCTCTGAAAAACTTTGAACTCATTGTCATGTTCATGAAACCAGTTTGAGACTACTTTTGCTTTGTGACATGGTGCATTATCATTAGAAGATGGGTAAACTGTGGCCATGAAGGGATGGTCAGCAACAATACTCTAATAGGCTGTGGCATTCAAGCGATGATTGATTGGATTAACGGGCCCAAAGTGTGCCAAGAAAACATTCCCCACACCATTACACCACCTCCACCATCCTGGACTGTTGACACAAGGCAGCTTGGGTCCATGGATTCATGCTTTTGGCACCAAATTCTAACCCTAACATCTGTGTGCCTCAGCAGAAATAGAGAATCATCAGACCAGGCTACATTTTTCCAGTCTTCAACTGTCCAGTTTTGGTTAGTCTGTACCCGCTGCAGCCTCGGCTTTCAGTTCTTGGCTGACAGAAGTGGAACCCGACATGGTCTAATGTTGTTGTAGCCGATCCGCATCAAGGTTCAATGTGTTGTGCATTCTGAGATGCTTTTCTGCTCACCACAATTGTATAGAGGGATTATCTGAGTTACTGTGGCCTTTGTGTGAGCTAGAACCAGTCTGGCCATTCTCTGTTGACCTCTCTCAACAACAAGGCATTTCCGTCTACAGAACTGCCACTCAGTGGATGTTTTTTCTTTATTGCACCATTCTGAGTAATGCCTTGAGACTATTGTGTATGAAAATACCAGGAGATCAGCGGTTGAGTAGAAATACTCAAAGCAGCCCGTCTGGCACCAACAATCATGCCAGGGTCAAAATCACTGAGATCACATTTTTTCCTCCATTCTGATGGTTGATGTGAACAAGCTGCTGGCACGTATCTGCAAGATTTTATACATTGCACTGCTACAACACAACTGGCTGATTAAAGAATTGCATGAATGTGTAGGTGTAAAGGTGAGTGAGTGAATGCTCCGTGAGTGTATATTGCAGTGATCTATTAAACTAGCAGCTCAAGTCTTTATAGTATTTGCTCTGGAGGTTCGAGAGATAAAGACGAGAAGACCAGATGCACAGTTTTATCAAATTGTGCAGCTATTACTGACACTTCTGTGCTGAGAGATGTGTGGGTCCAGGCGAGCAGCCAGCAGTGACATGCACATGTGCTGTAAATTATGAGGAAGTGTGAAAAACACACGAATTCTAGTCTGTCTGTTTTTATTCATGTCTAGTAGCCATGTATCATATATGAAAGGTGCTGGGTGAAGATGAGATAAGTCTCTTTACCCCAAAATTGGAGCTGTGCTATTTTAATGTGGCCTGTATCAAAAGCAAATATATTTAACACTTTATTAAGCATACTTAAGAAATAAGTCGGTGTCTAAAGGAAGGCTTTCTTTTGTGAATGTGGAATAAATGTTTGTTTTTTTTAATACATGATTTGCATTTAATGTTATATTATACAGTATATTATTGATTAGTGTAGACTGTAAATCCAACTCACAGGCTCCTTTTTCACTTCTGTAAACAGTTTGCATTCAATTTATTATATTCTGTGTCTAATATTTGAATACCAAAACAAGGAAGGCTTTGTTTGATGTGTTAAGCTAATGCATTAACTGATGCTGTATATCTATCTCACATTTCTAGAGTAATTAACGTGATCAGGAATTTTTTTTATTTCAAAGCTCAGTAAATGATTTATAATTATTTTTACGATATATTTTTTTTCTTAGGAAAGATTAGACTTGGTATTATTTGCCTAGGTTTGCATGTGTTTAATATGCTGATACAGCAAACCTGTGAATTCTGGAAACTCTTTTTGAAAATTGAGATTATTTCCATGTTGAGTTGTATATGTGTATGTACATGTACATGTGTATATGCATGAAGTGTAAATCACTTGAAGACAAATATACAAGTTTTGTTTGCATAGTATTTTAAACAAAAGATTTTTCTTTTTGAAAGTTGAAATCTTTCCATCAGTTCATGATTTTAGGTTATCAAGCTGGACCAATTGTGCTTAGTCTACTTTTAGTTTCTTCCCTGAAGGCATTTTTGGGGGGGGGTGAACACATCCTCCGTGTTCACATTCATTACACCTGCGGCATTTCATGTGCGCCATCTCAATCACTGCTGATGAAATGTTAAGGATGTGGTGAGGCAGGCTGAAAAATATCCACCCAAATATTGATCAAATCTAGGGGGCGTGTGGCTCTGTAATCAGCTGACCTATTAGACTTGCACTGATAGACTGAATGAATGTACAGACTGGGATCAAAAGAAATCGGCCCCAGCCTTGCTTCTGCATAGCAGTCTGTATGTTTTTTATGACCACTGTTGATGCTTCTGTGCTTGGTTCCATAATAGTAAAAAATAAATAAAATAAAAAATCCACCTTAAAACATTTAACAAATAATCTGATAAGGATTTCAAAAATTAAACATTGTACTGACCTTGAAATACAAGAGGGCTCAACCCTGCTGGCCATTTTATACCAGCCGTCTCTGCTTGAAAGTATTAGAAGTTTTGAATTGTTTGCCAGGTTGTATTCTTGAAAAAAAAAAAAAAAGTACTGAACTTTCAGTACTTAGCATTTCACAAATACAGATTGATGGTTTAGTACTCTGTTTCTTGTATGGGGGAAATGCAGTCTGACTGTGAAGCAGTCGCTGCTGTGTGCTGATTTAATATATAGCATTATAACAACACATCATATTACAATGTAACAACGGGGTGCACGAGGGATTGTATGCACCCATAACCAGGGTGAGGAAGGGGAATCTTCCTTCATGGTCTCGAAAATGCAGAACATGATGCATCTGGAGCCCTTCTCCACGGCTCCGTCCCAAACCGCATGCTATATAAGCACCAAATACAAGAGTACGCGGCCGTAGGTTGCCATGGTTACCATAGATGGCAGCGTGCTGTTTTGGACGCAGCCAATTCGAGGCTGTGGCTCCCTCTGCTCGCGCCCTCCCTCTGCTCCCTCTCCTCCCTCCCTCTCTCGCTCTCGCGCTGGTTTGGTATGCGGCGCTCCCCGCTCGCGCTCGTGTAGCAGCAGCGGGGATGGAGTGCGCGTCGAGCGCGTGTCGGTGTGGAAGGTCGCGGCACATGCTCAGTGCCGCCTGGCGGAACGGGAACTGCGCGCGCCGTGTGTGAAGCTGAGGTCATACACATAGACACACGCGCACACACATACACGCATACAACCACACAAGGCACGAGCTCGGTGGAAGCGCGAGCGCATGAGCCTCCATTTTGAGCGCATCCAAAGCGCATAGGCGGAGAAGGAGAGAGAGAGTTGTGTATCGCGGGGTCCGACGCGGACAGCGTGTCATGTCCGACATGGATGACTTGTTCAGCCCGCGGAGGTAGGTGTGCGCGTCGGACTTCACCTGTTAAGCCGTAAATCTCTTGTTAGTCCAGCGCTGTTTGCGTTACTCTTTTTTTTTTGCCTCGGGTTTGTGTACCGCAGTGTGCTTTAATAACGCGAGCTTTGTGTCTGTCGCCGTCGCTGTGCGGTTTGTTGTCGTCTTGCTGTCAAAACCGCTAATAAACGCTGTCTGCCATGTAGCGCCAGGCTAATACCGCCTTCATATCTGAGCTTCACACGAGCCTCTTCTTTAAGGGAGGAAATACTAGACGCCTCTTTTACTTATTTATTTATCTATTTTTAAGAATAAACCGACAGCTGCTGACTTTTCGCCGACGCCTCTCTGGCAGCACATGTTGTCCAAGTATTGTAATTTAACATGTCTTGTAGTTGAGGGATGTCAGACCCGGATCTGGTGTCCATTTGCAGGGCTCCGAGTGTGTTTACAGACAGGGTGACATGGCGCAGGAACATTCGGGAACAAAGTGTACTCTTTCACAGCAGTAAGTAGTGCTACTGTCTCTCCGGGCTGAAGTAAATAAAGTTGAGACGCTCGCGCTATGTTATGTTATGACTGTGCTGCAGGCGTGCCGGGATTGGATGAGCTTGATGGAGGGGGCGGGGCCAGGCTTGATTGCTGTCCTCGTGCTCGAGTTAAATTATGCAGGATGCGCAATGCTTGTTGTGGCTCATCATGTGCCATAGGAGTTAATGCTAACCTCAATACTGCTAGTTCATGCATGGCACAATATTTAATTAAAAAAAAAAAAAAAACATGCTATAATATTAAAACTAAACCTTTACCATATTTTGCCATAGCTCACCATAAACACCCTCACAACACTCACACAGGCATGACAGTGCTGCTCGGTCCACTATACCTTACCAGGCTGATAATATTGCACTTTAAAGACAATAAAGGTATTCATATTTATTTCCAGGATTAATATTTAAAACTGCCATTTACAAATGATATGACACTAATATCAGCGCTCTAGATGTGGGCTGATATCGACATCCTATGCGAGCTTCTGTTGCTAAGTTCAGCAAAATATCATGGACGTGATGATGCCATGTTCATGCACATCATCGCTGTTTTGTGAGTAATCACTGGTAATCGCAGAATAAAGTACATCAATGCATTGAATCATAAAATGTCATATCCAACGTTTTGGCTCATAGATGGCATAAATGATAATTAATGACTTACTAATTACACTCGTCTACCAATGTGTGAAAGAGCAGCGTTTATCCTCGGTGTGCTTTGTGCGAAATGTCAGAGTTAACATACGATATCAAGTGCCAGGTATCTTGCGTGTATCTAGATTTACAAGGGAATGGCATGCATGGCTCTGATGATTAATAATAGCCAGCTTTCTCTCTCTCTCTCTCTCTCTCTCTCTTGCTCTCTCTCACTCACTCTCACACACACAGAGCGCTGACCTGCTCAAATATGGGTTGTATAAATAAATGTCTTGTCATTTGAGGACACAGAGAAGAAAGTAAATAATGCAGTGTGTTTATGCATGTACAGGTCCAGATGTCTGGCAGTCTGGCTGTGTGCTATTTGTAGCCTGAGATTTTTTTTTTTGTACATTCTAGAAACAGGTAATGGCAGTGCAATACGACCTAGTTTTATGTTACATTGCTGAAAATGCAATCATGAAAAATTATTTTCCAAATGAGTGTTTGTATTCATATGCACCTGTTGGAGTGTGTTGTAAAAGTGTTATATGTATATTCGAAATCAATTATAAAGTAACTAGGCATTTGCTTATTTTCAGTGTGCTGCTCTGATTACTGTCTAAAGTAGACAGTGTTTAATAATTCGGTGTTGAGTTAATGTTTGTGTGTTAGCACAGCAACAAGCAGCTGCTCACAGGAGTGGAATGATTTACTGCCGTGATTATTTTTGTGCCGTCTGCTCTGTTAAGAGCTCCTACAGCTCATTTGCTTCAGCTTGAGTTTGAACTCAAACTGTAGATTGTTATTGGAACCGAATGGCGCAAGTGTGTCTCGTACAGCGGCACATGGCTGCCCGGGGGTCACGTTCCCCTGCTCGAGTGCTCAGCGCCGCGCTGCTCAAGCCTGCCAGCAGTGCCAAGGCTGCAGCACAATGTTCTGGAGAGTTCTCCGAGTGATTTTTCTGCTGCACCCCTTAAATAAATACTCTCACCCTAAACTTACTGTCCTGATCTGCTTTCTGTTCTCGCCTTGCATTTCATTTTCTTATGGCTCAGTTCTAATTCAAAAAGCATCTTAAAACGATGGACACTTAATCCTTGGACTAATCCCACAGTCGAGTGTTTGTAAGCATGTAGGATTCTCTGTGCCCTTTGCATCTGTCTGCAATATACGTTTTCATGTGGCGTTCCTTCAGTTGACAGCGCCTTATGTTTTTTCTCAGAATTTAGTGTTTTGGGCTGGAGGAGGAATGAGTGTTGTAGCGAGTGTATATGAAACAGGCGTGAAAGGAAGGCTGCTACCAGAGGCCCCAACACACACACACACACACGCACGCACGCACGCACGCGCGCACACACACACCCCACATCTTGGCGTTCCAACCAGTTTCGCAGTGATGATGGAGGGCGCTCCGCTCCGGACGCAAATCACACTGACAGTTTCTGGGCGCACGCTGCGGACGGCAATATGAAAATCGGCGCCGTTGCCCTGGTAACGGAAGGGGGGAATGCTTTTCATGAGGAACATCTTGTCATTTTCTTTAATCCACTGCAGCTGGAGATCGGAACACTATTATTAAATTGTGGTTGCCATAGTTACCGGTGGGGGGCTTTGTAACAGCAGTCATTTCAGGGTCCCTCTCCCATCGTATGGTCTGGCCTTTCGGGGGCCGTTTGTACTGTACCTCTGCATGAACAATGAGGCCCATCATCCCCTGCTTCTCACCGCCTTTGTCCTTTTGTTTAGAGTCACTGCTTCCAGTCCGTATCGTCCCCTCATGGTGCCTGTCGTACAATATTACATTAATCTGGAACAGCTGTATGTATCAATGCAGTCATCATCTGATGCTAATTTTCAGTGTGTTTTTCTATTCATGAGTCGTATGCCTTTGTGCTGTTTTTTTTTTATTATTTTTTTTTTTATATCACTTGCACTGTGTGTGTTACATGTGTATGTATGGATGACAGGAAAGTGGAAAATCAGTTGATATGACTTTAGTACAATCTGCTTTTTGCTTTTATTTAGGGGTGAATGGTTAATGATTAAAATATCATTTGGCTTTCTCAGTTAAAAACACATAAGTGTCAGCAGTGTCGCTGAGATGAGCTCATATAATATGGTCATATAAAGTGATATAATTTGGCTAACATCATGTATTATTATTAACACATTTTTGAAGTCCTAGCTTATTACTCCTGCCATATTATCCATACAGTATAACTAATAGGAAAGGTATGTAATTACGAAAAAAAAGAAAGCGGCATAAAATGCAAGTCTGGAGGCGCTGAAGAGTCTTGGGATTTGAAGGGGCTTTAATTATTTGCCCCGGTTTCTTATTCATATGTTTTTATCTGTCTGACCAATCACAGAGATATGACAATTTTCTTATAAACGTATCTGCAGAGACTAGATATAGCGAGGCATCATACTGTGACATCTGACTGAGTCTAATTGTGGTTTAGCATTTAAAATATGTACAGTTATTATGGATATCAGAGACATATATCTGGAATGTAAACTTATCATGCACATGTATAAAATGTAGTTTGTGTTGACTTTTAATGGTGGGATTTCAGTAGTAAAAAAAAAATTATTGTGGCTCTCATATTTATTCATTATTATTTAGCCCTATTTTTATTGTTGTCTGAAGTTCTGAACTTTTGTTTTTGGTTTGCAGGCGATTAAA
Organism: Cranoglanis bouderius; assembly: GCA_023630585.1. Taxonomy (NCBI): domain Eukaryota; kingdom Metazoa; phylum Chordata; class Actinopteri; order Siluriformes; family Cranoglanididae; genus Cranoglanis; species Cranoglanis bouderius. The sequence continues at coordinate 9,665,421 of CM042559.1, forward strand.
CAGCACCCAAGGGGAGATTCGAGTAGGTCCCAGTCATCAGGTTTGTTTATTCCTGCACTCTTACACTATTAAACATGTTCCTTTAAACCTGTTCTGACCCACTGCAGGCTAAATCATGCACATCCATATAGACTAGTGCAGGCTCCTTGTTATGTATGTTTCTTGGTTTATTGTAACTTGACTGACGAGCACATCTGTTCATAAAGGGTTAATGTGGATTCGCGTGCACTGAAATGAATTTCACACACTCTCTGCTTGGGTTAGGGTGGGCTTGACGGATACACAGACTTGGCCGTGTTTGTTGGAAATTAGACGTGGCTTCAGCGGTCAGAAATTGAAAGCTGAGGAAAAAAAAGCGAGGTTGCAAGGGAAAATGGCCGATGAAGAAAAATATGGAATAGCACCAGCAATTACTGTCATAGCTTTTATAGAGCATTTTGTCTCTGACACGTACTACATCTGAGTGTTCTCATGTGGAACGATTACAGCAGTATGTCCCTCTTTAAAAGACTTCAAATGGACTACATGATAGGAAAGGAGCCGAGAGAAATGCAACGGCGCGTGGATTCTGAGCAGTCCATTTACCCGGCGCGATTTAAGATATCCTTCAATAAGGAAATGAGATCACACAAACAGTAATTGAGCCAGTGGGAAATAAATGACATATTGAAAAAATCATTCAAGTGTTAAGCCTCTTCTGTTAAAATTACACTTCTCTATTCCAAATGGGCTTAATTAAGACTTGAGACAGGGAGTTCAGGGGCATTAGGAGCGCTGCTCACTTGTTAATGTAGTAATAAAACCTTGTTAGATGACCATTGTGTCAACATTGTTGATATATTAGTATAACTGCTGGTAAATGAACAGATTTTTTTTTTGGTTAAGTTCCATTGCAGGGTCAAAGTGGAAATATGAGGAAATGAAATCAAAAACATCCTGACTTCAATTTGTATGATGAAGATATTAGTTGTATCTTCTGGCGGTAAAATGTTTTCCCTGTGCAAAATAGTTGTGATGTCTTATGTGGACCACAAAAAAAAACAAAAAAAACTTGATTTATGTATACACACAGTGACAAATTAAAGGGAAATCCAGCATAAATCTTGCATTCTTTGGTCCCACTTGTCACTTTAGAGCAAGAGGTCACTGCGAATTAATACAAAGTTCTTCTGACTGATGACCTTTGTACTAAGATGATGGGTGTGGTCTCGTACAGGATGTCTCCGCCTCTATACACAGGGCATAAGGCCTCACTGAATGGTTTAATAAGTATAAAATGATGTAAATCATTTGCTTTTGCCTTCGCAGTAGCAACCAGATCTCAACCCAGTTGAACAATTATGGGAGATTTTGTAGTGATGACACGGCATCCTCCACCGTTATCATAAAAAACACCAATTTAAGGACTATGTTTAGGAAGAATGGTGTTCATTTCTCCAGTACCGTTCTATAGACTTGAGAATCTATGCACCTGCATTGAAGCTGTTCTGGCAGCTGCTAAGACTTTACTAAGACACTTTGTTTTTTTCCTTTAATATGTTGATTATTAAAGTGTGAAGACAGATGGCATTTGATATGTGTGGCCTAAATTATTCAATTGCAGGTTTTAAAACCATTCAGCACTAATCAGTTGCTCTACCCATCCACTAGTCCACTAGCCACATAGGGACCACACTTGGAAATCGATATTTAGCACTGGCTGCTTGTGCTTTTTGTGGTTTGTTTGTAACACTGTCTCAATGATTTAATAGGCCAAGCTCCCAGAGCTGCAGCCTTTCCCCTCTCCCGGAGGCCAAGTGACCGAAAATGAGGAGCTGGTCTGGATGCCGGGGGTCAACGACTGTGACCTGCTCATGTACCTGCGGGCAGCCAGGTGAGTTCACACGGTCCTGCCATCCTCACAAATTTAAAAACTGATTTAAAGGCTAAAATGGTGCTCATGCATGCATTTTAAAGCTCATTTTAAAGCTATGTAGCTCGTGTCTAGCTGTTAATACATTTTTGTGTGTGCAGGAGCATGGCAGCATTTGCAGGGATGTGTGACGGAGGCTCAACGGAGGACGGGTGCCTGGCTGCCTCACGCGATGACACTACACTCAATGCATTAAACACTGTAAGTTGATCATTTCACATGCACCAAAATAAATGATGTTTGTTAGCAAATGTATCGGCTTGAATTTCTATTAAGTGTTGTGTTTTATAAAAAATTCATAAACTGTTCCAGTTCTTGCTAAAAATCATCAGTAACCAAGGCAACACACATAAATATCAGAATGATGAGTTCTGCTTTATTAACTCCACATATTAGCAATGTTCCTGCAAAGCGCAGACGGATTTATTGCTAATTGCTTTTAGCATGTTGGACGCAATAAAAAGAAGAACCAGGCAGAGGGATTTGTTTCTCTTTTTTTTTTCTTAATATAACAGCCCAAACATAACCGAGTGTTGGAATTGGTCCGCTCATAAATTTAATCCGCTGTCAGCAAGATTCTGCTTTTTTATGAGATATAAAAGGCATAACTGGTAATCTGTCAGTGAAATGGCCAGGGACGGTATTGCGGCTCAGTCTGTTTATGGTTTATGTGGATGATGAATGCATTTCGCTTTGCGCTGCTCAACAAGTCTCTAATAATGATGCACGAACAAACCACAGCATTGTATTCTGACCCAAACGCCCCAGTTTCACTATAATGTCTGGAAAAAGGAAACACAGCATCATTAATGTTATCGAGGGTCAGATACAGATTTCCTCTTGCTAGTTAAATATTTTACCGATTAGAAACGTAGCTTTCCTTTGTCATGTACAATAATTGATTGCACGGTATCTTAGATTTCATTTTGTAGTTTTAAATGTTATATAATGCATGCGTGCGCAACTCTGTCCAGCATGGTTTGCTGATTTTTCTACTCGGACACTAAACCTGGTTGTTAGTTGAATTAAATGAGTGCGGAAACCACTAGACTGTTAGACCCCGCCCCTGCAGGACTGGATTTGTGCTCCTCTGGTCTATTTCTTCTACAGACATCGTGCAGTGGATGTATTTCACCACAAGGGAGCGCATGTGAAAACCTACACTATTACAATTGTAGAAGGGATAAAATAAGCTAACAATGGACGTTACAAGCAATTGTGGTTGATTTTCTATTAAATGTATATTTAAGAACTGTAAGTAGCTCTTACAGAAAATGCTGTGCCTGAATCATAGAAAATAAAAAGAATTCTTAGATAATTCGGAAGTGAAATGAATAGTGTCTTAATTCATGTTCATCAGAGAACAACCCCGGTTTAGTGTGTTGTATGTTTTTGTTGTATGTTTGGGAACCTAAGGAAACCACAAAACCAGAAGCAGAAACGTAGGTGCCATAATAGTGAGAAGATCAGAGTGGCAGAAAGTTTAGGACACACTACTCTATGTAACTAAACTCTTCAGTTGGTTTTTGTTTTTTTGTTGTTGTTTTTTTTTTGGGGGGGGGGCAAGATTCATTTATCTGTAAAGCTGCATTATATAATATATTTAAAGCATATGAACACATTTCTGTCTGCAATATTAGATCCAGTAATTACTTATAGGCTGCAAGTCCTGCCTCAGCGTCAGTTTAATATTCTTAATTAGTCCTAACACATTGTTTTATTACTATTTCAGTGTTTCTCATAATTTGACTGAGGGGGAAAATCATCCAGGAAAACACAAAGGCAGCAATTAGGCTAATCCGATTAGCTCGGGTTAGGAAAGCCATAATCTATCCATCAGAGGAGTGGTGTCGTAGGGATAAGACCACAGGCATCAGGAAGAGTCATTTTCTCTGCCGTTAAGCTTTTGAGAGGGAAGTGTTTAAGAAAATGGTGTTAGCAGGACTGTGTGTCCAAACTGGAGTGATTACTGCACAGTATTTTGCCTACAGAGTCTAATCGTTAATGGTAATGGCTCACATCCCGCTCGTTATTCCATCTAGTGTACATTTACGCTATGTGGTCTGGAATAATTAAAGTCTGCCTTTTTATACTTGGTAATAATCCAGTCACTGACTCTGAAAACTTTTTGCTGTTCATAGCGACTTCAAATATACTTGCTTTTGGAATTCTACTCCATTTTTTTCCTCTCTAATCCTTATACTGACTTTCCACAGCTGGGCTCTGTCGATTTTAAAAAAAAAAAAAAAAAAAAAGAAAAGAAAAAGCAATTTGTCCTGGACAATTAGGTGTCCACTAGCAGAGACACAGTGAAATGAGATGTCCCTGGCAGGCCTCGTGTGTAATAGCAGATGAAGACAAATTGTAGAAAATCCCTCTGCTATTTCCCACAGTTGCTCGCTTTTTCCAGAAACGCCCACAAGCTATCGAGCACATGGAGCATGGTGTTCTGCCTTAGGAAAGACCCACGTGCTCAGGATGGAATGTGTTCACCTTACTTCAAATGGTCGCACACTTGTTAAGCTACAGTGGACTGTAATAGCATTGAACAACTGGTAGCTAACGTTACCCTCGCACGCTCCACGACTCATGATGCATGATGATGACAATTCTTCTTCCTCCCTTCTTCCCGAACAAAACAGAAAACACAGGAGGGCGTAAACCAATGAACTCAAAATGCAGTAAACATGGCATTTCCATTTGGACCAAGGAGGGGAAAGCGGAGATTTAATGCTGTCTGCGGTTCACTGTTTCTTGACCTTTTCCCCCCTCATTTGCAATTCCAATGTGTTTTCGGAAAGAACTCTCTCAGCCTGATACCTGCTCGCCTTTGACAGGCTGTTTTGTTTCAGCCTTGCATGTAATGATTTTTGATATTGGCTCCAGATTTGTGCATTGGCCATGGCAATGAGATGATGACAATTGTGGCAGGATATTTTTTTTTCCTCCTCATGACCATGAGAATTATTGCCAGAATTGAATAATGCAAGATAATATAGCTGTAGTTACAAATAAGGGAACGCAAGCAAGGGAACGAACCTTTGAGCTATTTATTTTTGTCTTTATATTATTTTACATTATACCACAAATCTGTTGGGAGTCTCAGAACTGATTGGTCAAAAGGTGATGAATTAATTTTCTGTAACAGCAGCTCTGACAGCAGTGCCGGTTATAATTCAAGTCAGAGGCTTATATTAATACACTCATTCTAATATGACATAATTTCTATAGTAACAACTCATTCACAGGGACTTGTATGGTGGATATTCCACATGAGCTTATAATGAAAAGATTCGAAAACGTTATTTAACAAATACTTCTGTAAGGAGTCTCCAGTGTCAGAGCTTTGTAATAGTCTTATTAATTTCAAGAGAGACATTTTATAGCCACTATACAATAAGCGATATCAGGAACTAACTTAGAACATTAAATAATCTCATAGAACATTAAACATACCTATAAATAGGAACTCTTTGTGACATGCTGTATAGGAAAATAATAAACTTCTGGCTGTCAACAGTAACTCCAATTTGTGTCACATTATTGATTATTTCCTTATAAGAGCATGTCCTGTTGTGTTTTATTCCTTACCTATTATTGCAGGGTTTTCCTTACCATAGAAAGTCTTAGGTGCAGCACCTAAGAGTTTTTGTGGAGTACCATAAGCCGAACGAACGTAAAAAGGCATTTATTTTCATTAAATCTCAAACATGTTATTTGGTGAAATGGATAGACTTTTGACTACAAGTACAATAAGTGTCGTCGTCAGCTTTCTTTTACAAATATGGTAAGGTTAATGGTCGAAAGCAACATGAAAAACTAAGTAATTTCAACCCCCCCACCTCCCAACCACCACACCCCCGGAACCCAGACTGCACCTAAGCATGCTGAAAACCTCTGGAAAACCCTGTATTTATACAAATATTTGTGTATTGTACTTATGTATTAAAACTCCCAGATATAGAATTAGCCTAAATGTGAGTGTGTGTATGTATTTCCTTTTTTTTTTAGTGAAGTTTGATAGAGTTACCTACAGAAAGTTTATTTCCAGTTGTTGGAGTAGTGTCCTGCTCAATGCTTCATGGCTTTTGCATTTCCACCCTAGCTGTCCAAACTCCATCACTCTGACACACTTATGGAAAGTCAATCATAGACATTCCACTACCTCTTTCATTCAGAACTAAGCAAGGGATATTAAAGCAGCGTATTTAAAAAGCAGGCTTTTCTGAGTAAAAGTCCTAATATTTTCCTCTTTTTTGCAGCTTCACGAGAGCAGCTACGATGCCGGGAAAGCACTGCAGCGTCTGGTGAAGAAGCCCGTCCCCAAGCTAATTGAGAAGTGCTGGTCCGAGGACGAAGTGGTAAGAGATCAGTTCATTTTCTAAAGTCCCCTAGAACACAGCAGCTGCGGCCTGTTTATGGTGTACAGAATATTTATTCAACAGTGCTGCGAGAAGGCAATAGACTCGTTTAAAATACTTAAGTTGAAATTGTTGTTCTCGGTGCTAAGGAGGCTGAGAGCTGGGAAGATTTTTGCTCTGAGGCGTTTCTTGAGGCTTGGTAATGATTCCTTTATGATTTGAGGCCTGATTTTTTTTTTTTTTTTTGAAGCCACTCCAGCCTTGTGTGTTTTAAAAGCTCTGTTACATGTGGTTCTGTGTCCACACCCAATGTTACTGAGTCACTTCATTCATAAAGAAGGCCTGAAATACCCTCGCTCCTCTCTCTCTCTCTTCCCCCCTCTGTTTGTGAAAGTATAGGAGGATCTTGTTAAAAAAAATGTGGCTTTCCATTCACAGGGAAAGTACCTAAACTTTTCTTTGTCACTGAGGGCGGATTTAGAATCGAGCTGCCTAAGATGTGGGTTTTATTCACAGTCAAGCTATAATGTATGTGAGTTAATAAGTTTGCTGATTAAACATGAAGGAGACGTTTGAATAAAGCCGATGTAAGCAGATCCGTGGCTAAGTGAAATGGATTAGCTTTTTTTCCCCCTCACAGGCGCTTGCTAAAACTATGTCATGCATGCAGGTATGGTATTATGAGCTTGCGATTAAGCCCAATGGATAACTTCTTATCTTAATACTTGTAACAGTTCTTCCATCCTGTCTTTGGGCAGCATGGAAAAAAGTTGGGTCATTTCTTAGTGCCAGCAAGTTTATTAAAAAGAATCACTATCTTTGTGCTGTTCCTTATTAATTGAGACCAGAGCTTTTTGGAGTGCACCCTAAACATCATTTTTGGACGTATGTAGTGTGGGGTTTGTGTGAAGTGTGTAACAGTCTGTCTCAGATAAATTATACAGGGAGGACATGAATAGTGTATGAGAGGTGGCCTCGATTACTTCACCGTTGGTCTTTTATGTGTGTGTATGCGTGTTTGCATGTGTGCATGCTGCCGGAGGGGGTCGGAGACATGAGGCCAGAGCCACGTCTCTCACACGCACACCACCTCCCCACTGCCGCAAAGCCAAGGACACCACTCCCTCTGATCTGATTTCAAGTTGTGCCTTTGCAGCTCCGAGAGCCTGGAGGGACAGGTGTAAATGTAGCCCTGACCTTGGCACTCATACCAGCCCTGCCTGCTGCTCCTCATTTATTTATCATCAGCCCCCGCTTTCTCTTCACTCTCCAGCTCTGTTTCATGAGTGTTCTCTCTGTGTCTCTCTCTCTCTCTCTCACACACACAGCCCTCAGGACTCAGGCCTTATTATTCCACCACTCCTTTTTGAAATGTGAATAAAAGTGACAGTGACTGGCTCTGAAATGACAGAATTGCCCCCTCTTCAGGGTCACCTTTCACCACTCTCTCTCTCACTCCACCCCCTTGAGCAAGCGAGCAGCGGCCGTTCCTCTAAACTCTGTCTCTCTTTAGCAGGTTTAGTTTGCATTCTCCAGTATCCTTCTGTAAGCAGAGTTAAATATGGCACCCGATAGCACCCTTTAAACTTACAATTTTAGTAATCATTATTTCATGGCCTGTTTCCTCTAATGCATGTTTTTGTTTAGTCCAAGTCATCATCATTTACCCAACAAACGCAGTGGAATTTTCCGGAGGAAGTGCACAAGCTGGCACGGCGGCTGTCCTGTCTTTGCACTCAGTCCGAAATCTGAGCCTCTATCCACTCCGTAGTCCTGCTGTGTATTATCACACTACCTGTCAGGCGGTGATGAATGGAGGTGTGATGTCTTAGATAGCTCAAGTGCCCTGAGGCGAGGCGGCAGGCAGCGCTGTCATCGTGGCCCCCCTGTGGTGAGAGCATGGATCTGCACATCCTGCTCACCAAACCCCCCCCCCCCCCCCCCCCCCAAAAAAAAAAAAAAAAAAAACCCCAAACTCCACCCCAGTCTCTGATGATGGAATAGAGAAAGGGGGGGGACATCTTGAGAGCGAGAGAGAGAGAGAGTGGGTGCATGTTTAAATTTTTAAATTGTAGGCACAATCACAATCTCGGAACACTTTCCTATGGCCTGTGAAAGTGCCCACCCACCCTGAAGTTAATTTAGCCTTTTTCTAAGAGGTGTTTTCTCTCCCTCACACTCCCTCAAGGCAGGTTTTGTTTGTGCTGTGATGGCCAGATTCAGAGAGTTTTTAATAGCACTTTGAGTTAGGCAGGGCAGGAAGGGCGTGCTACCATGTTTCCTGTCACCTTTGCTTTTGCGCAAAAGCTGGTTTTGCTGAGTTGTTGCATATTTATACACTGTGCACAAATGCGTGCACTGTGACTGAGACAAAATATCTGTTTCTACTCTGAAGTGGTGTCGTAACCAACCTGATTAATATGATTGTTTCAGCAGGTTTTAGTAGGTTGCGCTCTTTTTCTGTTGTGGTTGCTTTATTATATAAGGTTCAAATAGGCAGGATGTGGGCTGACTTATGTTTGCTTTTGTGGTTGTTTTGTGTGCGCGGATGTCATCTTTGCCACTTTTTCTCTCGTGACACTTCGTGTTTTTGACTAAATTTATCCTACAGTCTTTCCACCTCGGCTTAGTAGGTCAGCCTTCACAAAAGGTCAAGTGGTGATTTCACAAGCCTGCTGTGTATTTAGACAGAGCTCACTTAAAGAGGCATTTCTTTGAAAATGCTTGGACCACCACCACTGCTGTGCGTTTGAAGCGCACTCATCTTTATCTCTGACATCATCTTTTTTGTTAACACTTGTATCATTTTTAAAAACGCTCATACAAACCAGTTTTTCAGCTTCCAACTATTATTGTTTAAGTCGGAAGTGTGCTCAAGTCACAATGACCTTTTTACTTTCTTTTTTTTTCTCTCCGTGATCTTTCTTTTACAATAGTGTACTGTTGAGCAGTGAGAGAAAGGGAGGGTGTGTGAAGCAAAACCGGGGGGAAAGAGCCAGCTCTCTGGAACAATTTCTGAAAAAAAAAAAAAAGAAGAAGCCTGTTGTTTCAGCAGAATGCGCGCCTGGCGATTTGGTAACCCTCCCCTCCTCCTTCTCTCGCTCCCTTTACTCTCCCTCCCTCCTTCCCTCCGGCTCTCCCCCCTCAGCCCCGCCTCCTCTCTGCCTGGTCGCCTAGCAACCCAGGGCTGGAGCAATAGTGGTAGGGCCAGAGCGATTCAGTGAGCAGATTGGAGGATGATTTATTAGCTGGGCTCAGAGAGCAGCGAGCCCAGGCAGCTGAAATGGAGCCTTAAAACAGAGCCGACGTGCAGAGCGCAGAACTCGAAACGGAGAGAGTGAGAAAATGATAAAGTGGCGCTCACAGCTCCCGTAGACACCCGAGCAGTGTAAATTCTACAGTAGGCATAACGCAATTACGGTGACACAATCAGGCCAGCAACAACACACGCATGCAGGCCTGGCAGGTGTAATTGGTTTTGGCCCACCGGTCAGGAACTGAGACCCCGAATGACGGTGGCAGATTCTCTGTTAATGTGTTTAACAAAATACAGAGGGACAGACCTGCGACCTGCACGCCGCTGTTTTAGGGCCTCATTAACACACGAGGATGTCAGGTGCCTACATGTAGAAGAGCTGTTTATCCTGCTCCTATTGGTCCAGCTCTGATCACCAGTTGTTGTGCCAGATGTTAGCCAGGCTTTTGGTAGAAGAGGCACAATGGAGCAGTACACCTGGGAAGCCACAAACTTAATATCACTTCCTCATTTATGCCTCATTTTTTTGACTTGCTGTTACGGTAAGGCAAACCTTAAAAAGGCTGCTTTATTGTTTGTATATATTTTTTAAACATATATTATTTTTTTTCATTATAAGATAGGTTCGAACCACAGGTCTCGAACACTGCTCCACCTACTGGTTAAGCCACCACACCTCGCACCACAACAGGTCGAGTAAATATTTACTTTCTGGCACTGACTTTTTTCCCCCATTCGAGTCTGAGCTTGTTAATCTGTTTCTGCCTTTATAAATGCCAAGGCGAGGAAAAAAGATTTGATGGCGCTTGTATTTTTAATTCGCTGAATTAGCCTTTTCATTATCTCAAAGAGATGCAATTTGGTGTGAGTTTTAAGAGAACTTTGAAGGGGAAATATTGTAAAGAGTGTGATTGGAAAAAGAAATGCCCCCACCCTGCCACAGATTGTTCTTTTAAAAAGCCATGTGTAAACACTTCCCTTGTTACATAACCAGCACAGATTGTATGTTCTAACAGGCTGTAGGAGCTCCATGTCTGGTTTTCTTGGTGGCTTGTCTCCATTTATTCATCTTCTGAACCTTTCTGCGTGCATACACACACACATACACACACACACACCACTCCAGTCTTCCTCGTTTCTTGCGTTTTTGCTTAGGTGGTGTCTTGATGTGCTTCGAGTACATTTAATAAACCATCCAGTCTCTCTCTCGCCCTCTTTTTTTTCCCCCTGAAAGGCAGCACTGAGGGGGTTGGGGTACTAATGAGAAAGGCAGATGTGAAACTGCAAGGCTAATACACATGCCCAAACGCACACATAAAGGCAGCTCGAGCAGTGTGATTGCGCTCAGAGCACGCTCGAGTGACAGAGAGCCACCATGCAGCGCAGAACTCCACTCCAGGTTTTACACACTGCCGTCAAACAGAGGCTCCCTAGCAGAAAGATCACATGTAAAGCCTTCCCCTTTGTAGTGGAGGAGCAGAGAGTGACAAGCTATTTCTTGCTCATAAAAAAGCGTCGCACCTTTGGGGACTTTGTGGATTTGCGCTTCAGATTTTCCTCTACCTGCGATTGGACTTAGTGAATCGGAATGTGCTCCGAGTGGACTTGAGCAGGTTTTATTCGGTGGAGTTAGTTGGTGGAAAGCATTGGCCAAGATTACTGTGGAGCGGGGCTCGTCTCTGGAACAAGAAAGTAAATCTGCTGCTTGTCTGGTTCGTTGGTTATGAATGTTTTCTGCCTTGGCTTTTTTATGGCTCACGGTCTGTGGCTTTTAAAGGAACAGAAATGCATTTAAACCAAAGAGAATCTTCTTTTGTATTTAACTAGCTGTTGTAATTACACGGGGTGATGTTTATTAGCCAGCACTTTAACTGTTGAAAGTTTTTCTTTTTCCTCAAGTAAAGAGGAAACGTTTTTAAACCTGCTAAAAATAACAAAAATGCTAAAGTTGTTTTCTGTGATTTTATGTAGGTGAGAATTTTTTTTTTTTTTAAACTTCTCACCACAACTGAGCTCCTCTTTGAAGTGCAACTGTGAGAATCGCTCGATCAGGAAAGGCGTGTTGAGATTCTCCGTAACTTACTGAAGTTCACTTTTGAACTTCAGACGCCTCCAGCGTGCAGTTAGCAGTTTGTTTCACTCTGTTTCCGATGAAATTGCCTTCACGTTTGCTCATTATTGTGGATTTATTTGAGCTCTCGTTCCTGCATTTGCTGTCATTTTCCTTTTCCCCCCCCTCATTCTAACCTTTAGCTCTTAAGCCACAGAGAGATAGCTATCAAAATATTTTCTTCTATTTACAGTATAAGGTATTTGTGTACACGTGAAAATGGTTATCTGATTTCCCGTCTCCTTTTTGTGTTTTTTTTTTTTTTGACAAACAGAAACGGTTCATAAAAGGATTGAGACAGTACGGCAAAAACTTCTTCAGGATTCGGAAAGAGCTGCTACCAAACAAGGAAACGGTATGTCATTTTCTTTTGTAAAGCTTCCCCCCCCTTCTTAGCCCTTTAAATGAAGTTACATTTGCTTTTGTAGTCCTTTTTTTCCCCTTCCTCCTTTCTAATATTTCCATGGACACGCTGAGGTCAGTTCACGCTGAACCCGGGCTAGTGAAAGAAATGAGATACAAGTAGCTCACAGATGGACATGGTGTATGAATATTAGATTTAACAGTAAGCATATTAGGTTGTTGGATGGATTCCCGAGAACAGTGAACACACTGTGTTTGCAACCAAAACAGAACGACGACTGTTTATGCAGTGCTGCTGAGGAAGTCGCTCTTCATATCTGTGCCTCGCAACTGATAACTTCACAATTCTGCTCAGTTTATTACCATCTCCTTCTTCCAGTTCAAGAGTCTCAGTTTGCATTAAAAAAACTATATTAACTTTAACTGTTAGATTTGTTTAAAGTAATGCAGTTGTATGTTTGAGAGCTGCATATTCAACCAAATGCTTTGCTTAGTAAAATATTAAAGTAGTGCTGTTTTACATTTTCCGAGTGCTAGTGTTTAGTCAGCGTTGCAGCATTTGCATACATAAAACAAGCTGAACTTCGTTCTAGAATAAACACTGTTTAAGCACTTTCTAGCTTAAAAAGTTTCAACTTGTTCTTATTCAAGTTGCGCAGTTCACTGTTTATACCAAATGTGTGATTGGAGGCTGTAACACAACTGACATTCATTTCACTGGGATTACAGAAGATTTAGGCACAGAGATGTTGAACCTGAGGAATGTGTTGTGGTTGGTGGTAGACTTGATCTTCATTAAGGCCACTGATGTACATCATAGCTTGCATTTGTTGGCATGTCATTTTAACTAATTCGCCAACTGACAGACGTAATCCTGCACTCTTGAGTGTGATTTAGCGAGTCTTTTTATCAGCTTACACGATGCGTCACTTTATGTATAAGCTCAAATCTAGTACAGTCACTTAACAACGTGTCAGACAGTGTTTCTAGAAATATCTCCTTTTTATTAGCTCTAATGCCTGTAGCACAGTTTGAGAGAAATCCATGTTGGCTCTGACATAAACCATGTTTGTCATTTAAAGGTCAGCTGTTTGCCTTCTCCATCTCACTATCTTTCTGCATCTCGTGTAACACAAGAGAATCTAAAACGAATGTTAGTGTATATATTTAACAAGGGCGATTAGGCATTAAAGAAAATCCTGGGTACAAAAGGAAGCAGTGCTGAGATGTCAAATTCAGAGCATATAAATATTAACCAAGGGAGTGTTGACACAAGCGAATATATGTTTGATTAGAGTAGCAGTTCAGCTTCATGTTCAGATTCATTACTCGTTATTACTGTGTTTACTCAATGTATCCCAAAAAGAGAGAGAGAGACGTTGTCCTGTAATTAATGTCTGCTAATCATAGAGTTAGTCAGAAGGTCATTACACAGTTATAGCAGTATTAGGATTCTAAATAGATAACCTGAACCTGACAATTTGTTACTGGTTGTTGTTGCTTATATTATTCCTCAGCTTGATTGGCCCATGAGTAAGATGGCTGTAATAATATGTTAAGGGGATTTAATAGAGTGATGGAGACAGAGGCAGACGAATTAAAGTACAGGGTTGTGAGGTTAGTTCAATATAGACACTGAGGAAAAAGCCAATACTGTCTTGCAGCTTAAACCCTTCTTTGCTTAAGCATGAACTTGCTTTTGTGTTGAAAGTCAGTCCTCTGTGCCAGTGCCAATCAGTGCCCTGAGGAAAGCTTGATTTATTTTCCCAGCAGTCCTTTTTCCCTCTCCCTGTCTCTCATCTCATTTTTGTTCATAGGACACTCTTTAAGCACAAGGTTCCAAATGTTTAGTGTGAGTCATATTTGTTGCTCGTCAAAGCGTAGAACCCAAAAGTGCATGCTTTCTGTTCAACACCAGCTTGTCGCATAATATTTTTTGCTAAACACTGCCCTTCCCAGCGCAGTTGTTCTACAATTCATGACTTGTACACAGCTTGTTAAAGTGCCGGGCCTACAGCCAGGACTACAGAGGGCGATACAGTGCAGCGCATCTGTCTCTGCCTCTCCCCTCAGCTCTTATTAGCTGGGTTTCTCATAAAGAGCTGGTGCCAAGAGTAAGCGCCCACTGCTGTGCAAACACACCAGGCCTGACTAGCTCTCAGGAATGCTTTATATGAAGGCAATAAAAGGGGAAGCTGGGGAAGTGGGTGTGTTGCCTGACCGTCGCTGTTCTTTTCACCGCCACCATTTCCTCCACTCTAAAGACGACGTCATGGAATCATTTGTATACCAGTGCTAGAAATCTTCCTAAACATCCCTAACGTGCTTAGTCTACAGATAGCAGATAATTCCTTTTGCGTTTTGTTTTTCCAACACAACCCCTCCCATGAGGCCTTGTGGGAGAATCGAGTCTCGTTGCCACTGTTACTGAACTCTGCGTTTATCGATTCAGGCCTGAGTGATGTTGGCACGTGTCTTTTCATCTTGCAGTGTCGTGTTATCACGTTTACTAGATAATGTTAATTTTGTTGAAGTTGCTTACTATTATTTATCTAGATACTTGAAGTTAATGATGGGTCCCCAGACTATATCTTCTTGCTTCAGCCATTAAGAAAAGAGGATATAGTATATAATTATGTTTTGAAGTAAACACAGTTTTGCCATTATAACATTTTCTCCAGTCACCACTCAAACCTCTTTGAGGTGTAACTTAGCCAATGATTGTACTTAGATACCTGCTGTTCTTGAGAAAGAGCTCACCCTGATTGGTCTGGTCAAATCCGAGGTAGTTAAGGTAAACATGAAGGAGGAGAGAAAGGCTGCGGGAAGACGGAACCAGTAAACATCAGCCTCCGTCCAGTGCTGTGAGGCTGCAGAGCATCCAGTAGCACAATCAGCACACAGCCTCAGGATCTGCAATTTTCAAGATGATTTTTATTGGTTCAGCCTTATAGCAGATGTTTGCCCTGGTGCGATCTGTAAACACGTCTAATTACATTCATGGCAGTGTCGTCACCCGGCTGCCTCGGCCCCGGAGATCTTCATATAATTACACACGAAGGATTGAGTACGAATTTAAAAGGTTAAAACTGCTACAACAGTTAGGAGCAGCTGTCTGTGACAAGAGCTTGCTTGTTTTTGATAAATCAGGTTGGTGTTTATGGAAAATGTCATTAAACTGGAGATCTTTGAATTCTATCCAGTAGCCAGTCGTTTTTCTAGTTCTTCTCTCCAGCTCACATTTGAAGAACAAATACGTGATCTGCAGTTCTGACAGTCCTTTTTTAATACGACTGGCTCTGGCTCATGTAGTGCAGTTTTGTGAACAAAGCCATGGCCATTCATGTTGACTTTTGGGATTAGAGTGAACAGCCCCTGTCGAAAAGTCGCACCGTAGCTGTATATTTTCTTCTGTTGGCAAAACCGCTTACAGCCGGGAAACACAAGTGCTGATTCTTGCACTTGTGCATCTTTGACCTTATACATTCTATTCCAACAGAAACCAGGGGTGTAGCAGGGATTAACCAGCTAACATTCTTTTACTCTGTGCTGCACCAGCCAAGGCCACTCAGTTTTCCCTCACCTTTGCTTGGTTTAACCTCGAAAGTGGGTGTCCATTTCTAAGCAGAACCAGGTTTCAGTTTGGTTCTGAGTTTTGCTGTGTTGACCTTGAGGCAAGGATAGTTTAATGCCTAACCTGCCTGATGATGTTTCTTCAGGACAACTTCCTTAGCGTTTCATCAATTACATTGACTGTCTGTAAATGCCATTATTAAAATATTTAAAAGCTCAAGGCTTTTAAATAATGAGTTGAAATGCAGAATAAATCTGATTGACTGGTTGCATAAAATATCAGGTTAATGTCAATGGCAGATATTTTAGATTACTTCATAAGAGTATTTCATTTGAAAAGCAATTTTGAGCGTTCATTAGAGACTATTAATGTTTTGCTCATAATAAAGAGCAAATGGAGTTCATCAAACACTCTGAGCCAGGCTGTGTAGTTTAGTGCAGAAACTCTTTTTCAGCCATCAAGGCTAGAATTACATTCCAGCTACATCCCCCCCGCCCCCCCCTTCTACACGGGCACTCTTTGCCCTGCATAGGGACAGGAAAGCACAGTCCAAACTCGGCTAATGGATGTTTACAGCTGCAGATTGACTGCTTGCACCCAATCACCACATTTTCTTTTTTAGCCTCCAACACATTTGGCTCGAGCGAGCGCGCTCTGGAGACATTTTCTCTGCGCAAGGTTGATTGTCCATTGTTATCTTCCATTTTCTCCCTCTTCTCACTCCCTTCGGCGCTCTTTCCCCCTCACTGCCCTCCCCTCGCATTCTCCCCTGCTCTCCTTGCCTTGCTTTTGCCAGCTCCAGCCTTAACCGTTTGGCGCCCTGTCAAAGCAGGGGCCTTTTGTGGCTTCATCACAAATCTGCCAGGAAAAACAGAAACCATCTGTTCAAGCCTGGGCTTGAGCATGGATGAGTGTATAAATACAGGAGTTTAGCCTTCACGCTCATACTGCGCACACACTCACACAAACACACACACGACTAGAAGGGTCCAGCAAATGGCCCAATTTCCACTAACGCTATGCCAGAGCTGTTTCTAAATCACAGTGAACAAGGCATGATCTCTTGGAAATTGTAGTTCACACATAGAACCTGCTCACAAACGCCCACATCATCACTTACTTGGGGCAGAAATGAGATTGGGGGGGGGGGAACAACCCTTAGTGCGGTGATAGGAGGTTAAGCCTCTTCCTTGTCAGATAATCCACCCCGCAGAAATATTCTGCAGATGGAAGCATTCTGAAACAGCCTATAATTCAGTGCTTAAGTTATCAGGATTTTTTTGTTCACCAGCATGTACGTTTGTTTTTACTGCTAACAAGTGCATGAGGAAATACCAAAAACACAACTGGATTAGTTATTACTAAACATATAATGCAACTATACTGTGTTTTTAAAAATTTTAAATATAAAAATATAATTTTTTATGTTCAAAAGTTTTGAACACCCTATCCAGATAAATTTGTATGCAATATAATAATGATTATATGATTTGTGTTATTCATTTTGAAAGATAATAGAAATGACAGAAATAAGCATTCTAGTAACTAGCCGTGTAAATAGGACAAATAACATGGTTAAAATGCATAAAAAATAATATTTACAAATATGAACAGTCAGTTAACTAAATCTAATGTTAGGATCATCAGAGTAAAGAGAGCAGAAAAATATCACATCCTCAAGTGGAGCTCAAAATGTCTCCACATACCGTAGGACAGTTTGATATTTTGATGTTCGTGAGAGTGACTTCAGAAATGTGGGTGTGGGTCCTGTGCAAGACATTTTTCCCCCCTCAGGGGTTATCTTTTATTTTTGCATCACTGCACAATATCTCCCTTCATAAAAGGCTTTATAACTGCTCCTGTTGCTCCTCCTACGATTTGGCACTATACAGTACAGGGAGGTTGTGTTTCGTTTTGCTTTTCTGAATGTGCTGGAAAAGATTGGGCACGAGTAAAGAGGAAGGAAGATGAGGACTAGAGCTGGGAAGTGTGGCTTAGCAAAGCCTCTCAACACTTCCCTATAAATCATATTTCCTCTCCCATGGCTTGAAAGAGGGTTTTCTATAGGTCTGCATCACCCAAGGAAATTTGTCACTCCTCCATATATTTCCCAAGCAGATTATATTAAGCACGCCGTTTTCACTACGCTTATGAATGTCTGCTCTCTAGCTGTTGTCGCTTGTTTTTATAGCCTATGAGCTAAATTACTTTTGAATGACCATAGTGATTCCTTTCCTAGCAACAGCATTGCCCTAGTTATTAAACTGAACTTTGGAGAATTTTGTCCTTGGCATATTTTTTTTTTTTTAGAAACATATAAAATTCTCTCTTCATAAATGGGCTGACTTATTCTCATCTCCTTTCATAAGTCTGAGCTTCATGGCTCAAATCGGGCTCCAGAAAGAAGAGAGGGGAGGGTTTGAATGAAGAGAGTGTGTTACATAGTGAAGAAAGCCTGCCCTCTGTCCTCCTGTGCAGTTTTGATCTGCACATTTCAATTAGATTTCACATCAGGAAGCCTGCCATCCCTTGGCCCGCACCTGCGCCCTGTTCATCCCCGCCAAAGCCTCATGCTTTCCAACACACACTCATGCCCCACACGTTTACACAGCCCATTATTCCTCCCAACATCATATCACAGCGAAATTACCCAATGGAATTCCGCTAATCGCATATTGTAAAGGGTTATCGCGGGTAAATTAGCATGAACCCGTTTTCCTAAGCAGTGGAAACAGTGCTGGCATACTAGTCCCTTCTCCTTGTGTTTGTTTTTAAAGTGTGGTGAGAGGCTAAGGTGGGTGGAAATCTCAAAGTCAAAGAAGAGGATTTGTCACACTTGTGTTTCTCATTTGGCTAACGTCTCAACCACCCACAAGTAATTGATGTAATTGTGATAATTGATATTTCGCCTACTCATGTTCGCCAGCGTGCTCCACGGGGGGCAGGGCGAGAGGTAGTTACGCTGCCTGTTCCAGCGCTGGTGCATTAAGCCAGAAGCATGTGGGAAGCATTCGCATAAAACAGATGCTCTGAGGAAGTTTTTACTTCTCTAGTGGTCACCAGCAAAAAAAAGCTATAGGAGAGTTTCTTTCATATATATTTTATTACTACTCCAATTATTTCAGTTTATTAAAGACTTAGCACCTTTTTAGCCTTCTTGCTGAATACAATTCAGGCTTGTAGTATATTGTTCTATCATTTCAAAGATTAAAGATAAGAATTTTAATTAAAAAAAAAAGCGCCATATAATCTATCTATTAAATGCCTTTTTTTTTTTCCTTTTTCATACATAGCTAATTTTAAAAGGTCGTCACAACCCATAATGACTGAGCTCTAGTGTTTACTCATGTCCGACATGGCAGCCTGTGTACTGTTTATACTTTTCCTGATAACAATCCCTCCGTATGTCAAGCGTCTGCTGGCTCATATTTGTTTCAAATTCTCTATAGTTTGAGGTTTCGTTTTCATGCATCTGTATATTTTCTTTTTTTGAATTGATAACGGTTTCAGTGCTTTACCCTGTACAAATGTAACATGTAGTGCATGCAGAAAAATTTGACTGAACATCAAATTAAATGAGCCTCTAGGATAATTAAAACTTGCCTGTTTTTTTTTTTTTCTTCATTGCTGGCCAAGAAAAGTATAAGTGTTAGCCACCAAGCTGTTGGAGTGTTGTTAAGAGGAGCATTTTAATGACCAATTTATGTCAAAAAGAACAGCTGCAGAAAAAAAGCAATCGATACACTTTAATGACATCTAAATTCAGTTCATGCTGAGTTTACCAGACACATCATACCCAGTGCTTGACCTCCTCCATCAATCCTGCAAACCTTAATACGTTAAAGCATGTTTAAAGTCAAGCAACTGGTATGTGACTAATTTCCTGTTGCAAAATGAATATGCAGTAGGAATGTTATAAACCACCACAGGCGGAATACTACATAATTGCTCCCTCCGACTGGCCATACTTTCAGGGTGTGTGTATTATTTTGAAAGCTGCCCGAAAGCACCGGTTAATTTGTGCAGGCTGTCTCAGCAAAGCTCCTTCTGATCCACGATTGCATGTGTTAATGTTTCAGTAGGGTATTGATTTGCTGGCTGGCTTTTGTGTGCTGGATTTATATGCTCTGCTCCCTGGCAAGCGCACCCTGAATGTTTGATTAAAGTTCAATTGACTCTTCCAGCGAAGGGACTCCGAGCCGTTTCACTCCCTATTTGTAGCGCCAAAGCTCTCCCCGACATGTTCTTTTGTTCCCATTCAAGCGCCTGCCACCCAGGCAGCCACCAACGTACTGATCCTAATATCCCAGCATTCAGTGAGCTCCGCTGCCTAATCCTGGAACAGAGACAGCCGCAGCACAACACACCAGTCTGCTGCAAAACTCGGCATGGAGTTTCACCCTCCCATCATCCATGTTCACTTGCTTGCTAGCTGACCTCAGCACTAAACCTTTTTCGTCAGCCGCCCTCTGAAAATAAGCCTCTGTTTGTGTGCTGTTATCAGTTTGACATTTGAGGGCTTTTAGTACAAACAAAGGGGGAGCAAAAAAAAAAAAAAAAAAAACGCAGCTAACAGCTTTGTTTATTTTGGACTAGTGGGTCAGCATAAATTTGTTGCCTCTTGATTTGTAACAGCAGTTCAGCAGTGAGTCATTTTTGATAAGATTAAAAGGTGAACATTAACCAAACAAGACATTTTTCAGTATGCACAGTGAAGGAACATCTTTTGACTTGTAACTTCGTGCTTCTCTGTTTGCAGGGAGAGTTGATAACTTTTTACTATTACTGGAAGAAAACCCCTGAGGCTGCTAGCTCCCGAGCCCACCGCAGACACAGAAGGCAGCCTGTCTTCCGTCGGATCAAGACCCGCACAGCAACCACGCCTGTCAACACTCCCTCCCGACCACCTTCCAGCGAGTTCTGTAAGTGCTCTTCATTCCCTGGAGACAGAGAGCAGACATAGCTAAACAGGGCGTTTCAATACAGTAAATAGAAATGCACTGAGGACCTCGGCCTTTTCTTATCGCATAGTAAATTCAATTATGTAAAATGTAGATCCACAATTGATTGTCATGGTTTTGGCATGCTATTAACTCTGGTCCTCTCTCCTACAGTGGACCTGAGCTCAGCCAGTGAAGATGACTTTGACAGTGAAGACAGTGAACAGGAGCTGAAAGGCTACGCCTGCCGCCACTGTTTTACCACCAGTAAGAAAATTCTTGTTACCTGTGCTAAACGTCCATTCAAACAGTTAGACTGCTGCTTCCTGATGGTGCCTGAGGCAGGATTGTGTATTTGCAAGTAGATATTTAGTAGCACGTCATCCAACATTGATTCACATTGATAACCAGATCTTCACCTGACTTCAGTGAAATATGAGCTTTTCACAGCCAGCAGTTAGTCAGTCCCCAGGTACACTGATCACAGTATTAGATTTTAGTAGTAACACAGAGAGACAGGTGGTGTTCCTACAACTGTGCTAGCATCACAGGCGTGTCAGGCCCTTAATAATCCCCACAGCAGGTCTATAATTACTCTCTGTTTGAGGGAGCCGTGCTGCTCAGACACTCTCTCCACTGGCAGATGGACCTTGGAGGATGTTGCTGCTAATTTCATCCTACCTGACAGTTACTCATTTGTTCTTTGCCTCATTAAACCCTCTGACTTGTTGGGTGCAGTTGGCACTCACAGTACTCCCATATGGTATGAGCTACGAGCATCACCACGTAATGCAACATGGCAAGTCTGAGTGTGAGCGTTCAGATGTCTCTGTGATGTAAGGGTGTGAGTCAGGGATCAGGCTAGTCCATGTGTACCTCTCCCCACTCACTGAAAAGCAGAGCTGATCTAAAGTCGGAAATGTGTTTGCAGCCTCCAAGGACTGGCACCACGGGGGCCGTGAAAATATCCTACTGTGCACCGACTGCCGCATTCATTTCAAGAAGTACGGTGAGCTGCCCCCAATCGAGAAGCCCGTGGACCCGCCACCGTTTATGTTCAAACCCGTCAAAGAGGAAGAGGATGGGCTCGGCGGGAAGCATAGCATGAGGACTCGACGGAACCGCGGGCCGGTGAGTCCCAGTCACGAGGGAAAAAAGTCTTTGATATGTGTCTTAAGCTTTGCTTTTGTACTTAATACTTATATTTTAGTATGCTATTACTATGAAGTCAGTTATAAGTGTTTTTGTCCAGATGTCGACACTACGAAGTGGCAGGAAGAAGCAGACAGCCAGCCCTGATGGCAGAGCCTCACCATCCAATGAGGACCTACGCTCAAGTGGCCGTACCTCACCCAGCGCCGCCAGCACATCCAGTACTGACAGCAAGATGGACTCGGTGAAAAAACCCAGCAAGGTATGGCCTCATTATGGCACCCTGTACCAGCGCAACATGTGCGTTTTCCTATGCATCAAAAGAGCCTAAATGTTTATCTTCTCTTACAACAGAAGATAAAAGAGGAGGCACCATCACCCATGAAGAGTGCCAAACGCCAGAGAGAGAAGGGATCTTCAGACACAGAGGAGCCTGAAAGGGCCAGTGCTAAGAAGTCAAAGACTCAGGTAGGATTCCTTTATAGGACTGACACATTGCCTAGCTTTTGCTAACACATCAATATATTTAGCAGTTATAATTGACTTAGGTTTGTAGATTATACTTCAAGATTAGGTTTAGTAGTCCCCTCTCAAATTAGGACCTGGTACAGAGTAATCAGTTCCTTGCACTTCCATGCAGTAGTGCTGCGACTGACTTTCTTTACTTTATTTATTTGTGTCTTCCAGGAGTTGAATCGGCCTGACTCACCCTCAGAATGTGAGGGAGAGGGCGAGGTAGAAAGCTCGGATGGCCGTAGTGTAAACGACGAGGGCAGCGACCCCAAGGACATTGACCAGGACAACCGCAGCTCGTCTCCCAGCATTCCAAGCCCGCGTGACAACGAGAGTGACTCGGATTCGTCAGCGCAACAGCAGGTCCTCCAGGGCCAGCACCCTCCCGTAATCCAGTGCCAGACAGGCACTTTGCCCCCTGCACTGCCTTCCTCCACCGCCAGTGCGCCTACGCTCCCGACATCAAGTGCAGCGCCACTCCCTTCACAAGTGTCTCCATCTGTGCCCACCACCCCCATCCCTCCACAACCGATTGCGTCAGCAGGCCCGCTTTCTCACATTCAGTCCGGAGCAACACTTCATCCTCCAAGGATGCCTTCTCCCCACTCGCCCTTGCAGGCCATCCCTCAACCTCCTGTGCCCTCTCAGAGTGGCCCACAGGCTCTACAGCCTCAGCTGCATGGCCCCATGCCTGCAATGGGTCATCTTCAGGCAGGGCCTCACATGCCTCATCCTCATGCTTCTTTACCTCCACAGAATTTCCCTCTCGCTCAGTCTCAGGTTCCCCCTTCCCCCATGTCAGCCCAGGCACAGGTGTCCTCACTATCCCAGCAGCAGCAGCCACCGCCTCACACTCCTCCATCGCAGTCCTCATCTTCACAGAGTGGCACTCAGCCCCCACGAGAGCAGCCCTTGCCTCCTGCTCCCATGTCCATGCCTCACATAAAGCCTCCACCCACCACCCCCATCCCTCAAATGCAAAACCCTCAGACACACAAACATCCACCACACTTGTCGGCTCCACAGTTCCCCCAGAAGCCACCCAACCTGCCCCCACTGCCTGCCCTGAAGCCCCTAAGTTCCCTCTCTACGCACCATCCACCCTCTGCCCACCCGCCCCCATTACAACCCATGCCTCAGCCTCCGGCCGCCCAGCCTCCCGTGCTCACGCAGTCCCAAAACCATGTGCCTCCTCCAGCTCCACCACTCCCCTCACCCTCGACCGCTCCCTCACACTCTGCACCTTCACAGCCACCCTTCCCTCCTCATCCCTTCATTCCAGGAGCCTCAGCTGCTCTCCCACCCTCTTCTGTTCCTTCTTCCGTGGCAGGACCCCTGGCTGCAATGCAGCAGCCCCCCTCGTCCATCTCCATGCCCCTACCTGCTTCCATCGGTGCGCCCTGCTCAGGTCCCTCCACCGTGCCCGCCGTGCAGATTAAAGAAGAGCCTCTGGATGAGGCAGAGGAGCCTGAGAGCCCGCCTCCTCCACAGAGGAGTCCTTCACCAGAGCCTACCATTGTCAACACACCCAGTCATGCCAGCCAGTCTGCACGGTACAACAAACATTCTTGCCTCTAATCTCATGCATCACTGCACCAAAATTACCTGTAAACACTATTATCCGGGTTATGTAGTAAATGTTTTAAAAAAGTTTGAGTACCGTTTCTGTGCCTGCTCATAGCTGACGTGGGTCAAAGCCAGCACAGGCATGAGATGACTGTATTATTAAAGTTAAAAGATGCATCAGTACACGAACATCTCTTGTTCAGTCTGTTATCGTGCTGTCTCCTAAGTGCTGCACACACACTGCCAGTGAATAGCAATGAGGCTGGTAATGCACCCAGGATGTAGCTCATTATGTCAGAGGCACTGAAGAGACTGATTTGGTTGCTTTACCCAGGAATAATGAGCTGACATGCCAGGGGTCATTTATTTGTCATGAAGTAATTGCATTTCAAATGGTCACAGCTCCTCCATAGGCAAAAGGACTTCCCAAGTAGAGTAGTTTACTCAAATTATTGTGAACACTGAATGAATTTTCACAAATTGTTTTCTGTCCTGCTGTTTCAGGTTCTATAAGTACCTTGACCGAGGCTACAACACGTGTGCAAGAACTGATTTCTACTTTACTCCATTGCCATCATCCAAGCTGGCTAAGAAACGTGAAGAAGCAGTGGAGAAAGCAAAGAGAGAAGCAGAGCAGAGAGCACGGGAGGAGAAAGAAAAAGAGAGGGAACGGGAAAAAGAGAGGGAAAGAGAACGTGAACGGGAGAAAGAAGCAGAGCGAGCTGCGGTAGGTTTCACTGTACTTTCCAGGCCTTTATTAAATAAATATATCCTGCTCCTCATAAACAAACTTAATGAGAATCTCATTTGACTTTACAGAAGGCATCCAGTTCTTCTCACGAAGGCAGACTGGGTGACCCCCCAATGGCTGGGCCAGCTCACATGCGGCCACCCTTCGACACCACTCCAGCCACCATTGCTACTGTGCCGCCCTATATTGGCCCAGACACACCAGCTCTGCGCACACTAAGCGAGTACGCTCGACCCCATGTCATGTCACCCACCAACCGCAACCACCCATTCTTTATGCCTCTAAACCCAGCTGAGCCTCTGCTGGCCTACCACATGCCGGGATTGTACAACGCCGACCCTGCAATGCGTGAGCGTGAGCTGAGAGAACGTGAGATCCGTGAGCGTGAGATTCGTGAAAGGGAACTAAGGATGAAACCTGGCTTTGAGGTCAAACCGGCCGACCTGGACAACCTGCACCCCTCAGCCAACCCCATGGAGCACTTTGCCCGTCATGGCCCCATTGGATTACCCCCCATGGCGGGCCACCCGTTCGCCTCATTCCATCCGGGACTGAACCATCTGGAGCGTGAGCGTCTGGCCCTGGCCAACCCCCAACTGCGGCCCGAGATGTCCTACCCAGAGCGGCTGGCTGCTGAGCGTCTGCATGCTGAGAGGATAGCCAACGACCCCATTGCCCGGCTACAAATGTTCAACGTGACACCGCACCATCACCAGCACTCGCACATCCACTCACACCTCCACCTGCACCAGCAGGACCCACTGCACCAAGGTGAGGGAAATTTCTTTAATCACATCAGTCATTAAAATGCATAATAATTACTCACAATAATTTTTCTGTAGTTTTTGTGTGGTGTGTGTGTGTGTGTGTGTGTGTGTGTGTGTGTGTGCGTGTGTGTGTGTGCGTGTGCGCGTGTATGTGTATGTGTGAAAATATGCATGCAGCAGCATCTGTGCTTGGCCTGTGTTTGAGGACTGTGTGAGCTTGGTGTTTGAACGTCGCTGAGTGGTGGGCATGTACTTGTGTCTGTACTATTGTAATGCCTTTGTACCCTGACAAATTGCTGCTGACACGGAGTAGGTGGTGGTGAATGTCTTGTGTGTCCACCAGGTTCTGGGGCCCATCCACTTGTTGACCCTCTGGCTGCTGGACCCCACCTGACCCGCTTCCCGTACCCGCCCGGAGCCATCCCAAACCCGCTGCTTGGCCAGCCCCCACACGAGCACGAGATGCTGCGGCACCCTGTATTCGGTGCGTTTTCTGCCACCAGAATCATATCACAAGCCACGATAACTTCTCTTAGTCTCACTCAGATAATTGTACTATGCTGCTATACTACTGTATTACTCAGGCTTGGGTTTTACCCTGTCTTCACTGCGCTGTGTGTTGATGTTGCAGGTACTTCATACCCTAGAGAACTTCCTCCGCCTATGTCGGCAGCGCACCAGCTGCAGGCTATGCACGCTCAGTCTGCAGAGCTGCAGAGACTGGCCATGGAGCAGCAGTGGCTTCACGGCCACCATCACATGCACGGAGGCCCTCTGCCTGGACAGGAGGACTACTACAGGTCAGTGAGTTGTGGTAACCATAACCATTTACTGACTTCAGCGTATCAACTGAAAGTCAGTGCTTATTCATGTGGGCATTGTGTGTAAGGCATGTATTTGACTAGTGCTGTTTGTCTTCACATCCCCACAGTCGGTTAAAGAAGGAGAGCGATAAGCAGCTGTGATCGTTTGGAGGGATGTGATATCACAGAGGTCAGCAGGACACAGGAGGTCGCACCAGAACAGTCGGACAGGAACTTGCGTGCCCTTGGGACATTTTTAAAAACCGAAAAGTGACGAGGATAATCTGATAACTTTTTTGTTCTGTTGTCAGTTTTATTTACTCTTATGGACGTTTTTTTTTTTATTTTTTAAGTTGACTTCATTTTTTGGTATATAGCGTTCAAGTAGTGACAACGTCCTCAAGACTGATTGTGACTTTCCTGCATGAACATCCTCTGAGAAGCTTCCCTGACATTTTTTGTAGGTGCTAGGATACCAGACACTTTGTCACTGTGCTTATTCAAAAAAAAAAAGAAAGAAAAAAAAAAAGTAAAAGATGTTGGGCCATTATATCTGAAAAATGCTATCTTAAATTCAATGTTTATTTTAATACATTGTAGGAGGTTTTTAATTTTAAGAAAAGCTGCAGCATGGCATTTTTTTGAGTCTGTAAATAGTATATATAAATATATATATACATATGATTATTATAATTATTATTATTAGGTGTGGATTCCTGACCGATTTGTAGGCCTCCAGTATAATAGTTCTGAAGCATCATCCCTTGTTTCAGAGGGGAATGAGATGGCATTATTTGAGTAAGTAGCCATGTCACGTGGTTGCGGTCCATAAAGAGGGTCGCAGAGAAATGGTTGCACCAGATTTTTATCCGCACACACCTAAGGTGAATGCTCAAGTTGAGCTGCTTTTCATCCTGTAGACTGACAGCCACAGATACACGTACAGACCCATTCATGATGTCATTACCATCTTCATTTCCTCCAAGTGTGATGGCTCCAAGGCTGTGCACGAGGGATTACAAAACAAATTGCACTGATTAACATCAGAAAATGAAATTTTCAGTTGTAATTGGTTTAAAGTGAACTGACAATGTGAATGAGTGCATTTTAAAAACTTCATATTTCTGTGCACCAATGTGTTGAAATTGGTTTTATAAAGCTGAATTAAGTTTTCATGCAACTTTCTGAAAGTACTTATTGATTCAGGTATTTCTGTCATCTCACAATGATGGGAATGGCCTGATATTTTTTTTCCTCAGTGCTTTTCATGAATGCTTTTAGTGATTTTAAACCAGTTGTTGGGTGCTAACGGCAGTGCAGTTCCCCCACCTCCACTACTCAAGTCGCTCTGCCTCCAGGTGCGAGGCTCCTCACTCAGTCAACCTCACTGTGATACTCGAAAGACGTGGTTCTCCATAAAAGATGGATTCAAGAGCTTTGAACAAGAATGTGCGTATTTTGTGTGTGCATGTTTGTAGTAGTGGAGAAGAACATATTACCACTGCAGCTTCTCTCTGCATTCCTGACACTGCACTTCCCATGAGCCGTGATCCATGGGCCCGTGTGATAGCCATCGTCCACTGTTACATGCAGTATTTCACTCTTTTTGTTTCTGACACTCATCATGGTCATTTTACATTCATTGATGCTCTCAATGCCAGAAGGTGTTTTTGTGTTTCAGAATTGGAATAATACTTGATAATCAATGCTGTTGTAGAAGACATCAGGTTGTTTTTCCCCCCATTGATTAAGAGGAAAAATACATCCAAAGCTTGCACAGAAACTCGTTTGTGTCAGCTGAAGCCCAAACTCTATCATCAGCCATTTTTTTCTTTTTGAGTTGGACTCTGTCAACTACCTGTCTCTGTCTCTTCGATGTATACAACATTCTAATTTTGTTTTCAGCATTTCCTCCCTTTTGTCCAATTTTCTGTGTCTTAAACCTTCGATGTTGAGTGTTGTCAATGGTTTAGCTTCTTGTTTCAAAGCGGCAATAGCAGAATGTAAATTCTGACTGCTAAGATTTATATATACTGGTATCTTGAAGCTTATTGTATATATTAGTAGTCGCCATGGGATGACACAATGTAAACAAAAGTAGAAATAATTAAAACAAAAATTGTGAGTCCTGTGTTCTGCCCATTTGAGTATTTTGTAATTTTTTTGAAAATTTTGTGAAATTAAAATAAAACTAAGTTACACCACACTTGATTTCTAGTTAATATCACTTTTTGTTATATGCCATGGCAAAAGTAAATGTTCATGCTGACAAAATGCCTGTAAGTGTTTCCCCCCTCTACACTTTGCAGTAAATTTTTACACCAAGAGCTGGAAAAAATTATTTTTTGGACTTCTATATTGTTTGTACATATGGGTCAAAGACAAATCAGGCTCACCTGGTTTCATCGTTTGTGTTTATATCTATTTGAGATTCTTGGATTCTATTTAGTATGTAAACATACATGGACCAAAACAAAATTATCACTTGCACTTTCAGCTGTTTGAATTAGTTCAATTTATTTGTATAGCACATTTCACAGTAGATTTTGTCAAAAAAGGTGAGTGTAAAGATGAGCAAGCCAGAGGCGACTGTGGTGAGATGTTTCCAGAGACAACGTGGGGAAGAAACTTGACAGGAACCAGACTCAAAAGGGAACCCATCCTCTTCTGGGATTATAAATGATTACCCTTAAACAACTCTGTACTATTAAGTCAATTTTAAAAAGCTCTCAAATGATAACTTACATCAGCAATTTTTAACTTTGACAGTCTATATACGGTCTGTTTGATTCTAACGACTTTTAAGTGTTTATTTATTTATTTGTTTGTTTATTTATTTATTTATTTTAAATCCACTAGCTTGCCTACGATCCTGCTTGACGTACCATGACAGAAATGCGTGTGATTAAGCTACCAAATTTATATGACACACAAACCTTAAATATTTTTAAGTTTCTAATTTTTGGTGATGTTATACAACGCGACTACGTAGTCATGTCTCCGGAAATTCAGTTATCAGAATCCCAATGTGTAGTGAGCCAGGGTTCTTACCATTGCCCGAAGTCAAGTACAGAATAAACTGATTCACAACCTACTGAAGGGAGCTGTTCGAGACGTACCCTGTTTGCGCACGCTTGATAAACCATGAGTATAATCATGCTGCAAATATTAATAGAAATGTCTGACATAAACAATAACATTACTATCCTTATAGAATGCACATTTAACCCTCATTAGATGGTTAGGATGCGAGTTCAATAGGCCTATATTGTCAATTGTTGCTTTTTATGCATTAGAAGCATTATCTCCATCAGTGACTGTTCGAGAAGAGAAAGAATCAGACGCTGAAATCTCAACCTGCCACTGAATCACAACATGGGAGGTCTTATCAGCGCCGAGGGCTGCACTCCTGGTGTGACTGAAGCACGTTCAGAGTGGAAGGCTGGAAACTTCATTATCATGTTTCAGCAACATCAGACAGCAGCGCTGTGGTAGGTCTGCTCGTTTGCCAAGATGGCTGTCAGGTTTGTCAGCCTTTCGGTCTGTGTATGAGGTTCTGAGGCACAATTAAAGAGGTTTTTGGATGACATGCTGGGATGTGCCAGCTAAAGGAAAACACATCCAATAAGATGAGATTACTCTAGAAGGTCTATGTTAAACATGCTATTACTAGCTGCAGGATGATTAGCACAGGGACGGAATAATAATGGGGGGGGGGGAACATACTTGCTAATTTGATGGGGAGCTGAGATCTGACCTGGTTCTACAGGATGGATCCTACTACATAGTATGGAGAGGTTAAGCTTCATCACCTCACAGCTTTATTACTGGAGTGCCTCAGGGGTCAGTCCTTTGTCCACTCTTCTCCTTTTATTCTAATCAGGTGTCATTGCTCATCACTGCTATGCCAGTGACACACAACATCTCTTTTCCTCCAACCACTTCTGAAGTTGCTCACAAAATATTGGGCTGACGTTGTGACATCTCATTCTGCACGAAGGCACGTCATCTGAATCTCAGCCTTGACACAACTGAACTGATATAACTACTAGTGATGATCTCTTCTCTGCTGGACCTGACAATCTCCATTAACACCACCCCCCGATCCAGCTAAGAATCTTGGTGTGATTGTAGATTTAGATTTAGGGCTCAACATCTATATTAAGTATTTGTATTATCAACCCCAAGATGAAGATCTCCATAAAATTAGAAGAATATAAGATTTTCTGACCACAGAATCTACTCAATTTCTTGTACAAGCCCTAATCATTTCTATACTAGAGTACTACAGCTGTCTTCTTGCCACTCTCCTTCATATGCATTGAGAACACTGCTGCTTGTCTAGTTCTCTCACATGAATCCCCTACAGAAATCCATTGGCTTCCTGTCACAGCAAAAATAATTTTTAAAAAAACACTTGTTTAGGCATCAAAGTGCTTTGCACCACATTATCTGTGCACCAATTCAGGTCTTGAACGTCAGCCTGCTGCACATGTCCCTCTCTGAGGTCTAAAAATGCTTGTAGAAAATATCTCACTGCTTCAGCATCCTGATACCTCAGTGGTGCAGTGATCTTCCCCATTCACTCTGAAGAGTCTTGTGTCTCTATTACTTGGGAGAAGATCTAAAGACTCTTCAGACACTTTCTCTGCTCTTACCTTGCATTAATTGCCTTTGTGTTGCCTCTTATTGTTTTTCTTTTTGTTTGTTTGTTTTTAATTTACTGTATTATTATTTATGCAATTGGGCTTGAAATTGTCCTTTCGTTACTAATTGTCTTTTATATTGTTTATGCACATAGGTTTGTAATTTTCTTTTAGGATTCTAGCACGTGTACAAACTATCATTTGTCATTTGCTTTACATCACTGTGGCTTGAACCTTTGCACATTTTGTACATTGTTCTGGATAATCATGATCAAAAGAAATTCCATTAATTCTCTGGACTCTACCAAAGTGATGAAAATACACATGAATAAAGAAATGATGATGTATGATGATGTACCGGAAAAATCCAGTATCTCAAAAATATTAGAATAAAGAATTTATAATACAGCAATGTCGACCTGAGAAGACTCTAATCAGCTAATTAACTCAAACCACTTTTTTACTCAAAACACCATTGCTCAGTGGTCCAAAGTCCTCTTTTCAGATGAAAGTAAATTTTGCATTTCATTTGGAAATCAAGGTCCCAGAGTCTGGAGGAAGAGTGGAGAGGCACAGAATCCAAGTTGCTTGAAGTCCAGTGTGAAGTTTCCACAGTCAGTGATGATTTGGGGTGCCATGTCATCTGCTGGTGTCGGTCCACTGTGTTTTCTCAAGTCGAGAGTCAATGCAGCGTCTACCAGGAGATTTTAGAGCACTTCATGCTTCCATCTGCTGACAATCTTTATGGAGATGCTGATTTCCTTTTCCAGCAGGACTTGGCACCTGCCCACAGAGCCATAACTACTAGTAACTGGTTTGCTGACCATGGTATTACTGTGCTTGATTGGCCAGCCAACTCGCCTGACCTGAATTTTGTCAAGAGGAAGATGAGAGACCCCAGACCCAACAATACAGACGAGCTGAAGGCCGCGATCAAAGCAACCTGGGCTTCCATAACACCTCAGCAGTGCCACAGGCTGATTGCCTCCATGCCACGCCGCACTGATGCAGTAATTCGTGCAAAAGGAGCCTCGACCAAGTATTGAGTGCATAAATTAACATACTTTTCAGAAGGTTGACATTGCTGTATTATAAATATTATTATACTAATATCTAATATTTTGAGATACTGTTTTTTTTATTTCTATGAGCTCCAAGATTAAAACAAAGGCTTGCAATATTTCACTTTATGTGTAATGAATCTAGAACATATGAAAGTCCCACTTTTTGAATTAAATTACGGAAAAAAATTAACTTTTCCATGATACTCTAATTTTTTGAGATGCACCTGTAATCTTACAATCGTTAGGGTTGTGCAAGTCTCTGCAGGTGCTCCTGACTGGGCAGCAAGTCAGAAAACATCTGAATTCTTGAAAGGGACAAATTAGTCAGAAAAAAGGGCCTGTAATGCCTTATGAAAATGTAACACTAAATACCACAGAAAGAACAAGGTGGTGGTATGGAAACCTCACTGCTTGCTGGTCTTTTAGCACTATTTAAGTGTTGACCATAAAATAAATAAAGGAACATTAAAGATTTATTTGAAAAAAAAAAAGAGAAAGAGAGAGAGAGGGAGAGAAATTTACACATTTCATGCTTATCTCAAATATATGAACAGCCAAGATATGTTTCATTTTCAAATTTTGTTTCCTTAAGTTTGTACTGGAGCTATGAGCTGACAGCTAAAAAATTAATGTAAGCTTGTGGCAACCAATTAGTATTTTTGAAAAGTCCTGGCATTATCAGACATCCCTTAACTTGCTTCATTTTGCCTGAATAACACCCATAATAGCTATTATTTGTGTGCCTAAATCTGTATGAATTGGATTTTTCTTCAAACATTAGCAGCAACAAAAAGACCACTAAAGGCATATCACAAACCTGTACAGTAATACCAAGTTTGGATCAAGTTGTATTTCAAGGACTTAAACATTTTTGTGATATCCATTACAGTAATGTTACTACTACTCTTATACTCACCTAAAAAAAAATCTCAACTACAAAGATGTAATTATAATCCCAAATGTTTTCATTGTTCATTCATTTTTTCTATGTTCAAATATATTATGCCAGTAGCACAAAAGTCCCAACAATTGAAATACATCTATTTTGTTAATTTTTTCTTCTTTATTCTGATTGGAGAGTAAGATCACATGATACATCCAACAAACCCAATACAAAGGTTTTTTTTTAGTTAGCGTGGTGTTGTATGGCTTACATGTGGTAAAGCAAGTTGCTGGAAGTCAATCCTTCTCCGTGTGTGTGTGTGTGTGTGTGTGTGTGTGTGTGTGTGTGTGTGTGTGTGTGTGTGTGTGTGTGTGTGTGTTAGTTAGGAGTGATATAGCCACATTCCATCAAACCTTTCACTTACACTATAGTAAGGTTTAGGGTTTTTAATGAGTGTTAATATAACTACCACCTACAAATGTTTTTTTTCTGAAGCAGTTAAAATGCATTTTCAGAAATTTGCAGTTCAAATGTAAAAACTAGCAACACAGTCATTACTCCGTCTTATCCTAAAGTTTCAGTGATTTTATTGAATTCATTATGTCACCTGCTCTAGCAATTTGGCCTTCTGGTTGTGAACTAGATATTTACAGAACATAGCTACAGAACATAGCTTACTCCTAAAGGCCAAATAACATACTTTTACCTTAAGTCACGTTTAGTTCAGATTTAGAAGCATTCTGGATTCAAGTTCAATTAGGGTAGCTGTATTACAAAGTAGCTACCTGTACTGTAGCTAAAATCTGGCAAGAATCTTTGGGTTTGTCCACCTAGATAGTAAAGCTAGTAATCTTACTTGTTCATCCTTCCTGTTTCTAAAGAAATGAATAGTTCAAATAGGACCAATGACATAAATAATTGAAGATAATCCTACTGAAAAATCCAGCTTGGTATGACCAGCTACTAGCTACCAAAATACAGGCAGAACTGGTCAAACTGGTAGACCATCTTTGCCAGCTGGTAATTGCTAGTAGATGGAAATTAATGACCAGTTAATTTTATATAATGCAACAGTAAGGCCATTAGAAAATTGATCAGTTTAGTAATAACTAAGCTGGAAAATAACATACCTGCTGGGTGTGATGGTCAACCAACTTGTCCAGCTCAACAGCAGGACAGTGTTGGCAGCTGATAGCTGGACACAGTAAGCTGGATTTTTCATCACGAGCGTTAGTGCAATATTCTGCAGCAGTGGCATATAGGCAATAAGACAAGCAATGTTGTAGTGATGCTTTTTTTTTTTTTATAATAGAAGCTAAATTGAACTGCTGATAAACTATTTATGGTTAATGCATTGTTTAAGAATAAAGAGACAGCACTGCTTAAGATCCATCATAGATTATCAATGAATGGGCACAGTTATGGGGTGACCATGGGTGTGCCACCCTAGAATGAAGCACTGGTCACCCCAGTAAGACATCATCGTTATTATTATTATTATTATTATTAGTAGTAGTAGTAGTAGTAGTAGTAACAACCATGTTTAACTTGCCTACACCGATTCCCTAGCCCCACTGACCACAATGAAAGCACAATTGAACAAACACTGGTCAAACCTTTTTATGTTAATGTTAATGTTAATGCACCTCTTTTTCAGTGAAGTGAAAACCAACTCATGATGAGCAATTCAAGTGTTTATGTAACTTAATTTTTCAGTCACATTTCTACAGTCTACATATATTCTGTAAATAGGTTTGCAGTTGGACAAATTAATTAATGAGGTTTTATTACTACAGGTAAGTATCTGGACTTTAAAGAGTGTGCTTGACTGCTTGGGATGATCTTATAGAGTTAGAGCGTGGGCTTCTATTACTGTTTGGTATGGATGGAACAAGTATATAATGTTGCACCATTTTTGACTTCTTCCATTTTCACAGTGGCTTTGCAGCACAGACGTCAGATCTGCTTTCATATTGAAAATAAATACAGTTACTTCTTCTCATGGATTTTCAGAGCGAAGCAATTCAGACAGTCTTGCCCTTAGCAGTATGAAGTTATATCATTACATCTGTTTATGACAGCCATCTTGAAGTGAATAGAAACACCTACACACAATAATATTTTCAATCTTGTCTTTCTGTCTCTCTCTGTCTCGCTCTGTCTCTCTGGGTGAGAGCAGGCATGGTTGAAGTAGCTGGTGCTCTCCGGTGGGGTAACTGTGCAGTCAGTCCATGTTATTAGACAGCTGTTGTGTGTCCCTCTGGTGTTAGGAGACATGTGTGTGAACAGGAGAGCTGCTCTCAGCCTCTAATGATATCCCATCCTCACATTCTTGCAACAGCAGATCACTATTCCCTTGTCTGTTCAAGAACACCGGAGAGATCTGCGTTTGGCCAGCCCTGCGCATTCCTCACTGACTCCACACCAACACCCCATCCTCCCCCACAGCCCTCTCTTATTCTTTACACTGCTCTCTGTCTTTCTGCTGGATTACAGTGTTGTCCTCTGAGATATGTGAAATCTCTATTTTACACTTACTCCCTTTGGCAGCCTGCCATGCTATAAACCATTCAGTTTGTGATGGTTTATTTAATGATGTACGCCTCTTTGAACCATCACAAATCTATGTTTATGACAAAGGTGATGACTTCATTTCTGCTAACAGTAAAATGGTAATAACTAATAGTAAAAAGACATCACTGTGAGTTATATCATGCCGTTATATCAGGAAGAGTAAACTGTAGGACCGGCAGAGCAGAAAACATAGTTTGAACTACTAGCTTTGATTACAGTCAGTGAATTATTATTATTGCTTAGTGTATTATTACTAGTGTATCACTTAACACTGAGATTCAGTGTAGGACTGGAATAATACTTCGATGTAATTAGAGCTCTAGCTCTATGCTGTCTAAAATGTAGACATTTTAAGATATACCACTTCATTCATTTCTCTCATAATTTTTAAGTGGAATTAAGTAAATAAAAGCTTCTTGAGTGTCGAATGTTTGAGGCCCGATAAATATTACTCTGCACACCCGCTGGGCCTGGTGGGTGAATCATCCTGCAGGGGCTTGATGTTGTCCTGGGGCCTGGAGACAGAGAGCAGCTTGACCTTGTGTGTAATGAGCGTTCTGTGATAGATAGCCATGCCATCCTGCTCACTCGCCTTTTTGTGAGAATGTCTGATTTCTCAGACGCAGATAGATTGGTCTTTGTTTTTCCTCGCACATTCACCACCAAATTAATCTTCCCCTAGTCCATCCTCTGCAATGCCTCCAACCAGGCCGACACTGCCTGGGCCGGCAGGTGATAAACTCACACGCCAGAGGTAAATGCTTTCGGCCTGCCCGAGTATCCCCGCCTCAGACAGCTGCTGAAAGAAGATGTTTAAATGCATAACTATTGGGGCCTCTTTCACCTTGGATTCTATAAAAGTGTGTATTATTTATCCCTGGACCTCTAGGTGCAATCCATCTTGGTATGAAATTTTTCAAACAGCAACCACCATTATGCCTGTGCATGAAATGCTTAATTCTGTATTGATCTGTTGACCTGCTAACAACTGATCAGATAAAAGGAAGCATTCCGTTCTATAAATTGAGACATGATTTCCAGCCTTAGGGCACTAAAATAGTGTTCATCAACAATGCTCAAGCTGATGTGACACATTTCATTGTGTATAAAATAATTATAAGAACTGTATAATAAGACTTGTATAATTTTCATGGTCATATCTTCTAAAATATTCATAAAATTGTCCAATTCATAGTCACTGCCTCTTAATAAAAGGCAGAGAACCCTTTCCCAAGGGTTCTTTGTAGGGTTAATGTTCTCAATAGAAAGCTTCTACTTGCAATCTTTTCCTAAATGGAAACCGTCTGTTGTCAGTTTTTAATGGCTCTTCCAAAAGGACAAAGCAAAAAACCCTCTAGCTGTGCTCGACTCCAGCAGAAGTCTCAGAGTTCTCTCCTTATTACAGTTACTCAATCATTCTTGATACACTCAAAAAATGAATTCATTACTCTTACTTAATTTAATTGAAGAAAGTTTTTACACACAATTTAATTTAGTTCATTCAAAATAAATCAGTTTAGTTGGGTTAACACAATTTAGTTGGTTTAGGTCAAATTAATTTACTCTAGTATGCTTAATTAACTTTATCACATTTGTCAAACTACATTTTCTTATGTTGGTCCAACTTAATTTTTTAATTAATCTACTGAGGTTTAATTAATTTTCTCATGTTTAAACAAGCAGATTCATTCATCATTATACACAATATATATATATATATATATATATATATATATATATATATATATATATATATATATATATATATATATATATATATAAAATGAACCAATAAGAAAAGACTGGTGTCAGTACTGACATTACTGTAGATCACCAAGTGCCCACAGCCTAAGCACAAGCGCCACTCTTCAGCACAGTGGTAACCTCAAATTCAAAAACATTACAAATATTTCAAAATGTTACAAAAAACTCCTTCAAATGTCCAATATAACTGAACATTAAACACTAACATGTCTTTCCCTTTACTGAAAAACACATAAAATAACACTTAATACCTAAATTTACTCTCCTAATGCAGTCCTTTGCAAAGCATGCTGGGAACTACAGATCCACTGCCCAGTTAGTTACGTCAATAAAAATGATTCATGTAGTTTTAACACAAATTAATTAAGCAAACTTCAGTTTTAAACATTAGGTGGACTGAACACAATGAAATTATGTTGTGGCAAAATATTCAAAAATTGTGTTACTAGCTCATTCTAATGAATTAAACTGAACATCTTTTGAGTGTACCACTAGTAGTTGATCGTGTGGCATGCACTCACAAACAAAAAAGGACTCCATTATAGTTTTACTGCTAGAGTGACAGTCAAGATAAATAAGGTAGCAAGCACTATATAGGAATACCTGGAAAGATGGACAAGTTTGTCAGTAAATTATATTAAAGTAAATTATAGTGCCATATTTTTCCATTTCCGTTTAAGCAAATATACCAAGTAGCATCTCTTTAGAAAACTAGAACCATTACCTATCTAGAGGAAGATTTTTTGTGTTAATCCTTTAATTATGCGTCTATTTTTCTAGTTGAAAAAATTGAGAATATTCATCATCTTGGAAAAAGCAGTTTTTTCAGTATTTCTTTTGATAATTAAGAGTGCTTAGCTTCCTAAAAGGACATTTACATTTACATTTACGGCATTTGGCAGACGCCCTTATCCAGAGCGACTTACATTTATCACATTTTTTATACAACTGAGTAGAAAAGGACTACACATGGGACCCCATCTAATCAGAAAACACTATTATATACTGAATTATATATAGCCTTTAAACATTCCTCCCAAAAAAACACTAATGATTCCTTAGCAGGTCTACAGGGTTTAACTTTTTTTTTTTTTAATGTGCCAGTGGAAATTCATAAAGATTTCCACCTAATTATTGTCTGCACCTGGCAAACAAAGTGACAGTTACAAAGTAGAATTACTCCAAAGACAGAATATATAAGTGGGTTTTCCACTTACACCTGAGAATGGTTATAAATGGCATAAAGAAAACACCAGAACACACATTTGTTGTTTACTGGTGTTTGGTGACAACTTGGTGCTAGGTCAACAGCCTTTAAAATGCTGGAAAGTCTGACTTTTGTGTGGTAGGTCCGAAGGACAATTGTACACTGCACATGTTCTGTCCTTGTTTGTCACAAATGGATACCATGGATACCAAATGGATACCAAAAATTCTGCAGGAATCTCCTCCCTCAATTCTGTTTACAGAGTTCTTTCATGGTTGCATGTAATGGATTTATTGCAGGATATTACATCCTCCACAACAGGCAGTCCTCTAAGGAACGTCAGGCAATACTAAATAAACTGTGGACATTGCATTTTAGTAAAACTATGAATTTGCAGATATCAAAGGAAATGACAAAGGACAAATACTTCATGTTGCTGATAAAAGTATGCAAAATTGTTGGTGGATCATTGGATGTCACAATACCCAGGTTGGAACATATACATACACTTATAATGACAAATATAATGTATGATTTGTAGCTATTGAGGCTAAAGTTGAGTATGTTAGGAGGACATGACATCTACAAAGTTTTTATTAATACATTTTATAGATAGGGTGAAGTGGACTAATAGGGGGGTGGTTAAGGTATTGGGCTACTGATCAGAAGCACCGAGATGCTTCTGTTGGGTCCTTGAGTAAGACCCTTAACCCTCAACTGCTCAGTTATATCCTGTTGCTTTGGATAAATGCATCAGCCAAATGAGGTAAATGTGTTTGTAAAGTAAGACACCATGACTGTGAGGAAGAAGTTTTCTTTATTAACCTAGCAGTAGATTAATGTGCTATGTTCACAGATTCATGAATCAGATGACAGAATTCATGTATTCTGATTCATGTATAGTCCTGATACTGGTTGTCCATTAATAGAAACTGATGGTAAACAATGCCATTCCAAACAATACCTTTGATGTAATTGTTTACAGATCTCTGGGTCATTTGGCCCTATTTAAATAAACAAAAAGGACATCAAGTTTGCGAAAATGGTTTTAGGAAGAAAAATCACTGAAACAGGTATAGGAACATGGTAGCATGTTCATTTTATGTAGTTAATACGGGCACCTGAGGACCAATTCAACACTGCCCAGCAGTTAAAATCCACCTGCATGTGTGATAAAACTGAAGCAAAGTTAGATTTATAAACATGCTTTGGAACTCCAAGTACATGAAGCAGTTATCAATAATTCTGAATGGTAAGTTAGGTCGTAATCATGAGTTACTTTATTCAAGGTAAGGAACTCATAAAAGTGGTCTCAGTGAGCAACCCTCTCAGGTAGAGTAATGGAGAGGAAAGTATTGCATCTGGGAATTGTTCACCTGTACTGATGCCACTACTGATGAGTATAACATCCCATGTTTTTACCAAACTCAAATCTATCTAGGATAGAAGAGATAAAACCACTCCACCTTATCAATGGCTTTCTTGGCATTTAATGATATCAGGGCTTCTGAGTGTACTGCTTCAGAAAAGGTTATAAATAGTGTTACTAATCTTGAAAAGGGGTCTGCTTTTATGAATATCATTTAATCTGATGGGAATAGCTAGTAGCATAGTTTCTAACTCTGAAGCAAGCAAAAATCCATATACATATCAAATGAAGACTAATTGGAATAGAAACGCATTATAATGTTCTGCTGGATAATCACCAGGTCCTAGACATTTACCATATTGCATACATATACAGCTGTGGAAAATTAAGCAATGTACAGCCATATTGGTTCTTTTAATTCAGTGTGTGTGCTTTATGAAAATATAGAAAATGAGTAATACATATGACGACCGACATATTCAGCATAACACATAGAAAACTGTATAGTTGTAACACAATATTTTAAAAACTCGTTTTCTCCCTCAGCTTTACATTCCTTTCTGCAAAACACTGGTTTCAAAATGATCAGCACCTGTAAAATAAATACTGGTGAAGCTTCCCTAGAGCACTGAGTGTTTTTATGTAATGTCTAACAAATCAGGAGGGTCTTGGTCCACTAATGCATCCAAGGCATTTTAGTTCTGAAGGTTTATGCACGTGGATGACCTCTTTATTTCAGACTACCAGTTTTCAATAGTGTTTAAACCTAGAGACAGATATGACTGTTACAAAACATTGATTTTCCATTAGCAATATTCTCAGCTGTACAGATGTTTCTATTATGACCCTAATTGTGTGTGTGTGTGTGTGTGTGTGTGTGTGTGTGTGTGTGTGTGTGTGTGTGTGTGTGTGTATATACAGTGCCCTCCGCTAATATTGGCACCCTTGGTAAATATGAGCAAAGAAGGCTGTGAAAAATTGTCTTTATTGTTACATTGTTTATTGTTATTATCTGCTCTCATGGATATCAAACAATTGCAAACAAAACACAAGTTTATCCAAAAAATATCTTTGTTTAATATATGTTGGTGTGCAACAATTACTGGCACCCTTTTAGTCAATACTTTGTACTACCTCCCTTTGCCAAGATAACAGCTCTGAGTCTTCTCCTATAATGCCTGATGAGGTTGGAGAATACATGGCAAGTGATATGAGACCATTCCTCCATACAGAATCTCTCCAGATCCTTCAAATTTCGAGGTCCATGCTGGTGGACTCTTCTCTTCAGTTCACCCCAGGTTTTCTATGGGTTTCAAGTCAGGGGACTGGGATGGCCATGGCAGGACCTTGATTTTGTGGTCCGTAAACCATTTTTGTGTTGATTTTGTTGTATGTTTTGGATCATTGTCCTGCTGGAAGATCCAACCACGGCCCATTTTAAGCTTTCTGGCAGAGGCAGTCAGGTTTTCATTTAATATCTGTTGATATTTGATAGAGTCCATGATGCCATGTATCCTAACAAAATGTCCAGGTCCTCTGGCAGAAAAACAGCCCCAAAACATTAAAGAGCCACCACCATATTTAACTGTGGGCATGAGGTACTTTTCCATATGGCTACCTCTCTGTGTGCACCAAACCCACCTCTGGTGTTTATTGCCAAAAAGCTCTATTTTGGTTTTATCTGACCCTAGAACCCGATCCCATTTGAAGTTCCAGTAGTGTCTGGCAAACTGAAGACGCTTGAGTTTGTTTTTGGATGAGAGTAGAAGCTTTTTTCTTGAAACCCTTCCAAACAACTTTTGGTGATGTAGGTGACTAACTTCTGCACAGCTGCAATTCTCCAGCTGTGATCCTTGTAGATTTTTTATCCACTCGAACCATCCTCTTCACAGTGTGTTGAGACAATATAGACACACGTCCAATTTCAGGTTGATTCATAACATTTCCAGTTGACTGGAACTTCTTAATTATTGCCCTGATGGTGGAAATGGCCATTTTCGCTTGTGCTTGTGCTATGTTCTCAACAACGTTTTGCCGCACATCACAGCTATATTCTAACCCATTGTTATGAACCCATTGTTATGAACACAGGAATTTGGCCTATGTGTTACCTCATATTTATACCCCTGTGAAACAGGAAGTCATGTTTGAACAATTTCCTGTTCCTAGTCTCCCAGGTGTACTAAAAATCTAAAATATCAATGGGAATATACTTCAAATATATTTTTCTCATATGAATTCATAGGGGTGCCAATAATTGTTGCGCACCTATATTTAACACACACACACACACACACACACACACACACACACACACACACACACACACACACACATATATATATATATATATATATATATATATATATATTGGATAAACCTGTGTTGTATTTGCAGTTGTTTGATATCCATGAGAGCAGAGTATTGATAAAGGTTAAACAATAAAGACAGCCAATTTTTCACAGCCTTCTTTGCTCATATTTACCAAGGGTGCCAATATTAGTGGAATTTAATCAATTAAATTTAAAGCCATTTTTAAAAATAGAATGTTTTTAAATGTGACAATTTGTGTGCCTTTATTGTGCAAGATATTGTATACGTAGACTGCGCAGTCTAATTTTGTTACTTTTTTTTTTGGATAGAAAATACAATTAATGTTGGTTATCTAACTGTTTGCATTGAAAATTTAAATCATTGTGTCAATCATCTTTGCGAATTCTTTTCATGGTGCCAATAATTTTGGAGTTGTAGATATTGTTAATTCTCTGATGATGTCCCCATTTGTTTATTTCACTGTAGTCAATGGGCTTCATAATCATATACATAAATTTTGTGTGTTAATTTTAAAACTTGTAGTGTGTACTGGATATCATCACTACATTGTTACTGCACTGCATTAATATATTCATTTGTTGCTGTTGTTGTTGTTTTAAAAAAAAATCATATTTAACCCTCAGATGCCAAAATCTCATCTCCTCTGCAGCTCATGCCTGGATAAGATCACAGATGTGTGTGTTCATAACACGCTCACAAAGCCATTTCATTTTCTTTTCAAGTCCAAGATAACAAGTGCAATTCAGAAGAATTGCCTTCAGCATGTAATCTCAGTCTTCCTGAAATATTAGCTACATATATGACAGGGTTTCACAATACCTTAAGACTTCACATGATCTGTGCTGTGAGGCGGTATTCTGGTCTAATTACTACACTGTGGGATTACAAGTTCAACATGGCAGTAATCAGATGCTGCTCTAAATCCCTGAGATGAGGGGCTTTTCACAGGCTCAGTGTAGCGGATCTGTCGAGCACACGGCACAGAAACACCCCCCTCCCCTTTCAGAGACGAGTCCAATCTGTGCAGTCTGCTGTGAGCAGAGGGATGAAGCCAGAGAGGAAGCGTCTGTTTTTAATATGGAGAGGCTGCTCGACTTCCATTACAGTCTGCTGCGGGATCTGAATGAGCTGATAGAGATCTGGAATGCACTTCGGCTCACTTCCATGTCCTTGTAGAGTAGCATCATGATATGTGGGATAGAGATCACAGAGGAATTTCTAAATACACTATAATAAATATAGCCTCCATAGTAATGAACATAAATCATTAATCAATTGCTTTATATGGAGGATATATTTAATATAATAACTATATTTAATCTACAGTCTTAGAAGCACTCTGCTTACATA
Source organism: Cranoglanis bouderius (assembly GCA_023630585.1). Classification (NCBI taxonomy): domain Eukaryota; kingdom Metazoa; phylum Chordata; class Actinopteri; order Siluriformes; family Cranoglanididae; genus Cranoglanis; species Cranoglanis bouderius. The sequence goes on from CM042559.1 coordinate 9,708,680, forward strand.
GCTGATGAAGGACTGATAAAATGTTCTGTTTCACTGGAAACTTTGTGTACTATACTGAACTTTTATCACCTCGACCATTATAACTGTTGACGAGAAAGGCCAGAGGAGAATGGTCAGTCTGGTTCAAGCTGACACCAAGTCTACAGTAACTCAAATAACCACTCTTTACAACCGGGATGAGCAGAAAAGCATCTCTCAACACACAGCAAAAGACCACACTGGGTTCCATTCCTGTCAATCAAGAACAGGAATCTAAGGCTACAGTGGCACGGACTCACCGAAACTGGACAGTTGAAGATTGGAAAAAGACTAAGTAATGTTTTTTTTTTTTTTTCCCCCAATCAGGGTGTATTCCCTGTACACCCTGTGTTCCCGTGATCTAACAGATTCCTGTGTTCCACTGCAATCCTTACTAAGATAAAGTGGTTACAGAAGATGAATGAATCTATATACCTCACTTCCCCTAGGTACTGGGTAGGCTATTAGGTAGGAATAACCCACTTGACTTTATACCTAGTGTACCTAGTTCTGGAAAAAACAATAGAAATCTTTCTCCCTGCATCACGATAATGCATTTACACAGTGGAAGGTAGCAGGAAGAATCGTTTGGGATTTATTTTTTCTTTGGATTGGAAACAGGCCCTGGGGTTAGCAACAAAATTGCTCACTTCACCCCCTCCTCCTCCACCGAGAGGTGAGTACCCCCTCTGGGGGAAGCTCTAAGGACTACATGATGTAGGAAACACTGATCCCTCCCGGTTAGCTCGCCTCTCTGGTGGCTTCCTGTTTAATGCTCTTAGCAGCTGTTGAGCAAAGAAAGCTGGCAGGCAGTTTTGTCTGTGCAAATAGATCTTCTGATTCATGATCGCTGCACAGCAGCAGTTTACTTTTGTAGATTTCAAGAGAAATGTGCATTTTTTTGCAAGAAGCACTGGGGGAAAAAACGCCCTCTTAATTTTGAATCATTATTTCAACATGGCTCACTGAAAAAAAAAAAAATGGCAGCCATGAAGATTGTTTAAGGGCGCCCTCTTGTGGTCAAAACAAGCATAGACATTGAAACCTGACCATGGATCTATTGCCAGATGTACATAGTACAGTACTGTGCAAAATCTTTGACACTCTCTATGTATCAGTAGAATAGAGAAAATTTTCCAAAATGAAAAATTGTTATTTAACAACAACAAAAACATATAAATATAGCCAGGTGAAGCTGTCTGTCAGGATACGTTTATTTGACATTTATGAATGAAGACGTCAACACAAGTTTTCTGCATGGGGAAAGTCTTCATATATATATATAGTGCTGTGCAGAAGTTTTAGGCAGGTGTGAAAAAATGCTGTAAAGTAAGAATGCTTTCAAAAATAGACGTGTTAATAGTTTATATTTATCAGTTAACAAAATGCAAAGTGAGTGAACAGAAGAAAAATCTACATCAAATTAGTATTTGGTGTGACCACCCTTTGCCTTCAAAACAGCATCAATTTCAATTCATCAGTTCTTCTATGTACACTTGGGCACAGTTTTTGAAGGAACTCGGCAGGTAGGTTGGCCCAAACATCTTGGATAACTAACCACAGTTCTTCTGTGAATTTAGGCAGCCTCGGTTGCTTCTCTCTCTTCATATAATCCCAGACAGACTCGATGATGTTGAGATCAGGGCTCTCTGAGTGCCATACCATCACTTACAGGACTCCTTGTTCTTCTTTACACTGAAGGTAGTTCTTAATGACTTTCGCTGTATGTTTGGGGTCATGCTGCAGAATAAATTTGGGGCCAATCAGATGTCTCCCTGATGGTATTGCATGATGGATAGGTATCTGCCTGTACTTCTCAGCTTTGAGGAGACCATTCATTCTGATCAAATCCCCAACTCCATTTGCAGAAATGCACTTGCAAGGAACCTCCACCATGTTCACTGTTGCCTGCAGACACTCATTCGTGTACTGCTCTCCAGCCCTTCAGCGAACAAACTGCCTTCTGCTACAGCCAAATATGTCAAATTTTGACTCATCAGTTCAGAGCACCTGCTGCCATTTTTCTGCACCCCAGTTCCTGTGTTTTTGTGCATAGTTGAGTCGCTTGGCCTTGTTTCCACGTTGGAGGTATGGCTTTTTGGCCACAAGTCTTCCTGAAGACCACTTCTGACCAGACTTCTCCGGACAGTAGATGGGTGCACCAGGGTCCCACTGGTTTCTGCCAGGTCTGAGCCGATGGCACTGCTGGACATCTTCCGATTGTGAAGGGAAGTAAGCCTGATGTGTCTTTCATCTGCTGCAGTAAGTTTCCTTGGCCAACCCCTGTGTCTACGGTCCTCAACGTTGCCCGTTTATTTGTGCTTCTTCAAAAGAGCTTGGACAGCACATCTGGAAACCCCTGTCTGCCTTGAAATTTCTGCCTGGGAAAGACCTTGCTGATGCAGTATAACTGCCTTCTGTCTTGTCGCTGTGCTCAGTCTTGCCATGGTGTATGACTTTTGACAGTAAACTGTCTTCAACAACCTCAATATATATACACACACACACAGTTCTAGTGTGAAAGTGTCAGATAACAGGTAGTGCAAAAGAATAACAATATAATTAAAAAATGCTGTGAATCTAAACTGAACATACTATGACATAGTATTCAGCAGATTAGTTTATACCATATGTAGACATAGCAGTTATTGCGGTAGCAGCCAGGTAAAGTGTATGTATGATAGTGACAAGAAATGAAACATAATATTTTTTATCATTTTTATAAATTATAAATGGGCCTAGAAAAGAGCTGTGGGAAGGTCAAGATTTCAGTGACCTAATCAGTAGCATGGTTGTTGGTTCAAGCTGTTAGGAGAAAAAAACCCCAATGTTTTTTCATACTATACTAACCTCCCCCAACAGGATTTTTAGACTGATAATACACTTAATCCCTGACGCAATGAGCCACTTTTTATTGATAGAGACTTCAAAGAACGTCTGTAAGTCGCTCTGGAGAAAGGCATCTGCCAAATGCCATAAATGTAAATGTAAATGTACCTGACAGGCTGGTTTGAGTATTTCAGAAACTGCTGATCTCCTGGGATTTTCTCACACAACAGTCTCTTGAGTTTACACAGAATGGTGCGAAAAACAAAAAAACATCCAGTGAACAGCAGTTCTGTGGGTGGAAATGCCTTGTTGATGAGAGAAAGATGAGGCCAGACTGGTTCGAGCTGACAGGAAGGCTACGGTAACAAAGTAATCACTATTTACATCTGTGGTGAGCAGAAAGGCATCTCAGAATGCACAACACATCAAATCTTGGGGTGGATGAACGTCACAAGTTCTACAAGATGTTTGGAACAACCTACCAGCCAATTTCCTTATAAAATTGCATGACACTGAATCTAACTGAAATGATGCAGCTGTAGTCAAAGGATGGCCAAACCAAATCCTATTCTGAATTCTTCTTTTACTACCTATTGCTTTTTTACAGTTAAAAAAAAAAATATATATTTCATTATTTATTTATTTTTATAAATGAATAATAACTTATTATTATTATAAATAGTCCATCTACATAGTGCATGTACATGCATTATTAACATTTACAGACTGTTATTACTGTACTGTTCTATTACATTAATATTTAATTAATCTGCTTTGGTTTTAAGTTACACTTTCACACTGTGTCCTCAAAAAGACTTGTCATTACTGACAGTTTTAGTGGTGCTTATCTGCACAGGAGCACTGTGTAAACATTTCCGCAAATATCCAACATGCTCACGCATGGTCAGTTTTTCAAAGCAGGTGTGTCAATATTGAATAAAGCGACAGCTTCCTGGTTCATGTAACACAAACACTGGAATTTCCATGTCTCTTTTTTGAAGTGTTTAAAATGTTGAACTTGCAGTGTTTAAAATGTGCTCTCAAGCACCACTGTTCTATTCTGGATCAGGCTTAAAGATGAAAAGGAAAACAACCCTTTACATAACAGCATTTTCCCTCTTTTAGATGCAAACACAGGAATCATTGTGTTGTAAACATGTTAAGCTATTAGAGGCACATTAGTGGCCTGTAGTGTAGTGTAGTGGATGGAAACAAGGGACATGGTGCTCCTCTTCACTTTGCTGAAGGAGTGAGCTACACATAAAAGCTGCACATGTAAACACTGATAATGGCTCCTATGCTTGAGTAAACCTTTAACAAAAACATTGGAGATGTGTGTGTTCTGTGCTCCAGCCCTGTTATGTGCCTTCTAAGGAGTCAAGTCTTTGTGTCACGTGTCACATGTCGTGTCATGTGCGTGTATCTGTGTGTGTATTAGCATGAAGCAAAAAAAAAAAAAAAAAAAAAAAAAAAAAAAACATCAGTGCACTTAGTGTCTGAGTGGTATGAGTGATTTAGGTCAGATTTGCATGCACTCATGTGCTTGCATATGCACATTCTCTCGGTTATTTCCCTGGCTAGCTGATTTGACTTGATATTGCTGTGTGTGTGTGTATGTGTGTGTGTGTGTGTGTGTGTGTGTATATATAATATATATATATATATATATATATATATAGAGAGAGAGAGAGAGAGAGAGAGAGAGAGATTGGGGGAAGATACAACTGTGAGAATGAAGTAGGCCAGTTGTGTAAAACTGCTCCTGATGTGACTCCTCAGCACACTTAATGAAGCCAGGGTGCTCTCCAATTGCATGGCTACAGTGACTTGCTGGAAGAAACTGGAAAAAAAACAAAAAAAACAATCCTACATCCCACTATAGTGCATTAAACACTAATCCAGCAGCTGGTTTAGAAATTAGTTTATATGGTTTAGAAATTGGGGAGTGGGGCACAGTGGCATGTTTACCTCGCACCTCCAGGGCTGGGAGTTCAATTCCTGCCTCCAGAGTTTGCATGTTCTCCCTGTCCTTTGAGGGTTTCCTCAGGGTAATCTGGTTTCCTTCCCCAGTCCAAAGAAATGTGTTGTAGGCTGAATGGCATCTCTAAATTGTCCGTAGTGTGTGAATGTGTGTGTGATTGTGCCCTGTGATGAGCTGGAGCCTATCCCCCACCTTGTGCCCTGAGTTCCTTGGGATAGGCTCCAGGCTCCCCACGACCCTGTGTAGAATAAGCAGAAGGTTTTGAATTGTAAGATTGTTTTCCTCAAGTGCAGTGGAGTGATTTTTGTAGCCTATTAAACAATGTCTGAAAAAAAAGATTATTATTATTATTATTATTATTATTATTATTATTATTATTATTATTATTGATCTGATGCTTAAGTGACTGTGACACTGCTCAGCTTTATATTTCCAGTTCTTCAAGCTTAATATCCATCAAGGAAAACAAGGTAACCTTATAATATTGAAATCATAGCAGCAGGTCATGCATATTTCATTCAAATAAATTATTTGGACATGGAAAGTTAAATGCAGATATTATCTACATCCAATCGGTTTCCAATGCATCGAAAACATTAATGATGATGGATACATAATAAAATCAGAAGGATAAATGTTCATTAAAGTCAGCATATTAACACAGTTTCACCATTACGATTTGAGCAATATTCAATTTAGTGATGTATTAATTAGGCCATTTTAAAGGTATGCTTTGTAACTGCACCTGGAATGCCTTTAAGCACGTCTCAGTTATTATTCAGTTATTCATCTTAAAGAATATTATTCAGTTGCTACTATAGGTTAGCTAACAGTAGTTATGAGAGTGAGAATGTAAGACTGACTGGGAGGTTAAGGCTCTATATTATTATCTCTTACTGTGAAGTGAAGATTTAGAGGACACAATGTTCTCACAGCAAATCCATACCTGTTTAATGTATTCTGCTATAGCAGTTGTATTTCTAGAAACCTGGAAACATTAGTTATCTACAACATCCTAGTACAACATCCCTTTTACAGTCCTATAAATAAACTCCAGTGCTGTTCTACCAGCATGAGTGTCATGTTAAAACAGTGTAGTGGAAAATCTGCTTATTGCAGAAACCGCTTCAGCTTTGTGACAGGAGAAACTGAGAGTTTAGATGAAGCCTTTTCTTTGTAGTAGGTTTTTTCCACAGCTCCAGTGAGCATAGATTAGAATAATGTTACAATTTCAACTTTTTCATTGATTATGGCTCTGTTCTCCAACCATTTGAATGTGTAGTAACAGCCCAGCAGTAGTTAGGGTTAAAGTGTAGGAAGTAATTTCACCTAAGGTGAGGTCTTGTAGGCTTCATGGTTGTCCTTTGAATCTGTTATTAATATCTGACAACATAAGAGCCAAAGAAATATCTAGGCAAGATATTGCCTAGATATCAAAACACAATGAATCATCAAACCAAGGAAATAAATATATTAGAGAAACATCCAAAACACTGGCTGTAACAGAATTGTAGAATTGTACTCCTTGTAACATAATTAAAAATACGAATGACATTTGACTGCAAATTAACTTACTTGCCTAATTTAAAAAGTATTACAAACAATGGGATTAACCATCTAACATACAATGAACAAACAAACAAATAAATAAATCAAAGCTTATTACCTTATTAATGCATTAACAAAACCCACTGTACATCATTATCTGTATTTTTACATTTATAGTGTAAATGATCCAAACTATTTTCTCTGCCTTCATTTTATAGTCTGACCCATTGGCAGAACATGTTAAATCATAAACTGTTCTTTGAACTTAATAGCTGTGAAATTATTAAATATAAGAAATTAGTGAAACTTACTTACTAGAAAACTCAAAATAACTGTACTTTCATAAAGCTTTGTGGACCAACTAGGAGGCCAGCACTAGATGGAGTTTCTGCACCAGATTAACAAAAATATTACATTGTTTAATATAAAACAAATAGTATAAAGAATTTAGATTCTGCTGCCAGTCCAATTAATATATTTTGAATAAGACTCTTGTTATCTTGGTTGTCAAAAGACAAAGGACATATTGTAATGTGCATTAGAATGTGCATCAGCACACTTTATATGTATAAACATAAACATAGTAACAACACTAATAATAATTTTAAAAATGTATTTCTTACATATATCATATATTTACCTAACACATACAGTGCCCTCCGCTAATATTGGCACCCTTGGTAAACATGAGAAAAGAAGGCTGTGACAAATTGTCTTTATTGTTTAACCTTTTGATCTTTTGTTAAAAAAAAAATATATATATATATATATATATATATATATATATATATATATAGGTGTGCAACAATTATTGGCACCTCTATGACTTCATATGACTTCATATTTTTTTAGTACACCTGGGTGACTAGGAACAGGAAATTGTTCAACCATGACTTCCTGTTTCACAGGGGTATAAATATGAGGTAACACATAGGCCAATTTCCCTTAGTCATTCATAACAATGGGTAAGACCAAGGAATATAGCTGTGATGTGTGGCAAAAGGTTGTTGAGCTTCACAAAATGGGAAGTGGCTATAAGAAAATAGCACAAGCATTGAAAATGGCCATTTCCACCATCAGGGCAATAATTAAGAAGTTCCAGTCAACTGGAAATGTTATGAATCAACCTGGAATTGGACATTTGTCTATATTGTCTCAATGCACTGTGAAGAGGATGGTTCGAGTGGCCAAAAAATCTCTAAGGATCACAGCTGGAGAAATGCAGAAGTTAGTTGCGTCTTGGGGTCAGAAAGTCTCCAAAACTACAATCCGAAGTCACCTACATCACCACAAGTTGTTTGGAAGGGTTTCAAGAAAAAAGCCTCTACTCTCATCCAAAAACAAACTCAAGCATCTTCAGTTTGCCAGACACCACTGGAACTGAAAATGGGGTCAGGTTCTAAGGTCAGATGAAACCAAAATAGAGCCTTTTGACAATAAACATCATATTTTAAAGCAATAATTCAGAGGAGCATTGAAAATTTCAGAGTGACTGGACTGAAATATATGCTTTTATTGAAAGCTCTGGTGCTCTGCTGTGTCTGATTTGCACAGAATGTATTGCCTCGATTACAACCCCAATTTCAAAAAAGTTGGGATGCTGTGTCTCTCATAAATAAAGATGGGCAGAGGTTCACCAATCTGTGAAAAACTGCTTCTACAAATTGTGGAACAATTTCAGAATAATGTTCCTCAACGTAAAATTGCGAAGACTTATCTCATCATTTACAGTACATAATATCATCAAAAGATTCAGAGAACCTGGAGAAGTCTCGAAAATCAATACTGCATGCCCATGATCTTCGGGCCCTCAGGTGGCACTGCATTAAAAACAGGCATGATTCTGTAATGGAAATCACTGCATGGGCTCAGAATCACCTCCAGAACTCATAGTCTGTGAACACAGTTCGCCGTGCCATCCACAAATGCAGGTTAAAACTCGATCATGCAAAGAAGAAGCCATATCTGAACATGATCTAGAAACATCACAGTCTTCTCTGGGCCAAAGCTCATTTAAAATGGTCTGAGGCAAACTGTCCTGTGGTCAGATGAATCGGAATTTTAAATTCTTTTTGGAAATCATGGACGCCGCGTCCTCTGGACTAAAGAGTAGAGGGTCCATCCGGCTTGTTATCAGCACTCAGTTCAAAAGCCTGCATTTCTGATGGTATGGAGGTGCATTAGTGCCTATGGAATGAGCAGCTTGCACATCTGGAAAGGCACCATCAATGCTGAAAGGTATATACAGGTTTCAGAGCAACATATGCTTCCATCCAGATGATGTCTTTTTCAGGGAAGGCCTTGCATATTTCAGCAAGACAATGCTAAACCACATACTGCATCTATTACAACAGCATGGCTTTGTAGTAGAAGAGTCCTGGTGCTGAAGTGGCCTGCCTGCAGTCTAGACCATTCACCAATAGAAAACATTTGGCGCATCATGAAATGAAAAATATGACAAAGAAAACCCAGGACTGTAGAGTAGCTAGAATCCTGGTCTCCTCAGTTCCCAGATGTATACGGACTGTTGTTAAAAGAAGAGGAGATACTACACAGTGGTAAACATGGCCCTGTCCCAACTTTTTTGAGACGTGTTGCTGCCATCAAATTCAAAATTACCTTATTTTTCCTTAAAATGGTACATTTTGAAACCCACTATGCAGCTTTTGCAGCAGAGTACCCGTTGGGTGAAAGCCAAAGGAAGACGTAAACTGCAATCCGGAGAGCAGCACCTGCAAGCGTGGACAGGGGCAACTGGAAGCCTGAATGCTGCCAGCTTTGCTGGCTCATTGGAGATTGTAAGACAAGGAAAACCTTTTACTGACGGAGGATATGTAAAGTCATGCATGTTGAGTATGACAACTGAACTGTCTTTGGATTTCCCGAAGAAGGAGAAAATCATTCAGAAAATAAAAGACGTGCTCCTGTCAGCCCCAACAGTGCATGACCGCACTGTCATGATGACAGGGAAAAGTGTACTAGTGATGGGTCACTATTCGAATCGGCTCTGTTAGTCGGCTCCTTTAAGTGAACGATGAGAGCCGCCTCCCGTCTGAGAGCCGATTTCATTTTTTTCCCCGCAAATTCATACAAGACAGAATAATAGGGCGATCTTTTTGCCACACTGCTTGGCCACGTGCACTCCATGCACTGACTGAATGTTGTACTGAATGTTGACGTATATGTGCGTTCGACCAATTACGTGTGACAACATTCTCCATTTTAATACATTTAATACATGCATTTTAATAACAGACAACATAAAGGCAGAATGTACAATTTGTAAGGTAAAAATATCATATGGAGCAGGGTCTACTGACAACCTTCACAGGCACATTAGAATTGTACATCCAACAGTGCAGTGTGTGTGATTTGTTAGGAATGGTTTGTGTTTTGGATAGTTCAATATAAATAAAAGATATATGTAATAGTGTTTGAGGTTTTTACATTATTTAAGGTTTTTATGCCAGACATAATGTAAAATTATAAGGTGTAGTATAACTACATTAAATAATTTAAGTGCACACATACTAATCATAGGTCAAAATATTGCTAAATCTGGCTGAATTATAAAAGCCAGAAGTGGTACTAAATGAAGAGTCATTTGGGAGCCGGAAGAGCCGGCTCTTATTGCTGAGCTGAGCCAAATGATCTCACTAAAAAGAGCCAGAATTCCCGTCACTAAAGTGCACGGATATAACTTCACCAGACACCCTGGACGTGGTGCAAACCCATCGCAGGGCACAATCACTCACACATCCATTCAGACACTACAGACAATTTGGAAATGCCAATCAGCCTAACACATGTTTTTGGACTGGGGGAGGAAACCGGAGTACCCTGAGGAAACCCCCGAAGAAGAGAATATACAAACTCCGTGCACACAGGGCGGAGGCGGGATTCGAACCCCCAACAACAGAGGTGCGTTGGAAAACGTGCTAACCATAGCTATCATAGAAATACATATCAGAGACCTAGATAACTGATCTTTCTATACATCTTTCTATACAAATTGATGTGCAGCCTCCATCTATGTATGTAAAAAAAATTTTATACATATTCTGCCAAAATGCAGATGAATGTGTAAGTATTTGTGTACAGGTTTATTTCATTGCTTTAAAGATCCTACATCTTATTTATTGCAAATACTGCATCATATAACACATGTACAAGAAGGTCCAGGTGAGTCTCACTGCCCCTGCTATAGAACCACAGGTACATACATGCAGAGTTTTGTAACCTGTTGCTGTTTTTTTTTTTTTTTTAATTAAGCAGAAATTTGCTTATTCATTATTTGTTGTAAAACGACCTTTATCCACAGATTAAGGATGGAGTATTAACAAACAAAGAAATTTATTTCTACTTAATTATTTAATTTTCCAATTTCTCCTTGGTTTTTCACTCATCACTGTGTTTATTTAATCGCTCGCACTAAAGGCTGTTCACTTTCATACTGGAATGTAACATGAGTGTGTACACTAGGGGGCAGTGTCACATGAACCAAACTAGAATGTACAGAAAAGAGAACGTGAAAAGGAGCAACCTCTGCACAAAAACAAAGGAGAGTTCCAGGTTTTCATTTATGCCTACAGTTAATATTACAGTAATGTTGACATGCAAGACAAATATTATTTTTGACCTAAAGTGTCTTTGGAAATAATTAAATAGATCTGTATTCATAGGATGAGAGATAGTTACTTTCCTGTGCTTAGATCATCATTGAAAGGTGAGCAATACACCTCTATTTTTTCACTCTATTTTGTCTGCTTTTACAACACGAGCTGCTATTGCAAAGAACCTGGGCTCAGAAACTTTCAGAACTGTTAAATATCCCTAACAAATGTGATAGTAAAAAATAGTTACTGATTATTGCTACAGACATTATAGGTTACTTACATAAAGCTACATCATCCACAAAAGGAAATCGGTAGGAAAACAAACCGCATTCAAACGCATCAGCGCCTGGTCCTTTAAAAAAACGGTATTATCTGTAATTGCATTGTCCAGCCACAAGATGGCGCCAGCTTCAAAGCGTTACTGGTAAACCGGCAACAGATATATTTCCTTGGCAAGCTATTTAGACTACCACAGGTCTAAAAGTAATAAATTAGTTACTAAGGTGAATAATATTGTATTAAAGACACACAAGTGTAACACCCAAACTGAACTTTGAGCAAAGATTTATTTTTGAGGAGGTATTGTTTTCTGTTGGTTTCACCTCATGTGGCCTTTAGCCCCATATCCTCTCTGTCCACATGGTAATTGGAAGAAGAAGAAAAAAACCCAACAACAAACATACAGTGTGGTTCATTCTTCAGTTATCATGACTTTACCATACTCCCTGTAGCGAATAGGCTACACCTGTACACCTACATTCTCTATACATCTATAGTGGGGTTCCCTATACATCTATCTAAAGGTTCTGTAGGGGATGAAAGTAACAGCCATTAAAGAATGCAAGGCCAAAACCAGTGTTGTAATCTCATACAGCCACTCACATTTAGCCTTAGACAAGAACATAAGTATTGCAAATTACAGACATGACTATAACTGAATAATTTGTAAACTATGCAACTCTTTAACCTTTGCTAATTGTCTAAACGTTGGTATTATGTATATACGAGTATTATGCAAGTCAAAACCACTGAAATGACACCGCTTTGAGAAGCAACAACCACACTTTTAGATAAAAAGTGAAAGTATTTCATTGTTCCTGTGTATGATTTTGCTGGTGGTGTGAATGTGCGGAGTTTTGTGCATTCTCTCTGTGTCAATTTGGGTTTCCTCTGGGTTTTTTAGTTTCCTTCCTCTCCAAAAAACAAGGTGTGAATGAGTGTGTGAATATGTTTGCACATGGTGTCCTGTGATAGACTGGTGTTCAATCCAGTCCCTTGTTCGCAGTGTTCCTGGGCTAGGCTCCGGATCCACCGCAACCCTGACCAACCCTAACCATAAAACGGTCACTGGTGATGAATTAATTTTGATGGTTGCTGCTACCATTTTTTTCTGTTTAGTTTTGGAATAAAGTATTCAAGTATGTTCTAAAACAAACAGTGAATGTGATAAGTGATAGAAAGTTTTGAATAACCCTTTAAAGGCCTCAGCTTTTAGCACTCAATTTGAAGTGATCATGGTTACGCTCATCACAGTAAGAACTATGAAGGGTCCCCATCAATGTTTGAATGATACAAATCTCTCACTTGTTCCACCAGGGGGCATTGTCTGACTGAAAGTTAATTTGTTCAAGCTGTGAACTATTTGCTAAAAAAAAAAAAAAAAGTTAACTATTCCCGGTAACAAACGCATATTTACACAATTGACGTACTCTAAGATATTTCACTTCTTTATTACATAATATGATCATAATATGATACTATGATATGTTAGACATGTCTCTGAGCTAAAATAACACGAAATATGATTGTTTAGGAATATGCTAGGAATATAAAAAAGTTGCCTGCACAGAGACAGTAGGTTTTAATGGCTTCTGTGACTAACTTGCACAGTTCTCATATCTCAACCCTATTTAGCATCTTAGAGATAATGTGGAAAAAGATGTTCTGTGCTGATCTTGATGAAGAAATATCAGTTTTATAGAATCATGGTATTAGAAAACAATTTAAAAACACACAAGCAGGTGGTGAAACTGAATACATTGAGGTGCATGAAACAAACGTAAACATATTAAATTGTTCCTTTAAGAAATGTTGTGCAGAAATGTGAGCATGTAGTTTTTGCTATATATGAAAAAATACAGGGAAAGAGAAAAAAATAAATAAATAAATAAATAAATATATATATATATATATATAGGACGATGACCAAGGCAACAGTTTGCTACAATCACCTTACAGCCTGACTTTATTAATAAACAAATAATTTGTCCTAATTGTTTTTCAAAGCATACCTGTAATGGAGAAGCTTGGCCTACATTTATAGGTCATACTATTTAGTTATACACCCCACAACATTCTCTGCATTACAGCTGGCTCCATTGGCACCTTCAATAACTACCATTTAAAAGTCCACAAGAAGTTTTCTTTCCTAAAACTTCATTTTGAAATGAATTTTGATTTTTAAATTGGTGCTGTAAGTGCTCGTTCATCCAGTTCCCGTTTGTAGGCTTCAGTTATTTCACCGGCATTGCCCATATCCAGCTTTATAACTGTGAGCTATACTAGCAGATAGTTAGCAGTATAGGATACTATAGGATAATCAGAGGTTTGGAAAGTATGTACGTTAACTTACTAAAAATTGCAGGTGGCCCATTATGCCATATTTGATGTCAGGATTAACAATTGCTTTTTGTGAGCCAATTGTTCAAAGCATATTCATAAAGTGAAAAGAGAATACACATTCAGGACAGAATGTTTTCCTTTATTCCAATTCAACTTGCTAACTAGAATTAGCTTTATTTAGTTGTTTGTTACCTACCATTCTGCAAGAGCTCTTATTAAGATAATACTGTCTGCCTAGCTGTGCACAGTAAATGATAAACAAGATATACGTGGACTTGCATCTACTTTAGATGCAAGAAATATTGACTATGACCTTTTGTCAGTTGTCAGATTGTTCCATTTTACCCCCTTACCCTGAGTTAGTGATGCAACATGACAAAGTCAACGGAAGTTATTTCAGTGGAACGTTTTATATCTCACCTCCCATTAATTTCCTATTGAGTAAGTCCTGTGCAGAGGATTGTAGGAACAAGAGCAGTGTGAAGCAGGCAATTAGAGAAAAACTAAGTAAATAAGAAGGCGATATCATTATGTAGAAGCCAATCAGCCGATCAACATAATCTCACAAAAACCTGCATCAAAAAAAAAATTCAATGCACTGGAAAAAAAAAAAAAAATCTTGGCATCTTTAAAATATGTACAAACATTCAGTGGGATATAATTGCACAGGTTGGAATTTAATTGTTTTTCTGAAATGAATTTTCGTTAAAAATTCTGTTTTAGCCTGTGTCTATAACACAGTATTTGCCTACAAAATTACATGTATTTTACTCTGGTAAAACCTGCTGGTGTTGTAGTGACATACCCTAAAATTGGCCAATTGCTGGAGAAGGAAGTGCTTTACTTTGCTGCAATGTAAATACACCTTGAGACTTTACTGTTTTACAGATGCAAGAGGCAAAGAGACTCACACACATAAACACACCTCTGCCACATCTGAAACTATTATAAGACCCATAAACTATAATAAGACAGGCTTGAACTTTTCATTTTCAACCCTTTTTCATTTGAAATTTGATCAAATTTTTATGTGATAATGAAGCATGTGTGGCAGTCTACATAAAGTGCTGAGAACTACAGGTTTTCTTGAGCTGAAATATGTTTGTCCTTTGCACACATTTCATCCATCCATAAATCCATCCATACATTTTCTATACCACTTATCGTACACCCTAACCCTAACCCTATCCCAGGGAACTCGGGGCACAAGGCGGGGACACCCTGGATGGGGTGCATACATTTCAATCACATGTAAATATATAGCTTTTTAAATTTTGGTTACCCCCAACTCATTTGATTAGAGTTATGTTGGTTTGGAATGGCACACAGCTATCTAGTGACTTGATCAAAGGCTGTGTTTGTTAAACTGGCTCCTTGAACAACATGATCTTTGTAAAATGTTAGCCTAAGTAAGATTAAAAAGTACATAGAAACATTTTCACATTTTGTTGAAATATATTTATGACTTATTAAAGTTGAGGTGTCAAAGTATGCTCTAGGCGGAAAAACATTGCTTTGGCGGTTTGCCAGAATTCAGCCACAGTGACATCCGACGGGTTTTCCCCACACATATGTTCTCAAAATGCCTTCAAACTAATAAACCTCAAGCCATTTTCCTTTCTTCTAATTGCATCAACAGATAATAAATGAATGTGATCATTCTCAGTGTCGGCTGTACTAGTGACATGTTTGCCAATGCTGTCCTAAAAGTCAGAAGAGAAGAGATTTTCTCTGATAACTTTGTCAAACTAAATGTCAAACTAAAGGTCAAAGGTCTCATATGATTGTCTTATAACAGTACACATGATCCAAGATGAGCATTATATTTTCCCCCACCTTATTTTTTTTTAGATGTTCATGGTATATTTTATAAATCATATAACTAGAAATAGTACCTAGAAATTACCATGTTTTTTTAATTTAAAAAAAAAGAAGTAAATATGGACAAATATAAATTTTAATATGAACCCTTATGTGCAATTTTCTTCAGTGTTCAGACAGTTTGATATGCACTTCATGTATACACTACAGCTCCACCTTAAATAGCACAGTACCATAATAAATAGTATGCCACCCAGTGTTACCATAGTAACCACAGGTCTCATACTATTTTTTGTACATACTATGTAGTTTGATAGTGGCACCTACATTGTTTTCGGGGTTACATTCATAGTCTGATATATTACAGTATGTATTACCTTTAAAAGGTTAATATGTTATATTATTTTACTTTCAGAAACCTCGTCAAAGCACTGCGCTTTGTTTAGCGCAAAAGCTAAACAATAGCACTAACATGAACCGGAAGAGATTTAATTGCAATACATTAGTAGGAATTGTTGGATTTGAATAGCTATCAATGAATAACTATCAATAATAGCTATCAATGTTATATATATATATATATATATATATATATATATATATATATATATATATATATATATATATATATATATATATATATATATATATATATACAGAACTGTGCAAAGGTTTTAGGCACATGCAAAGAAATGCTGTAGAGCAAAGATGCCTTCAAAATAATGAAATGAAATGTTTCTACATTTAAAAAACAAAATACCGTAAAGAGCAGTAAACAGTAGTAAATGAAACAAAGTCACTATTTGGTGTGACAAAAAATAAAAATAAAAATAGTAGTCTCCGGTACAATTAGTGCAGTTTTATAAGGAAATGAGCTGGTAAGTTTTATTGAGTATCTTGCAGAACCAGACACAGTTCTTCTGGAGACTTTGACTTTCACACTCGCTTCTTATTTTTGCAGCAAAACCCAGCAGCCTTCATTGTGTTTTTTGTCCGAAAAGTGTCTCTTACGTAATATGCTGCTTTCTTTAATGACATACAAACATTTTTCTGTAACATTTAATTTTGTGCTAGAAAACTAATGTTTTTTGTACTCACCTGATAATGTAGAAGTCATAAAATAAAAAATCTATAACAAAGTTTGTACTAAAAAAAATAATGCTTTTACTTATAAAAACTTTTGCACAGTACTGTATACAGTAAAAAGTATATATATATATATATATATATATATATATATATATATATATATATATATATATATATATATATATATATATATATATAGAGAGAGAGAGAGAGAGAGAGAGAGAGAGATAGAGAGAGAGAAAGAGAGAGCTTTACTAGTGCCTCTAATAAATTGAGCATATCTTGTATTTAAAATTTAAAAGTTTTTTTTTTCACTAAGAATTTCACAAAGAAATGTTTATTATTGTTTGCCTTGATATAATTCTATTCTTCATTATATCAGTGATATTGTCTGAGCTGCATGTCTCAAATTAAGGTGTAGGCTCCATGAATAAATAACAAGTTGTTTGATAATTACAATAAATGGCTTTTTGTTTGCATCACTATAGGTTTAATTGGCTATATGCAAGTAGCATTTTTAGTTTCGGTCCTCTCTGTTAAAAAACTAAAATGTTTACAGTTGTAAAAAAAATAAAAATAAAAAAATAAAAAGTGGTTTTGTGTACTGTTATTCATATGAAGATAAAATCATAGTTACATACATACTTATCAGTAGGGGTGTAAACCTCAGGCTTCTACATGATATAATATGATTTTGATTCATAAGGCAATGATTCAATATTTAACAATACCACTGTTATCAATGAAATTTAATTTAGTAGCCTCTGATTGATGTGTGATCTCTGTTGGGAATCTGGGGTATCAGAATGATGATGATGAAGAGAAGGACTTTTTTTTTATTTGGCTGTAACTAAGTAACGGAGTTACGGCAAATCACCTTGCTAGTCTATTTACACATCAGTTTTAAAATATAAAATTTTCTCCTTTCCCGATATTAATCGATTTATAATAAATTATATTTGATAATAATCAATCTGTGAATGTTGCCTTGATTAATTTCAATTGTTGCCTTTTAAATCAATGCATTGATCCAAATCATACACCGCTACATATTAGTAAGGCCTCAAATACAGTACTTTGTAGATAAGGTGATTATTTCAGGAATTGATTAGTGGTTTAAAGACTGTTTAGGACATTAATTAGTACTTCTTTATTTGTGAATTATAAACCAGGTTTGGAAATGAGCTAGCAGTAATATTGTTTATTCTAATGTGAGAAAACCACATGGCCAGTGCACGCTGTCTGATAGTGGTAAGAATTCACAAGATACTCAGGCGTGTTTGGAAATGTCCTGTTCAGTGGTCTTGTGTATTAATGATAACAAGGGTTTCCGAGGTGGCAGAGGTGTTGGTTGATGAAGCAAGTTGTAGAATGAGAGGGTGGAGGGAAGGAGAACAGCAACTGGGTGTTTTGGTGAGTGTGTGCGTAGGCAAACTGTAAACATGAGGGTCAAACCAGGGGTGTGGGGGTGTGATTAGGCTTCTACAGCTCATCACCTATCTATCATGGCCGTGTGCCATTCCCCTTTCCGCTTGCCTGGCAGTTGTGAGGGCACCCTCTGGATTGCTTCACCGCCAGAGCATGGCGGACTCTGTTATCTGGGTATCTATCTGTATTATTGATTTTTTTCCCTTCATTTTTTTGGAGTTTCATCTTACTCCTTTCTGGGCTGGTGTTTTAGGGGCTGGTGGGGTTGGGGGGTTGGGGGATGTTAAGGGAGTGAGATCTGAGAGTGCTTGCAGGGGGTAGAATGGCTGGTTTATTTAGCCTGGACTGTGGATGAGCAGGCATAGGTGTTCTCAAAGTGTGTGTGTGTGTGTGTGTGTGTGTGCGTGTGTGTGTGTGTGTGTGTGTGTGTGTTTGAAACCATGGAACTGTGAGTGTGAGTGTTCAAGCATATATGTGTGTTTCTCTCTTTCTCTCTACTCCGTCGCCCCTCAGAGGCGCCCACACTCCACACACTTCTGGCGGCGCCTCCACCTAACCAGCCCCCCCTGCACACACAAACACACACACACACACACACACATACACATACTCTCTCCCTCCATCTCTCACGCCTGCCTGCCGTCTCCTGTCCCGAGGGGCTTGAGCAGCGCTGCCGGCTCGCACTGTGATTTGCAGGGGTTTGTCTAAGTGAGAAGCAATTAGAGCAGTGAACCCATTAATACATGCATGGTGTGGCCAAGCCGTGGCAGGATGAGCGAGAGCAGGGCGCTCGCCTCATAGGGCTCTGCTCTGCTCTCCCCATCTCTCCCCTTTTTATCAGCAGGTACAGAGCCATGGCGCTGCTACACAGCATCACACCACCTCCCGCACTATCATTCACGTTAATGAGATAATTGCTGCTTCTCATTTAAACTGCCATGCTTCCAGGGCCCACGCCGACTTAATGTATGTCGCCCAGAAGAGAACACAAGCCACTATTTTTTGCTACTCGTGCTGAGTGGTTGGTGTGCTGATTTTTTTTTCTTAGATGGAGACTTCCATAAAGACTTGTAGGGTTTCCTGCAAAGCCCCCACACACTTTCCATTGCAGATGATTATCAGCAGTAAGCAGCAGCATGGAAATGCTGTAGGAGGCAATGGTGTATGGGTGGATACAGGGTTCCCTCTGAAAAAAAAAAGTGTGTTTGTGTGTGGGGCGATTCTCATTTCTGTTCTCAACTCGAAAATACCAAATACTCCCACTACACTACACTCAACATAGATTTAAGCCAAGCAGGCAGCAATCCTGTGTGTATTCTAAGCCTGTATCTCCTGGGTGGATGGGATGAGGTGTTGGGTAATTAAAGATGGAGTAATGAGAGGCACTGCTTACAGCAGACTTAGATGCTTGATAAGAGGCTAATCCTCTAAAGTAAAGCTGAGATGACTAGGTCCCTGTTGAGCCCAGCTGCCCCCCTCTTCCATTAGCAGCCCAGAAGGAATGATCCTTTTTTTAAAAAAAATTTTTTAAATATGAGGATTTGGGCAAAGTGAAAAAGAACATTATCATGTGTAAGTCTAGGCATAAGATTCAGAAGATTAGACACAGTAAAGAATTGCAATTTGTTCTGCTATAGGTAGTGTTTGGATCTGATGGATGTACCCGTAAGGATGCTTCTTGTCTGTGCTATATATAGAGAGAAAAGAAAGCAGTTATTGAGTGGTTAAGCTATAAAGCTCTGTGTCATTTTTTGCTTAAGTCTAGGTCTACAGCTTTGAGACGGCATATTAAGCACTTGAGCAATTCTGTCTAATCATTGATTAATTTTTTATTCGGTAAATGCAATTCTTGGGAATTAATGACTAATCTTCCCATACGTATTCTTTTCTATAATCTATATGATGTTGTTATTGTCTCTGAAAGCGTGCTAAAAGCACCCATATTGGAGCAGGCAGTATTTGTTAATGGCAACACATGGCAATCTGTTCCCATATGCTTGGCTTTGTAGAATCTATAATTCAGTACTAGCAGATGTCTGAATGTTAATGTATTCATTAGTGTACATTATGTGCCAGCCTTCAGCACAAGAAGCCATGTCTGGCCCTCTGCTCATGACCCCAGATCACAAACACAACGTTTTCTATGTTGGGAAGGAAAAACTGGGTATTTTGGTGAATTTATTTATTTTGAGTTAATTGGATGAAGGTTACAGCATCAAAACTTTTCATTGGATGATGAATGAGGCCTCTCTGAGCACTGATTGGTGGAAACTGACTGAGTGTGTAATGAGTAGTAATTTTCTGAAATCAGTGTGGAGGCCATGGGTGTCTCTGTGCTTGCTGGGATTTTAAATGGTACTATAGGATAGGCCACTAAGCCTGGTGGGGTACGAACCACTCCACAGCATGGTGATAATCTCACCTTGCTGCCTCCCTGCCCCTACCCCAGCACTAGCCATAAAGCAGCCGGTGCAACCTGACACCTGTGCTGCGGCAGGGATTTAATATTGTCTGACACACACACACACACATACACACACACACACACACACACACACACACACACACACACTCACTCACTCACTCACTCACTGACTCACGCACCAGGGAAACCAGAGATTTTAGTATACCTCATTGGCGTCTCATGGTAAGGTTATCCTGCAGGCCCAGGCATGTTAGCTGCCACAGTGTTCACTTACATCATGTATATGTGTGAAAAGATCTACTTATAATTCTTAGCTCATGCTTTTTGAATGTATGAGAAGCTTGCCCTTTTTGTGAGACCCTACTAATCCGAAAGGTTAAAGGAACATAATGTAGAGAACTCGAGTTGAGTTTAATGTGTTTGACCTTAGTTTTCATGTTACTGTCTGAAAGGTTAGAAATGGGTTAAGATGCATTTCCTTGACATATTGACTTTAAAATCTTGCATTTATTGATTTTCTAAGAGGTTGTGATTATAGATTATGTGTTGTGTTAGTTTTTCTGACAATATTTCATAGTCTAGAAATGAAAAGAAATCACAGAGCCATTGTATCACCTTTCAGACATGAAGTGAATGTGTAAGATTCAGAAGCGTATGATGTCTAAAACTGGGCAGTGAAACCTAAATCTCTCTGTCTCTGACGCTGCATGGAAAATCAGACACTGGTGTTGTCCTAAACTGTGCGAAGGCTAACTGAGCTACTGAGAAAAGTAGAGCGGCTGCTCTGCACAATATTGACAGGTTGGCACCCGGGGGCTCCTGCAGGATATGAACACTGCTGGAGGGGGGTTACTGCCATGCTTCCTTCCGTTGTGTGTGTGTGTGTGTGTGTGTGTGTGTGTGTGTGTGTGTGTGTTCATGTATGCGTGTTCTCCAGCGTGCAACAGAGAGAAGAAGGCACAGCATTTAACTGGATGTCTGTTATGCATTTTGTTCTGCTTGCTCTGTGCATAATAGCGTGTTGAGTGGCTGTGCCATTAGGGGTCAGTCAGAGGGCTGTGAGCATGTGGGTCAGGTGAGGACGGCTCTGTCTGCATCACCGTTGGTGCTGTGATTGTGTTGACCTCACTGTGACTCCTGCACCAATCAATAGGTCTTTCTAAAAAAAAAAAACAAACAACAAAAACAAATAGAAACCTTAGTGTTTTAGAATTAGTGTGCTCTTTTTCCCTGGCGCTAGTGCATACTGATATTCTGTCCTTCCAGGAAACATTTATTAGTTTGCATTTCTGTCCTGAAACAATGGTCAAGAGCCATTAATAACCATATGCAGCTTGTGAGTCATGTAAATATGTCTGTGTTACCTAAAAATCAACAAAAGCTCTACCATCTGCACTTAAAAAACAACAACTTTGCTCTGTACTACTGTTTATTTAAAATAATTTTTGGAACACAGTCATTTAGGGTAAAAAAGAAATTGAATTTTTGGATGCATCACTAGGTTTCTCTAATTTGTAGAAATCAAATATTAGTAATGATATTTTTGACAGTCTAAAGTTGAAATGACAATATGAACAAAATGATACAGCATCTTATATGAAAAATTGCGGCATGTTCTTCACTTCTGTGTGTTTCCCCACAAATATAGAAAAACAGTAGAATTAGCCAGTGTTGCTTAACTACTACAGCACATCAACACATCTGTCATATTAGAGTTCAGTTGTAAGCCATTGGAACCCTGTGGAGAGGGTCAACCCTCATCAAATTGGCTGCAGTTCCATTTATACTCACTAAATTTGGAAAACATGTGCTTTAATAAAGATATCATAAGTTTATTGCAGGTGATATATTTGTGGTGGTCAGGAAAAATACTTTACAAACTCAGATTTTGGCATTTGTTTTGACATTTTACGGACTTTTACTGAATGTTTCTCTTTTGCATGCATCTCAATCACAAGTTACCACAGTATAGTTATTTTAAAATCTGGTTGCCCCCAAAATTGAAAAGGTATAAAATCACATTTAAAGATTCCATTCCAATCCCACTGAAAGACTAATCTTCTTATAGAAAAACAATATTATTGCCAGATTGGAAAATGAGTTATCACTTTGATTATCAGCATAATTTATGTCAGCATCATCACATGAGATAAAAGTCACTAATGGCATTTAAACACAAGCCTCATTGTTGTCTCTTCACTTTACCTGATTTCTGTTCATGATAATATTGGTTTGGAAATAATTAGTTGATTAATTCAGTCAGTTCTGATCTGTTGACAAAAATTCTTCTTATTAATGTCCTTTTATTAGGTTGCACATTTACACATTTTAAAACTTTGTCTGCTATTATCTGTACAAAGTGTGTAAGCACTCTTCTTTGTTTTGATGATGATGTGATGATGCAGGAGCATTGCTGACAATATGACAACCGCTAGCAAATTATAAACTGAATTGATTAGGTTTATGTTTGTTTTGACATGCCATGTAACTAACCCAAATCTTGATCAATTCCTGAGAAAAGCACACTTACAGTAGCTAGCAAAGTTTTAGACATCTGGAGGCAGACTGACTGTGTTTATCACCATGTTTGTTAAGATGGCTACTTACCTGACGTAATTTTTGAAGGCCATGGTAAGGTTAGAAAGTAACCTAAATAAAAACAAGTTCTTCTTTAAGCTGGAATTAAAATAGAATAAATCGGTGTATTTCTGGCTGATCTGCACACAACAATTAACAATGTCAAACTTAAAAGCTAACAATAAAACATTTCTAACATTATTTAAAAATAAACAAATAAAATATGTTGGTTTGTATTGTTTATACCCCTTTTATTATGTCATCTCTTAAACAATCTCAGGAATAACCAATTGCTTTCAAGGTCACATAGTCACTTAATTTTCCAACACCTGTGTGGACTCAGCAATCAACCTCATAACTTGAATAAAAACTGCAGTTTACTGTGGCCCTTCAGTTTTCAAGTGTATATCCACACAAAGGCAACAGGATGGGCTTCATAGAGCATACAACTCCGCGACAAAGTTGTGAGAGATATAAAAAGATTTCAAAGGCTTTGAAGATACCCTGGAGCACTGTTCAGTCCATCATTAAGAAGTGGAAAGTACATGACACCACCCACAGTCTGCCAAAATCTGGGCATCCATCAAGACTAGATGACCAGGAAAGAAGACACTTGATCAGAGAGACTGCCAGGAACCAAATGGCAACATTGAAAACATACAGAAATTTAAAGTTGCAACAGAAGAAAACATGCATCACACAAGAATATCAAAGATATTGCGCACATCTGGCCTGTATGCCAGGGTGGCAAATAGAAAGTAATTTCTTCAAAAGGTCCATCTGGAGTACCACTTGAAGTTTGCACAACGACAACTAAAGGATCCTGCAACAAATTGATTAAAGAAAAGTAGAACTTTTTGGCATGAATTGCAACATCACTAAAACCCATCACTAAAACAACACCATCTTGACTGTGAAACATGGTGGTGGAAGCATAATGTTGTGGGGATGTTTCTCACCTGCAAGGACAGGGGAAATTATCAAGATTGAGAGGAGGATAGATACAGGAAGGTCCTGTGGTAGAACTTGATGAAATCTGCAAAAAGTCTGAAAATGGATCAGAAATTTATATTGCAGCAGGACAGTGCCCCCGAGCGTAAAGCCAAAGCTACCATGGAGTGGCTTGCTAGGAGCAAGGTGGGTGTTCTGCAGTGGCCTAGTCAAAGCCCTGACCTAAATCCAATTGAAATAGTATGGAACAACTTGATGGTTGCTGTCCATCATCGAAAACAAACTAACCTCTCCCAGCTTGAACAGTTCGGCAAAGAGCCAACCTTGTGGAGAGCTACCCAAAAAGACTGGTAGCTGTACTTGTTGCCAAAGGTGCCTCTACCAAGTATTGACTCTGTGGGGTGTAAATGAGGAGATTTAGTAATGTCACTTAAATTCTCTCTCTTTTTTTTTTCCAAAGTAAAACAAATTCACCACCTTCATGTGGTATGCTGTATTGTTTGGATGAGGGAAAACAAGTGCCATTTAAATCCATGAAGTTTAAACAACCTGACACAACAAAATGTGTCAAATTTGAAAGTGTGTATACTCATTTCTTATCCACTGTAACTAAAATAATAATCTGTGACACTTATTTTTAATTCACATAAGAAGAATAAGCGATAACAAGATTGACAGACAGACCAGGCCTCAAGCGCTAGCCTTCGCTATTCTGAGTTACATCATTGTAAACATACCAGACCAACTAAGTCAGCAGTACGAAATGGCAATGCTCTAGCATTCTTTAAATAAATTAAGTGGCATGTTGATGTATACTAAGAAACTACTCTGGTCCTGTGTAAACACATGGAACTTCTTACTTTGAATATAGGGCCAAGTGAGTTTAACCTCTGTACTGTAGCTCATTCATATTGATGTGGAAAGTCATTCCGTGGACATGTAGGCAGGATACAGTTTCTCTGTGGTGTGTATTGCCACTGAGTCATTAGTCTTATTTCAGCCTTTTTGTTACTACTGGCAGTGTGTTGTATGTGGCATCGTAACAGTTGAATGCTTGCATCATGTTTTTCCATCTGCAGATGAAGATCTTTGGGTCTATGATGAGAAGCCCCCTGGCCTTGCTGTAGTATAGGGCAGAAACAGTGGCTCCTGGGTGATCAAAGTCAAACACAGCGCGTGTGTGGGTGTGTTTTTCGATGCCACCAACGCAGGCAAGCCCTTCTGTAGCCTGTTTGTGTTCTATATCTATACACATGACATTTTCACTTTTCGCTCTTGTCTCTCCCCCTCATTCTCATTTTCGTTACCCACAAGCCCCAGTCATAGTGCGTGTGCATGTGTGTGTATACGTGCCCCCACGGACTTTAGGGTTTCCCTCCGGTGTGTATGTGTGGGTGCAGCTCACATTCTGCACATACGTTCCACACCCACGTTCTCGAGGGTCACACTTTTCCACTTCTTATTGACTTTGTAGCACTTCACGTAAAAAGCTACATTACTCAATAATGACTTTCTGCTCTAGTTTTACCATCTACTGAGTTTGAAATATGAAAAAAAAACATACATATGAAAAAATGTTGTATTTGTTATGTGAGAATCAACTTTATGAAGAGTAAAGTGAACTGAATAAAATTATGGATTCTGGATAATGTAAATCTGCAAGTACTGAATCCTGAATCTTCCCTGGTTCCTTAGTATGCACATACACACAAACATACACGCAGATGATATAAGAGTGTGAGGTGTGTGTATGTTTTTTTCTCTTCACCCTGGTGTTTGACTTGTGAACCGTGGCCCAGGCAGGAAGCGCGTCATGGTGCTAACTGGAACCAGATGTCAAAAGCCGGTGGGGATTCTCACAATGGAACATGCTAGTCAAAGGGAAACTTTCCTCTCGCTCTCTTTTTTCTCTTTCTCTCTAGCAATATCAAAGCTCCTGCCTGTCTAGATGCTGATTGATCGCAAGGAACTGAGAGTCACCACCAGTGTACGTTCAGCAAAAGAAAGAGAGATAAAGGGAGGCAGGGTAACAGAGAAAGAGAGAAAGAGAGAGAGAGAAGTGAAAGCCTACCATAAGTTTGTTGCCTTGGAAACTGCAGTACTTGGGGAGAAAACGAAGGAAGAAGAGCTCTGTTGGTTAGCTCTTCTTACTGTTGGGTCATGGGCATTCTGCACCTGATGCATGATTTTAATTATTGATGTGTTTAATTTGTGGATACACCAGGCAAGAGACTCCAGGAGAGGGGAGGGATGAATAAATGAATGGATCAATGATGATTTATGATTTTCTGCCCAGCTCCCACATGCATACCACCGACTCCGTGTACTGCTTGTCTCAATTCCCTTTCGAGTTTTTGTTCTCAGAGTAGGTCTTGTGTTCATGTTGGTGTGAGGTGTGTGTGGTATAGTTCCCTGTCTCTGGAAGGGCATATAGTCAGGAGACCAGACTCCTTTCTTTGCCCTCTTGGCCTTACCCCTCTCCTAAACATACTAGCATCACCACCATACACCCAACCTCAGCTCCTATGAAGTAGATAACTGCCTTTTGGAGAGTCACCGAGGATCAAGACCAGAGAGTACTTAAAACTCTTACAAAACAAGTTTTAAAAGATGGGTTTACCTATCAGCAATGTTCAGTATGACAAGCACCACCTAATTAGTGGTTATTCTCCAGAAAAGTACATACTCTGGAACTGAAAAACCTGGAATTGTCCAGGACCTATGTTCCTGAAAAAGGTTCCTGCTTTGGAAACTGCCCTGTACTGCCCTGTTAGGCTCAGTGCAAAGATGCTGGTAGGATGCAGAAGGTTGTAAAAGATTACTGTAGTGTTGACTTGGCAGAACCAACCATAAGCAGAGGTGGGAGAAAATATATGGGATACAGCTACATGAGTGATTTCTTAAAGGCTACATAGCACCTGAAACAACTCATGCCATTCTCATTCACAACCTCCATCTCTCCTGGAAGAAGAACAACTGTCCTTGCAAATTTCAAACTTATCATAGAAAAAAAGGTAAAGTGAGCATGGAACAAAAATCACAAGATTACATATGTGGTTTTATGACTAAGTGGAGGACCACCAGGGTGTTTCCTTCGAAACTAAGTAAATAAAAATTAGCCCATAAAAAGTCCCTGATACATCATGCTTGTTCTGGCCATTCTTGTCAGCCTGAGTGACCCAGATGGCCTGGTGTGGTCCACCCATAGAGTTTATCAAGAACAATATTTACCCACAAGTGAGTTGATATTGGCAGAGAACAGAAATATTGCCACAATTAATTATTTAACCAGCTATTAATATAGCAGGTTTCCTTTTAACTTTGGGAGGACAAGCTGTGTTCTTATAACTCTTATATGATCATAATTTGAAACTAAATAGCAATTATACTTGGTCAGGTTTTAGGCTATTGCAATACAAATGTGGCAGTAAGTCAGTAATTCAAAATGCAAATGAGCAAGGGAACCATGTTACTGTACCATGCAGTTGCCATGGTATAGTAATTTAATAAATTTACATAATATACATATTGTTCATTAGAAAATTGGTCAAAATATTGTATGAATCATGATCTCAATTCTAAGGCAAAAATTTTTTCCACCTTCTTTTCACTTTCAAGTTTTTCCTCTGCACCGCCTTAAAGGCCCGGAGCAAATGTGCCATACAAATACAACTTACACTTGCCAGAATATCATACTCTTTGCAAACCAGTGTGTCAGCTCTCATATATTCAGGGTGTACATCAGCCTCTACACCTTTGTCTACAGGAGATGCTTCTGCATCTTCCATTACAGTAAATATGCATGATCTTTTATCAGGTCACAGCTTCAGTGTCCTCTTAAATGCACACAAGAGCTCATTAATGAAGTCTCGGTATATTATGGAATAGCCCAGTCACTCACTTGGGCAGATATGCTATGAAATAGTTTAGGCACCTACTCAGCTATGTTGGGTGGAGGATCCTGCTTTAGTTTTGCCAGGGCAGCCTTAACACCAATGTTTGCAGTGTATTCCCTGCCGCTGCTGTGCTGCACTCCTGTGTCATATTCTGAAAGTACAACTGGGTTTGGTTCTGTATGCCGGTGGTTGTACTAAGCTTCTCCGAGCTCTTCACCTCACTGTGCGGTTGCACTGCTGTTAACAGCTCCCATGACCCTGCTTCTCTACACTTGTGTTCTAATGCAGTGAAGGTCCTTGCTCATCCTCATCCATGAGGATGATCAGCCTAGTCTTCTTTTCCTGCACCGGCAATATGGTGCAGGAGCTTACCTTTTAATTCCTAGCTGGATCCACAGCGTCAGATGAAGGTGATGAGTAAGCAGCAGGATATTCATAGCCTGCAAGGTGCATTATTTTTGGCATTATGCTGTAATAAGGGCAAGGCTCTTGCCATATGGAGAACACTGGTCCCAAACTTCTTAATGTATTAACATTGAAAGTTTAGTTACTCTGCATCTACCACACCCACACTGCTGTTGACTCAAACAATAGGCCACATGTCTGTTTGCATGACACTGTCAACTCTGGCGATAATAGCAATGAATCAAATATTAGAATTACTGTCAATCAAAGTGCCAAAACATTCTCATCTGATGGTGCAGGTTTAACAATAACAAAAGGATTAGGTGCTAATCCAGCATCTTTGATTCCACTTCCTCAACTCAACAAGATGAGAAGGAGAAAGAGGAAGAGTGTGACATAGTAAGGACCTTTTAGAAGCTACCCACATGGGCTCATGGTTATGGTCACAAGGTGATGACTTTGATATTTTTGTATTTTGTATTCAATAACTATATGATCTGATTCATAATTGCAATTCATTTTGTTTCCTGCTAATTAAGAATGCTGTGGGTTGATCACTACAGTTTGTGATGAACGTCTGTAACGCTGGATTTTCCTCAATAAAGTATACAGAATTAAGTGTTTTCACAATACGACTCTAAATGTAGCTGCTGGTGGGCCTTGTTATGACTCTGCCGGGATTTGAGTATAATGAAATAAAGTTATTTTTGAAGCCTTTCCTGATCCTGAAACCTAAATATTTATCACCATAAAGTAAGACAGAATTCACCACAGCTGTCAGGCATTTCACAAATGTGATAGAGTTCTTTGTCAAACTTGCAAAAGTACACATGCTTAAAAGTATATGTTTGTGAATCCCGGAAAACTATGAGTGTTACATAACACTGATAAACTGCTATATAATATATTTGATATTCACATAAATATCTTACTATGGTATATTGGCATGCTACCTCAAAGTTCTCATGACCAGATGTGTCTCACTGTTAAGTTTGTGTGTATTTCTGTGTGTGTGTGTGTGTGTGTGTGTGTGTGTGTGTGTGTGTGTGTGTGTGTGTGTGTGTGTGTGTGTGTGTGTGTGCATGACAGCCTTAGTCCTGTAGCATGGTGCTGTGATTTTTGACTCTCCCTGTTTCCTGCCACAGGCTCCTGGTGTCAACTGCTGCTGACGCTAATTGAACCCTGTTGGTGAGGTAAGGATGGAAGGACGCTGCGAAAGAAAAGATGAAAAAACACCGGTGAGGTCTGAGTGCTTCCTGGAGGTTTCGACCCCTGCCTAACGACCTCCCTCAGTCATGGCCTGTGTGCTAGGGCATTCTTTGTCTAATCTTCTGGTAATTGGGTATTGTCACTACACAGAACACTTATAAAATATAGATTCCCATTTTTGTTTTGGGATTTCTATTAGTCCCAACATATGTGTATTGAATACCTACCTAGTCTAAATTTCTCAATTGATTTTACAGTGCCATGGAGAAGGGAAAATGTATAGTTGATAATTTAATTAATAAAGTAATATTTCCCTCACTACTGGGTACATACCACAGACAATTGCTTTAAGACTACATGGGAAGTCAGGCTTCCCCTAAAATGTCATTAAAATGCAGCAATGAAATGTTTCTATATTAATTGTAGAAATGTGTCTAGATTATTCATTACTCTAGGTGAAATTCAATGTTTTAGCAAATCAAATTATTAAATATCTCACAATATCACGCTGGTTCATAATGCAAACTGTTTTCGGTGGACAGCATAGCCTGCGTGATAATCTCCTTTGAAGCCCCTACACAGCTTCTGATTGGAAGTGTGAAGTGGCGGAACCTCGTAACCAATTACTGTAAAGGTAATAAACATGACTGACATCTCAAACATACCTGCATGAGTCAGACAGAGTGCTCAGAGCTGCAGTAGTGGTCAGTAGCCTAATCCATAACTTTCACACAACAGCTTGTTATGTTATCATCGTAATTGTAATACTAAATATTGCAAAACACAAAAGTTTAAAGTTGAAATTAAAATTGATTGTTTGCATTCGCTTCAGAAATTATTTTGTTTATTTATAGGTCTAGCTAGTTAGCTGTTACTACCTTCTTCAGTGAAATGTAGCTCGTTAGATAGGAGTTTAGTTACTTATTACCATGACCTGGCAAACATTACTAATTTTGTCAACCTTATTTTGGAAACGCTTTTTGATGATCTTCCTTACATATGAGGAGAGACTAGAAAATCAACAGGAGGCCAGACCAACAAATGAAACCGATAAAACAGAACACAGAGATATATACATATATACTTCAAAAACCAACACCTGTGCTTCCCCTATTTAAAAAAAAAAATCACCAGCTGCCACTGGTAAATTCCCTTTAATGTCCAGGGTAAATGTAGGCTGTTTCAACATGTACTTGTCAGGACCCTTAGTGTCTCACTATGAGCTGAGCATTAGTGTCAGATATATCTGTGTAGTTATGTTTGGCCACTGATAAAGATGTGTGATTGGTGCCCACATACTGGGTATTGTGCTCGGGTCAGTGTCAGGATGAGACGTAAAAGTGGTTAAGAGGATTGTAGGCAGGTGGTCTGTAAGCCAATAAACACCACTGGCGGAAAGCAGTGTGCCAGTTACAGCAAAGCATATACGTGACAGTTAGTGTGTACATTGAACAATTATTATCATAATTTTGATAGCACTTTTGTTTTGGACTTTAATTAAGTAATTTGTTTTCAAATGTAATTGTTTTAATTCAAAGATTTAGTATGGGAAATGTAGAAAAAAAGAGTACATAGTTTGTTTGTAGTTAGAATTTTTTTCTACTTTCTTTGGCTCAAGCATATCTCTTTAAGAAAGCCCAGCTGAATAAGAGATTCAATTCATGCCTTTTGTTAGACAAGCGTTCTCGACACACCAGCATCTCCATGAAACCTTTACTTTGGTTGGTTTCCTCCACTCATTGGTCTGGAATGATACAATTGTGTTATACAGTGATGTATGAACCTCACGACAGATGCTCTGAATACATTTTCTATGTTTCATTTTGCCCAGGCCACCGGGGCTTTGGTCAATATCAATTGCAATGCCTGGCTCTGGACAGAAAATTCATTTCAATTACAATTACCATCGTGACGACGTTGATTTATGGCATTGTTTTCTTACCAGCGCCTTCCCACTCCCATTAATCAGTGGATGCCTGCCCGTATGATCCGCACTTCATCTACCTGCCAACTGGAATTGCTCCGCTGAGCATTCTCGTGCCATGCCCCCCGCCAGCGGCTGCCGGGCCCGCGGGGAATATTAGTGTCCTTAATTCACACTCCATCTCCCTGCATTTCCTCACAGTGCTGCTAACTTGTAGGAATCCATCCTAACTTGAAGCTTTCCCTTATAGCTCATTGCACAGGAGCAATAAAGTGACTAATTGTGCAAGCTGCATGTTCCCAGAAATGTCTGAGGAAGGAGGAACAGTGATGTTCACTGATCTTTATGGTTGAGAAATGCAGTTCTACTGCACACATGGAAGTAAGTTTGGCTTTTTGGTAGTACTATGGTGCTGCTTTTCATTCACGATCTGTTTTTTTCTAAAGCACAATCACAAAATTTGCACAGGAAGAAATACACTCACACATTCATTCACGCATAATATTTTCTACAAATATAATGTCACCCTCCCTTCGTCTATTTCTTTCATTCTTGCACTCTCTACATACACCCACCCCACTGCTCTCTGTTCCCAATTCAATAACCATGCAATAAACAAGTTCATTACATATTTATAAGGGTTGGCTAATTTGTAGGGCCCATAAATAGAACTTGCTCTTCAGTTAAAAAGGCACGAGACATGGAGAACAGTTTACTAAGTACCCTCTTATAATTCACCATTTGGTTACAATTGGTCTGGTACAAACCGTACCTATTTTAGATTGTCTGGAAATGTTACAGAATCTGGTCTCCCTTCCTGTCAGCTCCCTCCTCCATGTTTCAGGGTGAGTCATGGGTCCAGACATTTTCTAAATCTGCGAGAAGGGAGCAGCAGCAGGGAGAGGTTAGAGGAGCCGCCTCAGCTGCGCTGACACTGTGTTGTGTTTACAGTCCTCAGCCAGGTCCCCACAGCTTTGGCAGCAGCCACCGGATCCTGCTGCGCTCTCCTGCTGCGGTCCCGTCTAAAACGTCACGTGTGGAATGGAAACTGCCTACACATTCACCGGCGCCCTTATGTTTTCAAGAAACAGTTGTATTTCAGAGCTCCAATAAAAACAAAGCACCATGGTCAGGATCGGACAGAATGAGCATCTGTTTGGACAGCATTCTGACGGTGTGTTCCTTTGGGTGCTTACGGAAAGGGACCAAGCTTCTTTCCTTTGCTTTGTAGAAAATTGTTTACCTGAATCAGAATATCCAGACAGGATACAGACGTCAGAAAAATTTACTCTACTTATGGGAAGACATTAAACCTCTTGTATGCTAGTGTTTGTTTCAATTTTGATAAGCTTCCCAGGTGAAAAAAAAAAGTGGTTTAAAAAAATAAAGGAAGTGGTGTAAATCTACCAGCAAATTACATAATATTTATAGATTTGGGATTCTCCAGAAATGAACTAAATGTTAAATATTGAAAATAATTTCCTTCTGGAAATCTCTGTTGTTAGACTCACCAAACAGCCACTCCTTTCCAATGTACTGCTTCATTGTGTGGCTAAATCAATAAAAGTCTACAGTTGAAGTGAACTTTGTGTGGTGTTTCTGGCACTGGGGGAAAAGTATGAAAAATCTACATTCTGATAAGGTAAAACTGACCTGACCCACTACTTATCAGTTCTGCTCTAGGAGTTGAAGGTCTCCCAAATCTCAGTGCACTCTCTAAGGCCTTGTTCAAGAAAAATCCCATCACTCTGTATTTGTGAGTAATCTTGATCACATTTCCAGCTGCATGACAGTGACCTAAATCTGACCACCATGTGGTTTTACTTGACTGGACATTCTTATAAACTTTTAAGAATGCATTTCCAGGCAGATAGAGCTGGTGTTCAGTTTTACAGAGTGAGAATTCAAACAAAAAGGATGTGAAGTACAATTTATTGCAGCCCGGTACATGCATATTGGATCAATTTTTGACAATGCTTTCTGTTTGGCGCCCTCAGAAACCCTGCCGCCACCACTCCCCTGAGCCAGATGAAGTCAGGCAGGCAGGAGTCAGACAGAAAGAGTTCTCTCCAGAAAGAGCAGCTCCTCCGCAGGGTTGGTCAGATGAAAGGCGATGAGCAGTATCGATCGGGTAGCAGGGGAAGAATGGCCGGCGGTGTGCGCGAGGCAGAGCTGCTGGAGAA
The DNA here is from genome assembly GCA_023630585.1 of Cranoglanis bouderius. Classification (NCBI taxonomy): domain Eukaryota; kingdom Metazoa; phylum Chordata; class Actinopteri; order Siluriformes; family Cranoglanididae; genus Cranoglanis; species Cranoglanis bouderius. The sequence goes on from CM042559.1 coordinate 9,742,202, forward strand.
TAAGAACGAGCCTGGGGGGCATCAGGACCTCTGAGGGTGGGAGGGGATTGTGTTAAAGCAGGAGATGGGCTGATGGGCTGTCAGTGAATCCCTCCATCTCTGCACTCCATTTCCATGCAACTCCACAGTGTGCAGCGTAGTGTTGCTGATGAGAACTGTTGGAGCGGAGCTAGCCAGCTCAGGGTCAGAGAAATGACTGACCTTAAGGATGTGGATCCCACACACATGCACACACAAAATTCTGTGTTATGCTGGACCAGACACATAAAAACTCAAACCATACAATATGTATAATATTCTTATAAACAAAACAAAAACCCAAGAAAACAAAATTGTCTTGAGTTAGTGGTACTGGTAGAACCTATATTTATTCATGTTGTATCACTTAGTGCACATTTGTGGTGCAGCCAAGTGTTTCAGTGGACAAATTATATTCCCTTGGTATTTCTCAAATTATTACCTCTAGTGCACTTTGTACAACTGCTACACGCTACTTCGACAATAAATACCACAATGCATGGTGATTTCTTTTAGCTTCAAATTTACATCTCAGAATTTACATCTAGAGAGGGCAACTTGGTGTATAAATGTACAACCCAATTCCAAAATAATTGAGACGCTGTGTAAAATGTAAACAAAAACAGAATGTAATGATTTGCAAATCTCATAAACCCATATGTTATTCACATGTTCGCATATTAAACTGAGGAAATGTACCATTTTAAGAAAGGAAATAAGGTAATTTTGAATTTCATGGCTGCAACACATATCAAAAAAGTTGGGACGGGGGCAACCAAAGGCTGGAAAAGTAAGTGTTACTAAAAAGAAACAGCTGGAGGAACATTTTGCAACTAATTAGGTTAATTGGCAACAGGTCAGTAACAGGTTGGGTATAAAAAGAGTATCTTAGAGAGGCAGAGTCTCTCAGAAGGAATGTAATCTGGATGGAAGCATTTGTTGCTCTAAAACCTGTATATACTTTTCAGCATTGATGGTGCCTTACCAGAGCACTAACGCACCCCCATACCATCAGAAATGCAGATGTTTGAACTGAGCACTGACAAAAAGCCGGATGGTCCCTCTCCTCTTTAGTCCTCTTTAGTTTAGAGGACGCTGCGTCCATGGTTTCCAAAACGAATTTCAAATTTCAGTTCATCTGACCACAGAACAGTTTTCCACTTTGCCTCAGTCTATTTTAAATTAGCTTTGGCCCAGAGAAGACAGCAGTGTTTCTGGATCATGTTCACATATGGCTTGTTCTTTGCATCATAAAGCATTTGTGGATGGCACGGCGAACTGTGTTCACAGACAATGAGTTCTGGAGGTGTTTCTGAGCCCATGCAGTGATTTCCATTACAGAATCATGCCTCTTTTTAATGCAGCGCCGCCTGAGGGCCTGAAGATCACGGGCATGCAATATTGATATTTTGTATTTGAATAAAATTTCACTTAAAAGGGTAATGGAGGCTACTTTCTACTCTTTCTCGAGTAATTACTTTTACTTCCATTATATTCAGCTACTTTCTTCCTCCTTTCTTCACTTATGTCCTTAGTTCTAGAATGATAATATGTTATATGCAGTGAATATACATTCATATAACGTTTTCTTGAAGAGGATGTGAAGAATGTGGAATACTCTGGGTAATAAAAAAAAATCTAATTTGCAATAAAATGATGATTTTGCTAAACTAATTGATTAATTAAGTTCATTCAGAGAATAATTAATATTCAAATGCTTTCAAACACTAAAAATTTTTAAGTAGTTAAACCTCTGTGTAATGAGTAAATTCTAAGTATATACTGATGCTGTTCTTACTCAGGTTCAGGATGGTAAATGTTCCTTTTACTTGAGTCATAATTTCTTTTTAGCTAACAATGCTTTCAACTGAGACAGGTGTTTCCCAACTCTGCGCTGGCTGTCTGAGACCACTGAGATACATCGGGGCAAATTAGAGTTCACACTACCACTGTGGTCATATATTATTAATACTAATAATCTTCCTTTACCAAATACACTTGGACAGTACTCTGGCATAGGAAATTTTGTCAGAAAGTTACACAAGGCATCTGGTTTAGAATAGAGGTGGAGCAAATGGAGTGATCAGATATGAAGCTCACAAACAAAGACCACCTTCATTACCATGAACATGTGGCAGTCCTTAGTGACTGCCTGATCAGGATTGCTGCATTTTTAATTAGGCTGCAATTTTTCATCCAAATAAATTCTTAGAAAATGCTGGTGCCAGCAAAAAAAAATAATAATAAGTGTGGGAGTGGGATTAAAACAGGCCTGCACACAGGTCTAGTTGAATCCAGTTATGAACTCGGATGATGTATCTGTGGTTGAGGAACTGTCAGAGCCAGGATTCACAGACAGTGATGACAGTGATCAAGTGAGCATTTCTAGTTCTGTTTTTCCTCGTTGTTTTCCAGTGTTTCTCAGAACAGAGTGGTAAGGGTGATATAGATATAGATATAGATATAGATATAGATATTTGGGGTGCTAAACTGATACAGACACAAATACTGGCATTGCATTACACCCCTGGCACAAACTATATGCATTTACTTGTTCAATTCCCTTTAATATTTGGCAATTCCATATACCCCAGAATATTATAAAGGTGGTTGAGGGTGTGACCAACTTTTAGCGTCGAAGTGCCCCAAGGGACAGATCGGCCTGCACGGCACACTAATTGAAATGTGTTGGCGACTCATTGACGTCTTGGCTCTTGTTGTAGGGCTTTTTCAAACCACAGCACTGCTGGTTTCATTTCACATGGGGAAAAATCAATAATGGCCAGAGAGATCAGAAAGTATTCTCTGCAAGCAAATATATAACTTTTCAAGTGCTGCTAGTGTTGTCTAGCTGATGTACTGGAATGAACTCACATTATCACACACACACACACACACACACACACACACACACACACACACACACACACACACACACACACATATATATATATATATATATATATATATATATATATATATATATATACAATACTGTGTAAAAGTTGTAGGGCAAAGATGCCTTCAAAATAATGAAATTAAATGTTTCTACATAAAAACAAATATACTGGAAAAATCCAGTATCTCAAAAACATTAGAATAAAGAATTTATAATACAGCAGTGTTGACCTGAGAAGAGCTCTAATCAGCTAATTAACTGAAAAAACCTTTTGACTCAAAACACTGTTGCTCAGTGGTCCAAAGTCCTCTTTTCAGGTGAGAGTAAGGCAGTGGTAGCTCAGTGGTTAAGATGTTGGACTACTGATCAGAAGGTCGTGAATTCAACCCCCAGCTCTGCCAAGCTGCCACTGTGGGCCCTTGTGCAAGGCCCTCAACTGCTCAGTTTTATAAATGACATAAATGTAAGTCGCTCTGGATAAGGGTGTCCACCAAATGCCATAAATGTATGTAAGTTTTACATTTCATTTGGAAATCAAGGTCCCAGAGTCTGGAGGAAGAGTGGAGAGGCACAGAATCCAAGTTGCTTGAAGTCCAGAGTGAAGTTTCCACAGTCAGTGATGATTTGGGGTGCCATGTCATCTGCTGGTGTTGATCCACTGTGTTTTCTCAAGTCGAGAATCAATGCAGCCATCTACCAGGAGATTTTAGAGCACTTCATGCTTCCATCTGCTGACAAGCTTTATGGAGGTGCTGATTTCCTTTTCCAGCAGGACTTGCCACCTGCCCACACTAGTACTACTAGAAACTGGTTTGCTGACCATGGTATTACTGTGCTTGATTGACCAGCCAACTCGCCTGACCTGAACCCCATAGAGAATCTATGGGGTATTGTCAAAAGGAAGATGAGAGACCCCAGACCCAACAATACAGATGAGCTGAAGGCCGCTATCAAAGCAACCTGGGCTTCCATAACACCTCAGCAGTGCCACAGGCTGATTGCCTCCATGCCACGCCGCATTGATGCAGTAATTCGTGCAAAAGGAGCCCCAACCAAGTATTGTGTGCATAACTAACATACTTTTCAGAAGGTCGACATTGCTGTATTATAAATTCTTTATTCTAATATTTTGAGATACTGGATTTTTGATTTCCATGAGCTGTAAGCAGTAATCATCAAGATTAAAACAAAAAGGCTTGAAATATATCACTTTATGTATGATGTTCGTCCGTCGTTGTCGACGATGACCAAGGACATCACATAGGTAGTGAAGAAGATAAGGTAGGGTGTGTCCGGCTGTGGCTGATAAGTCCGATTTGACCACGGAAGGCTCTGCCGCATGTCGGGCATATGTGGTCTGCTGTAGCTGAGGGCAAGATGTTAGCTCTGGACTTTCGCAGCTCGCGTTTCCTTTGAGCCTCAACAGTCCTGCTTTGCTCGTATGCGGTGGCACCTTGGCTTGTGCGGCAGCGCCAGGTTGGTCGGTCTAGCGCTAATGTCTCCCAGGTGTTGGGGTTGATCTCAAAGCTCTTGAGAGCAGCTTTGAGTGTGTCCTTGAAGCGTTTTCTCTGACCTCCGTGTGAGCGCTTGCCTTCTGCTAGTTCACCATAGAAGAGCCTCTTGGGGAGGCGTGTGTCAGGCATCCGAACCAGGTGTCCTGCCCATCTGACTTGAGCTTTCCTCAACAAGGTGTGAACACTGGGAAGATCGGCTCTAGAGAGTACCTCTGTGTCTGGAACTTTTTCTTGCCAGGAGATTTTTAGAAGCTTTCTCAGACAGTTCATGTGGAAGCAGTGTAGTTTCTTGGCATTGAAATATATCACTTTATGTATAATGAATCTAGAATATATGAAAGTTCCACTTTTTCAATTATATATATATATATATAGGTACATCTAAAAAAAATTAGAATATCTTGGAAAAGTTCATATATATATATATATATATATATATATATATATATATATATATATATATATATATATATATATATATATATATATATATGCTTCACTGCATTTGTAATGAACATTGTGATTTGGTCTACTTGGAACCAAGCTGAAACCTAGGGGTTGAGCTTGAGTTAATTTGTAATAATTTTTATATTCATCTTGTCACTTTCTAGACTCGTGGGTGACTGACAATGTTAAATTGTAAGTAATTTTTCTTCATGGCAGAAAGGAACTCACTATACTATACGTAACTACCAAGTAAAAAAGTGAAAAGAAAGTAAGTAATAATATTGGCAAATTTAATCAAGCTCTGACTCAGTCTAGGTAGGAAGTAAGATATAAAAGCAAATTTATAACCATAGCATTTATATACAAGCTTTCTCATAGCACCCCACACAATATGGGATTACTGTATATAGTCTTGTGCTGGTCCGCAGTTGTTTTTTTTTGCCCACCATATTTCATATTTTAATCAAGTTTTCTAATGCGTCACTTTCTAATCTGGCTGCATTTGCTCCCAGTTATAGCAAAAATAGTAGCAGACAGCTTAATGAGCATTACCCCACTGGTTATCTTATAGGAGGCTGAATTTAATTGTTTCTGTAGCATAAATAAATGTTCTATAAATGCAATTCTGTGGAGAGCTGACTATAAGCTTTGCTCTAAAACCCCTTCGCATATTGTAAACCCTATGAAAAATGGATTGTGGGAGAGATAAGAAATAATTTATGCTCCTATCACAGCCTCACACAAACAGTTGAAAACTGGTGCCAATAACTCCCACAAGCCCAGGGAGGCCCAATCTTTTCCCACACAAATTATTAAAGACTTGGGTGTGCCCACACCAGATATGCAGGCCTGTGGAAATGAACTACAGAAGACAACTTAACAAAATCTCTAAACTCACTCTTAAACAATCAAACAAAGTAGAATCACTTGTTCAGCTTGTTCCTTTAGGCACATATTAGTATATATAGTGGTGTACACACAAATACATTTGTTTGTACAGCAAAATATCCAGAAATTCACTTGATTGCTTTACCGTGAACAGCTTTCGATGTTGATTCTGAGGTGATTTAATATTAACCACTGCAATAGTTCATGCACAACCCCAATAGGTGCACGCTCCTTAACTAATATTTTGTTTAAACACATTTTCCTTGTAATAAAACACAGTCTTTTTGGGTAAAAGTCTACCAGCTTAGCACATCTTGATTGTCAATTTAATTTCACTGTTCCTTGCAAAAATACTCCACTACTACAGCCCCAGTCCAAGCTGAAGAGAAGCAGCCCCATAGCATGATGCCGCCACCACCATGCTTCACCATGGGTATGATGTTCTTTGGGTGATAAGCTGTCTTGTTTTTGCACCAAATATATCTTTTAGAATTTTGCCCAAAAAGTTATACATTGGTCTCATCAGACAATAACACATTTCGCCACATGGTTTTGGGGTGATTTAGGCTGGTGTTGGTGTTTTTTTTTTTTTTGTTTGTTTGTTTGTTTGTTTTCATGAGAAAGGGATATTATCTAGTCACTCTGTCCCATAGCCCAGACATGTGAAGTATACTAGAAACTGTTATCATATGCAGGGAGTAACCAGTATTTGCCAGATATTCCTGCAACTTCATTAATGTAGCTGGAGGTCTCTTAGCCACCTCCCTGATAAGTTTTCTTCTTTCTCCTTTCGTCAACTTTGGAGGGACATCCTGTTCTTTGTAATGCCCCATTTTCTCCACTTGTTTATAATAGCCTTAACAGTGTTCCATGGTACATCTAATGTTTTGGAAATTATTTTGTACTCCTCTCTTGATCAATACCTTTCAGCAATGGCATTCTGTACATGCATTGTAAGCTCTTTGCGGACCATGGCTTCAGCAGTCAGATGAAACGAAGAAAGCGCAAAGAAGGAAATAATAATAAAACTTTAAAATATATATTATTTAAGTGCTAACACTGGAAACTCCTTCCATAAATGTTAAATAAATTTCAAATTTAGGAATGGATCAAACATTGTTCCTAATCATCATTTCAGTTTTTTGCACAGCTCAAGCCAGAAAATTGTGTGTGTGTGCATTTGTGCATGTGCCTGCATGTGTGTGCTCTAGTGTGCTCTTGGAAGCGATAAGAAATATCTTGGGAGGTCAGAGGGGGGTGCGGGTGTTGCGTCTTCAATCGTTCCTGTGGGCGCTGACAGCTCCTGACGCTACTCTCAGCTTCAGCTCTTCTCTAGCCGCCGGATCTCAGCATGCCGCGTGACCCCACAGATGAGCACGAGAGAGGATGGGCAGGAGGAGGAGGAGGAAGGCGCCGCCGTGGCACTGCACGACACCACTGACCCAAGCGCCTACAGGTTTCACATTACACAGCGGCCTGCATCAGGAGGATCAGGCTAAACCCACTGTGAAAAGGATTTATAATCAGCCTAGTTTCCTGCAAGCACTGTTTGAAAATAAAAGTTAGAGAACATTAGGAGAAATTATTTATCAAGCTTTTGGTGGCACTATGCGTATAATCAGGGTTTAACATTCACGTTTGATAATCCATTAGTTGGACTGATGGACTCTTTTGCTTGTAGCATCCGCACAGAAGCTTCCCATAGCCTGCCTGTACACACACATACATGCGTGCATGCAAAAACATTCCCTATGTCATCTTCTGTCATCTACGCTAAGCTTGCAAGCTAGCTGACTTGCTTTTAGAAGACTTGCATTCTTGCTGTCAACTGGCTGGCTGCATCATTTGACAGATCATTTCGCTGCAAGTAGGCTTTTACTCTTGTTCAAAAGCTTTTGCTTATTTGTCCTTCAATGCAGTGACAACTAAAGATAGCACAAATAGGCTCTAATAGTGTGTGAACAGGTCAAACATAGTATGTCAACGGCAAAAAAAAAAAAAAAATCATTCATTTTTCTTCAGTGAGCGCTTTATCCTGATCAGGGTGGCAGAAATACACGTAATGCAGAAATACACCCTGGATGGCACCAAGCACCAAGGGTGTGTTGGCCTGGGCATTCGGGGCTGTAGCCCAGAAGATTTTTTCTTTAGCCCTGAATAATTCTCAACTTGGAGCGGTTTGTCAATACGTAACTGAACGTCAGTAAAAGAAGACGGTAGTGTTGTAATTTTTCAACTTCAGTGAATGGAGTGTTGTATTTTATCTTCAGTGAACGGAGGCAAGACCAATCAGGCAGGATTTACAGGAAAACACTTTTCGGTTTAACTGAAACACTAACATGTTTCACTCATGCTGAGCAGGAAAATAATGTGTGTAAATGTCTATATGAGTTCCAAGTTACGTGAACATGATATGAGCAGAGCATAAGGACAGATAACATACTTTGCATGGCACTGTAGCAACTAACCCCATACAGTGATAGCTTAGTTGTGCCTCCCCTTGGCTAGTGACACCAAACTAGGCTATAGTCTCATGTTAGATAGCCAAAAAGTTTTATATTTTATTGGGCTGGTAGTCCTGCAAACACTGATAACACCCGAGGTAAGTTTTATGATAAATCCAAGTTTTTGACCAGTTTTCACATTTTAAAGCAAATAGCCCTCACACGCAAGCATGAATGGCAACGGTCTATTTAGAAGCACATTTTAAAAAGTTTTTTGATGGAGAAGAATCTGGACTCAGCCCTGCATGATTAACAGTCCATCTAACGCCCCTGCCATGCACACCATTCACAGTTAGGGGCAATTTAGAGTAGCCAGTCCACCTCCATGTTTTTGGGAGGTGGGAGGAAACCGGAGAACCCGGAGGAAACCCACACAGCCACTGGGAGAAAATGTGACAGTCCACACACACTGAGCTCAGGACCCTGGAGCTCTGTGACGTAACAGCTACCTTGCCTGTTCAAGCAAGACACCATATATATATATATATATATATATATATATATATATATATATATATATATATATATATATATATATATATATATATATATATATATATATATATATATATATATCACAAAGGAGTGAACTGCTCCCGCGAGGTCTTAGTGTCTGCGTGGCGGTTAAGGGGAAGGAGTGTGGAGTGAAAGACGCCGCTTGTTTCCCCTCTACTCCGGCTAGTATATTTTGCCGCTGCTCATGTCTGAAAGGCTGGCTCCAAGCGCCAGGGGTGGGCTCTCGCCCTCTGATGGTTTTCCAGGGAGGATTTGTCAGGTCAGAGCGTACACCGTCCGGCGGTCTCCGCTCCTCTCCCCGGGTTATTTATTACCTCTCTACCCCGCCGGCAGCGCTGCGGCTCCGGGGCCGCTGCCAACAACGCAGGTGGGGGACACTCCAAGGGGTCTATGGACTGTCGACCAAAGGAGACTATTATTTCATCTCGTCGGTTTCCTCAGTATTAAATATGTATCGGGTTGACTCAAGTCTATCTCAGCCAAGTTGTTCTTTATCCTGGAATAAATGAACAAATTTACGAGGTTTATTTAATTCTAACTGTTATTAATTTACAACCCTTTACAGATTGTACTGACTCTGAAATAAATGGAAAATGCTTGCTGTGGTGATAATGCCATATGGAAAACACTGAGTCGTGGCTGTAGAAGACACACACACGTAATATTATCAATCCCTCCAGGATTTTGTGATCGCAGAAATTAACGCAAAATCAAGGAAGTTCCACAATATTCGCAGGGTCTTGCAATTTTTCAAAATTACCACAGATTTTTCCACAGACTTGGGCCAAGACGCGTCACGTAACGCACATTCAGACAAAGCCCTCTTCTATTCAGGTGTGTCGAACATGCGTACAGCTAAAAGGTCTCATTTGCCAACAAACATCACTGCGAAGGCTGCAAAACTATTTTGTGCAATTGCAATTTCACCAATTCAAGTAGGATTTTTTTTTTTAACAAGCATGTATGGACTGTTATACAGTATGCTACAGTATCTTGTTTTATTGTGCTGCTAGCATCTTGTCAGTTGTTGTTTTGTTTTGCTTGAATGTAAGGCCTAGTCATTTATGATATAGCCACTAAATGTCATAAAAAAACAGATTGTATGATTTACTTTTTTATTTATTTATTACATTTATTACATATTCATTAACTGTACAGCTGTATGTGTATTGTGTTTGGACAGCACACTCTACAAAACGATGTGCTACACTTTTTGTAGTATCATTATTATAACACATTTTGTTTCATGATGTGCAAGTGTTAAATTTAGCCACAATATCACGGGTGTCATGCAAGCAACATAAAACAATCTTGACTAGTGGAAGACATTTTAAAACACATCTGCGTTAAAACCTTGACCATATTGCTTGTGTTAAATATGATAACACAGTGGTTGTGTTCAATACAAATCAGTTATCCTTAACTAAACAAGTGTGTGTTAAAGGTAATACACTGTGCTCTTTTTAACACGTCTTTATTTAGAGTTGACTTTGGGTGAGCTAAAAACAGTTTGTTTTACAAATTACTTTAATAGCTGGAAAGGTCCTGGACAAAAGAACTACAGTATATTGTATAGAGTTTAGCTCTAAAGTGTGAAGAGTCTAAAAATATTGTATCAACATTTATAATAAATTTGCTATAGTGGTACAGCGAGTAGAGTTGCCTCCACTCAGCTCCAGGGTCCCAGGTTCCTAACCTTGGGTTACTGTCTGTGTGGAGTTTTGCATGTTCTTTGGATGTTCTCTCCATATCTGCTGAGGTTTCTTCCAGGTTCTCAGATTTACTGCCATACTGTAGATACTATAGGTGGACTGGCTACTCTAAATTGCCCCTAGGTGTGACTGGTGTCCCATTCAGGGTGAATATTCCTGTCTCACGTCCACTGTTCCTGAGATAGACTCTAGATCCACTGACCAGGATAAAACACTTAAAGATGAATGAATATAAATCAACTGACACTGGAACCCACACTGGAGTATAAACTTAGCTACAGAATTTATACTCTGTCCACACAGACAAAAACAGCTTAATTATCTTATAACAGACAGCACTGTAAATAGCTTTACATTTTGTTCTTAAGTTTGACAGATTTTTATTTTTATTATTATTATTTTTACATCACTTGCATTGTCTAAATATACAATTATGATCAACTGTCAACAATTACATATTACATGCATCACTTACCCAAAGCTCTAAACTGGACATCAGAAAAACATGAATTAATGTGGCAAATACTGATCTAGGCACAACATACAGTATAAATTGGGACTTCAAGATTTGAATGTCAAGATTGAAGCTGTCTACTTTTTTGACTTTCAGGATGCTGTATTATATGTATTCCTATTCATCTATAATTATTAATGTACTACTTGACACTTTTACATTTTTTAGGTTTGTGGTTCACAAAAATATGTGTGTCAATACAGACAGATTTAGACTAGTTCCTGAAGGCAGTTCAGGTTTCCTGCAAAGCCAGTGATGAAAATAAAAGTAAATATGCTACTCATAATAAGTGGGTTGCTGCCACTAAATAGTAGGGTGATAAAGGATTAGAGCATAAAACTGTGTGTGAGATGGGGGCTGAAAAGTTCAGGGGAACCCTTCCTGTACCTAGGGTGTGTGGGACGTACACCACTATCATCTGTAATTGCAGGGGAACCCCTCTTTCGTAAATGTTGCTCTTTCAGTCCCTGGAGAGGAACTCATGACTCACTCATGATTCGTATGAAGAGAGAGGTGGGTATGTGTGTGTGGGCAGGGGTAACCCCCGTAGGGGATCCTCACACATAGGGTTTCAGGGATCTCCTACAAATACAAATAATCTTTCAGTACCTCCTGACCTTTATATTTTTCCAGTCCTTCAGTGATGTGTGTTTGTGGAGGCAACATTGACTTCCTGAATTTGACTTCCTGATTATGATAAGTTGTATCATATCTTGAGTTCTTGAGAAGCAACAATGTTTTTGGCTGCATGCAATGGAATAAGCAGAAAATGAAGCCATAACAAGAGTCTTCAGAACAATTTGTTCTGGAAAACAAAAACAGTAAAACCGTAGACCAGTAGAACAGTAATTTTAACACTACTGAACCATTGGTACATATATACAGACTACAAGTAGTGTGTCATCAAAGACCTTTTAGATTGCCAGAGTGTGTTATGGGCAATAATAAATTGGGTCAGATGCAGGGATGGATTACTGACCAGGCATATTGGGCACGTGCCCAAGGACCCTGGCCACTGGGGGGCCCTAGACAAGCATAGATTGGTCATTATGCTAAGTCACAACACCTATCAACATCAGTGGGCTAATAAAACATGAACCAATGAATGTAAAGTCACAAAATCTAAAATAAATTCAGAAAGGTTAGTGTATGGGTCTAAATTTGTAACCAATGAGCTGTCAGTAAGGTCCTAACTCTTTTAAACTTGAGCTAGATAAACAGATTTTTAAAAAATGAGTAATGTTTTATGCATAGGTTCATGCATGACAGAGTGAAGAGGGGGTCCCTGCATAGGTTCCTGTCCAGGACTTACTAATCAGATGACTCATTTTAACATTCAGAATGATGTATTTGAGTTATTAGTAAAAATGACAAGCTAATACAAACTCACATGTTAATAATGATCCATAAATCGAACAGAAATGTACTTTTTCTATTGCCTGAATATGGTGGCTGTCAGTATCATCTTGACAGTGACACTGTCATTTATTAGTAAATCATTTATGAGGTTAAAGTAATTCTGCTGCAGTATTATTATTATCACCATATTAATTAAATATATTATATTATATGCTCTGAAAAAGACCTGTAGGCCAACATGAATTGTATTTCATATTTTTTATGAGATATAATAAAACAGACCGAAAAGACAGAGTGTCGGTCTCTTTATTATAATATTGTCAAAGCAATTCTGCTTTGTACAGCACCAAATTACGCTGTCTTGTTACAATCTATAGCCTTATGGTCCCACCATTTTATTGGCTCACACAAAAGGACAGCAAATTACAGCGCTATAAAGACCCCATTTAATGTTTATTGCTGCTTAATGTGTTAACTGGCAATTAATTACCAAGAATTTAGTGTGGCATGGCGTAGGGCTATAGGAGTAAGTCTGATTTGGCCTTCAGTGACAGAAATGACAGAAAAATAAGATATGAAAGGGAGAGCCAGAATCTAAACATTAATGTTATTTATTAAGGCGATTGTAAAGGGTTGCTCTCCGCCGTCCCTCGCAAACCCCCTTCGCTTTTTGGCGCCAGGACTACCACCGCTGTTTAAATGGGCCAAGTTAGAGAAGCGGCGGAGAGCGCAAATCTTGTTTGGTCCGGGTATAACTAAAGCGTGACTTTAACGGCACATGGAGGGTTAAAGGCAGAAAAAAACATGCAGACGTCCAATTAGTTGTAGACATTTTTGCTGCACGCAAATTAATATAAGAGATCGAAGAAGGATAATTAATCTTCATCTCTGTCAGAAATAAGAAGTTTATCTTTGCAGCATGTTTTTACCCTTGAATCTTGAAATGCGACATAAATATTAGGCTCGAGATCATAAATATTAGTTTGTAGACTGATAGAAACTTGACAGGAACGAGGTGAACAGGTTATGCTTATATCAAAACTGAGTGGTGTATGTACTATATATATATATATATATATATATATATATATATATATATATATATATATATATATATATATATGTGTGTGTGTGTGTGTGTGTGTGTGTGTGTGTGAAAGGATAGTGCAAATTAAATTTAATATACGGAGGTAATTGGAAGGAAACACCTAAGTGCAGCGCTGAGTCAATACAGGATCAGTTCTCGTTAATTAAGCATCGGTGGCCGTCAGTGTGGCGGCAACATGGCAGGCGGCCTATTAGTGGAGCGGCTCCGATTAGATGTGGTGGGCAGGAGCGCGCCGGAACCCGTCACGCCAGCAGCGCAGTGAAGAGCGCGCGGAGCGAGCCTGCTGAAAACGCACGCGCTCTGCCGTCGCACAGTACAGCGGCGCGTGGAGTCCCACGGAAAAAAAAAAAAAGAAAGAAAACAAACCACAGAGCGGAGTCAGGAGCGAGCCGACATCTGAACTCTAAAAAAAAACAACAACACACACACACACACACACGCACAGAGGACGCGCAAGTTGGCTCGCGCGAGCCGCCACTCACTCCTCCACCGCTAACATGCCTGCCGTCAAAAAGGAGAGATTGGACGGAGAAGACATGGCATTAGGCGCCTTTGCGCAGCCCGAATACTTGGCCCCTTTAAATGCCGCCGCGATCCCCGTAGTGACCCCTCATCCGCCACCGTACGACCACCTCTTCGCCCATCCGCGCGCCTACCTGGGACTGCGCGACACGCCACTGCACCGGCAGCACCTCCATCACCAGCACGCGGACGACCTGATGCTGGAGAGGTTCTCCTCCATCCCCGACTTTCAGCCGTTCTTTGACAACGGCGAGCCGTGCATCGAGGTGGAGTGCGGCGAGAACAAGGCACTGCTCTACATCAACAAACTGTGCCAGGGCAGCAAGGGACCCTCCATCAAGCACAGGGGAGAGTGGCTCACGCCGAACGAGTTCCAGTTCGTCAGCGGCAGAGAAACGGCCAAGGACTGGAAGCGGAGTATCAGGCACAAGGGTGAGTCCCATTCATTACACTCGAACTACGGGATATACAACTTATATGTTATGTTTTTGAGTTATGGCTTATCTGCGTGCACTTTTTGTTTTAGGAAGGAAAGGGTTACTCGGCATTACACCAACTATAAGTACGGAGTTTACTGAAGCACAGCAGACCAGCACGCGCTAACTTCCCATTCGGAATAAGACTGTGCGTAATTTGGCATCTGTCACACATTCAACCGGAATCGGGATAATAAACGTGTCCCATTACGTGCACGGGGGGGTTGGGGGGGGGGGATACTCGGATAGTCGCGCGTGTGAATGCTGAATTCTATGAATTATAGGGTTTTCAGAAGTTGATATTAAACGCTGGTAAGTTTGAGCCAGGGATGGTTTCTATACTCAGTGCATCTTGTAAACGTTGTTGAGAATATTTTAAACGTGCCTCGGTAAAGGTGCAACCTCTGTTCCGAATTTTCAGCAGTTTTAAGTTGTTAAGCGGAAATACTTTTTTGTTTAGTCTTTACATTTGCTCCTTTCTCTTCACGCACAGAAGTGCATATCAAGTCGAAGAAAGATGTAAATGAGCTTTCGCGTTTCTGCGCTATACCGTGCTGTACGCGCTTTAGAGCTGGACCCAGCGGAGCACGCGCCCTGGTTCCGACACTCCACTCCACTCCGAGCTCGAGCGTCTCACTGTAGCTTTAGACTCCTAGTGCACTAAGATGTATGGCGTTTTGCGTTTATAAAGACTTTAAAGCTAGAATCTGATGTTAGAGCGAGGCAGTGAGTGGTTGAACCTGTCACTTCTGTTGAGGTCTGTAGTTTCTCCTCATGGACTTTATGGAGGTCTAAAGCTTCAAGCTCACACTCTCAGAAGTAAATGTACCAGACTGTGCTTTTACATGCTGCTGATGTGGTACTAGGGAAAATAGACACACTAAAGGTACAAAACAATGTCCCTTTAATGGTAACAGAACCAGTACCAAGGAAAAGTACAGTTTGGTATCTTTATTTCTGACAGCGCAAGAGCATCCTTTATAAGGAATGGTTCAAGAAAAGAAAAGAATTCCAGCATGTGGTTTGGTATCCAAACTTGTCTGTTTTCATTTTCTACTGTAAATCGCTATTTTTTAACTACTACTGGAATCATATGGCTAACATAGCTAACAAGTCATGGAAATATATGTCCACCACTTAGCAGCATGCAAAATGTAGTGAAACTCCAGGACAGAACTGAAGAATTTCAATGTAAATTTGGCCAGCAAACATGCCACAGCTTATCGGGTACATTTGAGCTAAGGGAAAATTTGTGTATGCATTCTTTTAAGCTTAAAACCACTTAAATGTTTTATTAAACTTTTTGCAACAGTTATACGACCCATATACTGCCATGTTTTGGGGTAAAGCCATTTCGGTGTCATTACTTTAGCTGTCATTACTCCAGGATGGAACTGTCGATCAGAATACTTTTGAAAAATGTTGATATATAATTCTTTTATTCCATAACACTAAAGGAAAAAAGCTTTAAAACCCTCCCTGATTTTAAGCAAGATGTAGCTATATTGCGCATATCTTGTCTGTACAATTTATGTTCCCTCCTCATTTCTTCACATCTCTTATCATGTCGTAACGTTTAAAAGTTTTAAAGTTTAAACTAAAATTTTGTATTTTCTTGCAGGGAAAAGTCTAAAGACACTTATGTCCAAAGGAATCTTACAGGTGCATCCTCCAATCTGTGACTGTCCTGGGTGTCGGATTTCATCTCCAGTGGTAAGGCTGGTTTTATATCCTTCTGCTTGTTTCGTTGTTGGTATCAAAATCATTTCATACTGAAGAGTCGTATTAAAATTGTTGCTGTGTGGATGTGACAGTGATACAAAGCTATCAGTTATCACAAAGTGATAACATGCATGTGGGTCTAGGGTTTAGTGCATGTTGACTGTAGGGGAGTCGGGAGGACGGTGACTTGAAAGTGATCCTGAAAGTGATCCTGAAAAGTTAATTAGCTCTGAGTGCAAGGAAAGGTGAAATGTCTGGAACTGTGTGTTTATGTTCGTTGAGTTGCCGTCAGGTCAGGATTCTCCCGTCCAAGCTATTGGAGTGGAAGCTATAATGCGTTTTATTAAGTTCTATTAAAGAATTGCTGTAGATGTTTAAAAATGTTACATCATTTTGAATGGGGATGGTGTACAACTGTGCCTAACTGTAATGGCACTAAGAACTTGGAAAAGCGTCAACATAACCGTTTTTGTTACTACAGCTCAGCTGGAATGATTTGAGTGCTAACCAGGTAAATAATTATTTCAGTTTGAACCGAGGAATCCTTTAGAATGCTCCATCATTCAAGAGAGCTAAATATCATAACATAGCATAATCGCGACAATCTTTTGATAATATCTTGATATGAAAGTATTTGTATTTTTTAAAAAGTCCCCAACAGAGTAATAAATTCTTCCTAAAAGACATTTCTTCAGTTACTTTGCAGTTATTACATCTTGATTAAACAGGTGTTGATCATATCCTGGAGTTAATCAGTAATATAAATAGCTGACTTATTGGTTTCTCGTCTACTTCCGTGTCCCTTAACTCGCATCTGCTTATACGTCCTCACACCTTTAAAAGTCCACTTCCCTTAGCACCTTTTTGCCAGTGGGTGACAAAACCATGTGTGCGTGTGTGTGTGTGTGTGGTTGTGTTTGTGTGTGTTTGAGTGTGTGTGCGCTTGCATGTGTGTGCAGGTGTGGGTGTGTCTGCATGCGTGTCCGGGTGGGTGTGGGTGTGGGTGTCTGGCTGCTTGGAAGGCAGCGGAATCTGTCCACACAGGTGCTATTTTTTTTTGTTTATCTGAAGCGAGCACATCTGTCGTCGCCTCTAACGGTTAATCTGTAGGGAAGGGTGTAAGAGGCTTACTGAGCTACTAAGCGTGGCTGCGGGTGATTACTGGGTGTGCGGCACGCAAGGCAGAGGCAGTGTAGATAAGCTGGAGGTGTCTGATGCAGGTAAATTCATGATGCGCGCTACACCCAGAACTAACGATAAACGCCAGTGGAGCTTGGATATTATCTAAAGGTATCCTTGGCGCGTTGATAGTGGTTTTTGGACAAGGCGCTGAGGAGTCTGTGTGATAATTGTGTTTGTCTGGTCTCAGTCTGATTATTGTACGTGTTAGAGGGAAAGTGTGATGTTGCTATGCTACATTATACAGTTAATTCTCAAATCAATAGACTTAAACTATTGGGCATGTCTGTTAGATAGAGATAAAGCCTATTCTGGAACTAACTCATACCGTGTATTTAGATTCTCTAACTGTGATACTTACTAGATCATTTTGTTCTTGCTCTAATCTAAGTTCAGGCTAGTTTTGAACTAGGCCTAATCTAGTCTATCTACTGTCTTACTGCTGCCAATGGTTAAGATGATGTTTAGGTCACACGACACTGAGGGTGCAATTTGGTTTGATTTGCATATTCATTTATAGCTTTTGTATTTCCACTGGCCATTCCAATATAGTGCAGTATCATGAACGGGGATTTTTTTTTTTTTTTGAGAAAGCTGTTTTCACAGCATTTTCAAGTACACAGCATGGAGGTTATGTGAGAAGCTGCTTTGCTAGCTGTGGTGTTTGCTGTGGAGATGCAGAAGGCCTCTAAGAACGTTTGTTCTCCCCTCACCACTCCTTCTTCCCGTAAGCGTGACGCTGGTTTGTGAGAGGGAGAGGTGTGGAGGGCGGGCTGCCGAGCTTGCCTTGCCTGTCGTTGTACACACACACATACACACATACACACATACACACACGCGCGCACACCTTAAGGGCAAGACACGCACACACACACACACACACACACACACACACACACACACACACACACACTCACACACACACTCACACACACACACACACACACACACACACACACACACATACACACACACACCGTAACTCTATGAGATAACAAGACACAGTCCCTCTCTCTCTCTCTCTCTCTCTCTCTCTCTCTCTCTCTCAATCTCTCTCATGCTATTACTCTCACCCTCACACACATATAACACAAACATTCACACATACCAACAGAAACACAATAAATTACAGGAACACACACACATCAGTCATAAGCCTCACACCTTGTAACGCTTTCCTTTGCATCCTTGCAATCATAAACCTGTCAAGCAACCCTATAGCTAATGTTTTAGTTCCTCATTTTGAGGTGAAGTATGAAATCTAACGCTGAATGAATTTTTCCAAGAATATTATTTTAATAAGTCAAATTGTTCAAGTACCCCTGACTTTGACATGGCTTACTGCACATAGGTTATAGACATTGTTTTGGGAAAATCGAACAATGAACAATTTATTTTTATTTGAAAATTCTTTGTACTTGGAAAAAAATAATTCAAGGAGTGCCAGTGATGACGCTCAATCCGAGCACAGGCTGATATGCAAACTGTTAGAAGATGACCTGTCAACATGCAGAAGCTACATAAGTTAGCCGACCAAGCTACCTTTGCTAATGACAGTGATGAACAAAATTATGATGGTTTTAGTACATTTTGACATGTTTATCTACTTGCAAGTCAGTTGATGAGAATATGACAATGCAAAAGCAAGGCTTTGATACTGAAATTTTACATATGCTTTCCTAGCAGTTGGCAGCTATGTGCTAGCATTACCTACCGTAGAGTAGAGCACAGTTATACATTAGCAATGAGCTACTTGATCTCGGTACTACCATTCTGACACACTTTTGGTGAACAGACACCTTCAGACCAGACTGAGGTTCAGACACTCAGATTCCCCAATGTGACCTTTTTGTAATTGTTTAGCAGGGTATAGGTAATAGCATCTTACAATGCTAAACTAGTTAGCTGAAATGATCAAATAAAAGCACTGTTATGATAGATATACTAGATCATTTACAGTGTACTTACTGATCATACACACGTGTAAACCATTATTGGTGTATTAGGGTTAAATCTGTCCTAATCCTTATATAAAGACTTTGTAGGGCTCAGTGTTGTGTTTGTAGGGTGGTCTAAATGTGCACGGGTCCCTTTAAGAGCCCAAGCTGACAAGCCACGCTGGCTGTTGTCTCCCAGGAGAAATGTGCTTCCTCCGCTCTGTTTTTTCAGCGGAACTAGTGGAGGCCGGCAGGAAATTGCACTCTCCTCCGGCTCGTAAATATCTCTTCGAATCAGCACCCCCCCATCCTACCCCTCCCTCCACTCCATCCTGGGTTGGAAAAGGTTGCCATGCAGGAGGTCAGGGATATGGCCGACTGAAGTGAGGGGTCATCTCAGGAGTTTCTGCATCATTTCCTCTAAAATAGGCATTAATTTATTAATGATCTTAAGTACAACGTGGCTTATCATGTAGAACTGGACAACTTGCTTAATAAGTATAAGATCTGTTAAGGATGTTTTGGATTTTGTTTATGTGACTTATGAGCTTCAAACATGTGAGGCCTCTACAGAAGTTATACATTATATGTCATGCTTATGGAAATTTAGAGTTGTTCATGTGTTAATAGTCTGGCCATGAGCAGACGCTGACAAGAAACTATTACAGAAGAATGATTTGATCTTTAGAGGGTTGTTAGCTATAACACATAGACTTCCTGTGCAGCAGCAGCATGAAGAAATCTATTACACACTGAGTAGGATCATTATGGAGAATACATTACATAACAATACAATACAAAATGTTATACAGAAACAACTGCTATAAACAATATCAAATGTCTGAGAGCGCATTATAACTGCACTAGGACTGCCATTACTTTACATGCACTCACACTGAAGTATAATGGCAGCAATATAACAAGTGGTTAGGGCAGGGCTGTGTGCCGATATGATATTGATATCGTGATAAATAATGTAAAGATACACTTTTCGGAGAGTATTATGGGTACAACACAGCCCAAATTTATTATTATGCCAGTTTTACACTGGGTGATTTCAGCAATATTTTTACTATCACACTTGACAAGATGATCCCAATAAAATCTTGGCTTAATTCGGTAACAGACAATAACGTTCACCATGTCAGGTTATAAAGTAAAGGTCTTCTAAAGGTAGATCTGCGATTAAAGAATCAACGTCAGCTTGTGGTCATAAGGATTTTTTTTCTATCCTTTAGCATGTTTTGTTTACATTTTGCAATTGCTGCTACTGTATTTGTAGCTGTCCTATGAGTTTTGCATCGTGCTGTGCAGTCCTCCTGTTGGTGGCTTTTAGACGAGTGTCAGCAGTGGTTACGCTCTAAGATCTTTTTATTTTTAAACTTTGTCGTTTGCTGGCTTTGGTTGCCATGGCACTAAATTACTCGCTGCTGTTCTAAGACCACCGATATCAACTCTTGATTTTACTCTGCGACAGAAAAAATGGGCTGAAAATCATGACTCAACAAGTCATTGGATGTTCATTTTTGTTTAATGAGTCCTCGATATTTTTTTTTACCAGTTGTTTTATTTTTCCAGTTATAATTTCATATATTTAGGGTTTTCGTTATCAGCAAGGCTAAATATATACTAAATATATACATACTGTGTATCAGGAAAAGGTATAGTCAAGTATTGTGATATGATATTTTTGCCACATCATCCACCCCTATGAGTAGTCATGGCGTGACGAAAACTCAGCAGCCCAGTAAGAGCACTCTAATGAGGCAGTCTTGGTTTAGCACTATAGAACATGATATTAGGAGAGCTTTATCTCGGCAGTATGACTCTCATTTGACAGAGCAGAGCTGCAGGGCTGTGTACAGACCCGAATGGCGGCTGACGCCACTCTGTCTCACAACAGCTCCCTCACTGCGGGGGGTTAAAGAAAACGTGTGCATGTGTACGTGTGTGTGTGTGTGTGTGTGTGTGTGTGTGTGTGTGCATCCCACGTACGTTTGTATGAGTGTTTGTATCCCCCACATGGAGCTGCGGCTATGCTGCTATGGCAACGACAGGATCCCTCCTCAGGCCCGGGAGTGAGCGAGTCTGCCCTGCGGTCTATTACGTTAGTGAATTAATGTGACTCTCAACGCGCCAGAAAAACCTCCACAGACGTCAGCGGCGGCTCTACCTGCTCATCTCATTTGGCACTTTGCTTTCAGTGCAGTACAATGTAATGACAGCTGTTGTGCGCCTTCACGCTAACAAGCAGCCATGTGTTATGAAATCAGTGTGAAAGTAAACTCCTGGAGATGCACAGATGGGGCAAAAGTGGTGGAACTTACAGATGGATGGGTGTATTTGTCAATGTGTGCGCATGTGTGAATGTTTTTCTTTAAAGTTAAAAAAAAAAAAAACTTTACTAGACTTGATCAGATTTGGTGTTTGGCAGTATCAAATACGGCCAGTCCTCCCAGCTGTAGATTTTTAAAGCTTAAAGTCAGGGATGGGAAAGATACCTGTATTTGAAATGTAATATCTGTTGTTCTGTGCTATGGCAAAAACATGTCAAGGTTCATGAACAGTAGCTACAGCAGCTTCAAAAACACCTGTCTGAGTGGTCAGGGAGCAAAATGGAGAGCTAGCAATGCCCTAATTCACTTGTTTCACAAGTGTTTATTGTTTAATGAGTGTTTAAAAGGTTTCACATGCTTGTAATGTATTTTATTAGTCATACTTTTTGCTAGATAGTGAGCTGAATGCTAGGTAGTAAGGTGGGTGCAAGCTAGCAGTCAAAGATGCTAATATCTTGTAGCGATGTTAAGAAAAATATAACAGCAGATTAACATTTATGGTTCGTAACTGACCTAGAAACCAAAGTAATAGTATAACTGATTGATTTAGTGCACACCAGCAGTGGTACAGAATTAGCTATGATTTACCAGTATGCTAACATTACCTTTCTGACCTCATGTACTGGTTTATATCAGTATTTTGGGATCCATTTACAAGTTGGGTATTTTGTATTATGCATCAGACTACATTTTGGCATGTTTTTTGCCTATCCATTTGCTTGTTTTATGCTGCAAGTATAAATTTTTCGCTTCATTTTAATGAAAAAGTCCTTCTCTGTCCCCTTTCTCTCCGGCCTCCTGTTGGTCTGCTTTCTGAGGGCCGTGGTGGAGTCGTTACTTGTCCGTAACGCTCTCCCATGGCTGTCTTGGTGGGTCTATCCAAACACAGGCAGAGAGAGGCTGGCACGCATGGCTGCGCTGCCGCTGACGTCCCAGTGTGGGGAAGCGCTCCATTGGACTGAGACAGGCCTGGGGGGGTTACTCTCCTACAGTGCTCTCTTGTCTTTCAGGAAACTGTATCCAGCTCTGACACTCTATCATATAATCCTTTTGCTTATGGAAAAAATAGAATGGTTTTGCCTTTAATATTTGCATGTGTGTATTTTTCTTACTATTGTTTTAAGCAAAGTGATGTAATATGGTTTGAAGGGCCGTTTCCTCAGTATGGCCTGCTTTCTGTCTTGATACATTGATACAACTAACGCACGTGTTGCCGTTAGATATTGTGTGTAATATGTGAAGTATGTAATAAGTTCTTGTGATTGTCACGTGGCTTTAACGTAAAACAGTAAAAGTGGATTTGTTGTTGGACACGGATGGGAGATGGGTTCCCGTAGATTGAGCAAGTTTGTTTCTTTTCTGCTCCTCTCTCTCTCTCTCTCTCTCTCTCTCTCTCTCTCTTATTCACTCACTCTCTCTCTCTTTCCAATGTTCCAGTGGTTGAAACTAGGTGCAGTAACTGCCGCCAGCCCTCCACAGTCCTCCTCCCTCCCTCTCCCCATTCCACTCCCCCCTCCAAAAAAAAGCTCGCGCCAAGTCTGCCCGCCATTCCGCCTCCACACTCACACAGCGCCGTTACGGCTCACACGCACACACACACACACACACACATACACACACACAAGTGGAGGTTACGGCAGACAGACGCGTGACTCATTAGGCATTCTTCCCCCAGGGAGAGCAATGGGGGAGGAAGGGAGGGCCACATGCAAGCGCGCCGCAGCTGCAGGAATGTCACGGGCTGCTACCACGATATGTGTGTGTGTGTGTGTGTGTGTGTGTGTGTGCGTGCGTGTGTGTGTGTGTGTGTGTGTGTGTGTGTGTGTGTGTGTGTGTGTGTGTGTGTGTGTGTGTGTTCATGTGTAAGAGTAGGAGAGCAGGAGTTTGTGTGTGACAGAGAGAAAGCGCACACAATCCCTCAGTGACATAGCAGCACACCTTTTGGGAAATAACATCTCTTGGCTTTTTTTTACGTAATATCCTCATTTTTTAGTCTGAGCGAAAAATTCGGAACAGCTGAGGAGAAACTTTGAGCCTCCTCATTTAAAAGTACTTTGTCATTCTGTAAAAAAGTTATTAGTTTAAACACTCAACTACGTGTGGGTTAGAAAGAAGATACTGTATATACTTTACGACAGAGCAGCCTAGAATTTTTCAGCCAGTCAGTAGTTATGAATAGAGTATTGGTGCCATCATTGATTTTTAGTCAGAGACTCCTGGTGCTTAACAAGGGTAAAATGTAATGTTTATTTTATGCGAATTAGTGGTTTTAGTTAAACACACACTAAAAGGACACTTATATCAAGCTGTTGCCATTTTATAAGATTATTCCCACAGTGAACCTTTTCCACTTATAAACTCCTGATAGCTTTGCCATGATTTTTTTTTTTTTTAGAGCGAATCTGCTCTCTTTTCTCTGTTTCTTGTGTCTGTTACTGAGCTTGTGTCTGTTACTGAGCTTGTGTCTGTTACTGAGCTTGAGTCTGTTACTGAGCTGTGTCTTGAGCTGATAGGAAGCACAGAATAACCAGAACTAGGATGCTTGTAGCCTGGTTTGTGTGTGTATGTGTACGTGTTTTTTTTTTTTCTTGAAGGACAGTGTAAATAGAGCTCTTCTCACTTCAAGGTAGACATTAGACTCCTTCACAGAAGTGCTGTTTATTGGAAATTTTAACTCAATACATTTTCCATCCTTCAGAATTACCTGACCACAAGTATGTGTGTGTGTGTGTGTGTGTGTGTGTGTGTGTGTGTGTGTGTGGGTGTACAGCCCAGTGTGTGCTCAAGCCCAGCATTTCATGTTTTTGTTTTGGAACACCGTACGTTACGCGGAAGTGTGTTGCCAGAACAACAGTGTGTGGAAACATTGTTTAGTGTGCTGAATAGGACCTGGGGGAGGAGCGGGGGCTTACCACAAGGTCTAGGTGCAGGACAAGAGCAGTTGTGGGGGGGACAGAATGGGGGCGTAATGGGCGACAGGAAGACATCTTTAGTGCATCTGCAGTCTCACTACTAAATTGGTGCATTCCTGTGACTTTCTATGGCTGTCAGATGCCCATGTAGTCTATACATCCACTTTGCGACTCAGGGACTGAGACTTGTTTTTTCTTTGAAGGTGTCAGTCTGTGTTTCCTGATAATTCTTTTTAATGAGAAAAATCACTGACCCCCTTTAACTTGTACACGGTGTTGCACCAACTTCACATCGCAGTCTCCAAGAACTGAACCAAATGTGCAAAAGTGAAAAAAAAAAAAACAACAACACAGAAATATTGTCTGGAACTATGGAACTATGCAGCCTGCTCATCCTCTGAGATGTTTTCATCTTTCTGTCTTGTTTTTTCTTCTCCTTTTAACGTATGCCACTTGAGAGAATCCAGAGGGCCTGCACCTGTTTGCCTCTTGGCTAGTCTCCCCCACCCCTGCCCCAGCCTGCCACTCACACTGCTGTCCTTGTGGGATGTCATGGGTGTGTGTGTGTGTGTGTGTGTGTGTGTGTGTGTGTGTGTGTGTGTGTGTGTGTGTGTGTGTGCTGCCCTCGCGTGCGGAAGTAGGGATAGCTGCAGGGCTAGCCGGAGTTTGACAGAACTGAGACACAGGCATGCTCACATGCAGTCACACACACACACACACACCCACACACACACCCAGACACATACACACACACACACACACACACACACACACACACACACACACACACACACACACACACACACACCAAGTCCCATGCACTGCCTTTCCAGTTGAGGATTTCAAAGGCACATCCATCCATACATTACAACGCAAGACAAGCTTTCTCTCTTACTTTTTCTCACCCCCTCTCACAATTCCCTCACACAAGGGAAGACAGAGACTCAGTAAGGGTCACTGTAAAGGTCACGTGTACCCCCCAGAGCTATTCTTCTTCTTTATCCCTCCATCTCTTTAGATGTATGAGAGGGACAGAGGAAGAGATGGAGTCAGTATCACGCCTCCCACGCTGACCCCACCTCCATCCTCAGCTAGGATCAGTTATCTTCCACACGACCTTCTTATTAGTGATGCGCTGTTTCTCAGTCTGTAATCGAGTTTGTGGAATTTCATGCATGGAAGTTTATTGCACATTTCCTTCAACTTTTAAGAGAGTGCACTATCTAGGTAACTATTATAGTTGTAATTGAACTTTATCCTTTGGAGAGGCAGGCTGGGGTTGTTTTGGTTTTTGTATGCTTTTGATTTAATCTCTATAAAGGACCTTTAAAAATGTTTTACCGTATCCACTCCAACACTTCTGTGCATCACTGTCACGTTGTCTGCTTATCTCCGGTTTGTTTGACCCACCCAATTCAGCCACACCAATTCAGATCCGAATCCACAGATTCCATCATTTCTTACCGTTTGTTTATATGATAAAATAAACGCAACTACTGTCCAGTGGCAGTTTGACAATCAAAACAAAATGAGATCGTTTTTATAACTAATTTTATTTATTATATCTCCGTTTCTACATGGTCTCTCCACACCTAATAAAAACCACACTAACGGTTAAAGGCAGAACTTTCGACAGACGTTGGCTGTATTGCGTAAAATGATGTCATCTTTTGCAGGAGTGATTGGTAACCACTATGTGAAAAGTTGCAGTTAGTATAGTGCAAAGTAAAAAAAATATTGAGATAAAAATGCCATAATAATAATAATTCTAAACAGTGTTCATCTTTATAAGTGGAATAGTTTGCCATTAAAATTGTGGATACACACGATGTAAAATGTTAGATTTTATTGTTCAATTTCTGAAATGCTTAGACATTTAATCGTCCACGGATTGCTGCTAGATAATTTCTCCCTTGGCTCCAGCAAAAACCCCAGCGCGATGCCAACTTCGGGTCTTGTTCATAAATCAGCCAGGCAAAGTCCCATAGAAACTCAAGAAGTGATGCTAACGTTAACGGATTACTTATTATTATTGTTTTAATCTGATTTGTAAGGCTGAGACGATTCTTGATCTAGACATGACTCACTGTCACACACTTTTCCGCCTTTTTAAATCCGCTTGACTCACCTCTCTATTACGGAAAAATAACGTCTAAGTTTTGTTACACGTTACAAGCACTGACAGCGACTTTGAATTTGATTTGATTGAGGTGACGCTTGGGCAATTGAGAAGTTGTTTGATATCACATGCACTGAGTAGTGAGAACAGTTCGAGAATTACATAACTGATTACAATCAACTTTGCGCACATATTTGGATCGAGATATACATGCCACAAACATTCAGTTCTTGTGACTATTATGCAGTGTGTGACATGAGGACAAATATTTAATCGGCTGCTTTTTAAATAATGCCAACTGAAAGCACGGCACATGGTGCTTTCCTGTACCGGTTCGTCTGCTTTTTAGTTTTTGGCTGAACTCCTTTAAGTGTGGGAATGCAGTGGATGCCTGGGCCTGTCCTTAGCGTCTCAGTGTGTGTGTCTCATGTGTGCTCCTGCAGAACCGTGGGCGTCTGGCTGAGAAGCGCACCATCCCTCTGCCGCCAACACGCGTACCCAAGAAGGAGCTGGCCTCCGTCTTCAGCAGTGACGAGAGCGAGGGTGGCGAGAGAAGCAGCACAGACCATGCTGACATCAAGCAAGAAGAAGAGCTCCACTACACTACGATGAGAAAGAGGTGAATTTCTGTGCATTTGTGTAACACACTCATCAAATCGTCCATCTACCTCATGGTGATTACTATAGAGATATCTGAGCAGTGTTAAAGAGGAGACCTGTACTGCTACATACATTCTACATTGCATACAGATAGACACACACCAACAGCTTATCTCTGCACACACATGCACATAGATCTACATTCACACACACACATGCACACACACACACACACACACACACACACACACACACACACACACACACACACACACACACACACACTCTGACATGCTGGGACTTTAAATAGGTATGGACGCCAGCCCACAGACCACACACAGAAATAAACACATGGACTTCTCACCTCCTCTGTGAGGAGTGGAGATGATACGGGTTTAGCAGTGAGACAGCTGCGCAGACAGCACAACTTTTGAAACGCAAGTTAGCAGACTGGGCTGTTACAGCATGAATCTCTCTCAGATTGATGACTCCTCTGGGTCACAATGTTACCGCTTTCATCTTTGTAAAAGTGAAATGAAAAATAGTAAGTGCTTGCAGTGAGGTTAAAAAGACATGACTCATATACTTATGCGTGTATTTTGGTGCCTTATTAATATTTTCTAATACTAAAGTAATAAAAATCATATATAACTATCCATTAGAGTACAAAGAACATGAGTTAACTACATAACATTAAATGTGCAAGATTAACAAATTGATGTATAGTATTTATCATGTAGTATTTCCACAACTCTAATTAGGGTGAGGAAAGGTAAAAAAAAAAAAAAAAAAAAAAAAAATTGTCCTCATTAAATTTCCACAAGTAGTTTTTTTTTTCATGCTCCCAGACACAAGAGCTCAAGGGAGCCTATTATAGCACACACAGGCCTGTGATAGGGTAAGAGCCATGACTGAAATGGTCTAGCTTATTTTCTGGTGATTTCAGTCCGCCTAAACGTATTACAGCTGATGATTAGCCAGCAGATGTCAGCCATGGCAGAGTCTGCAACCAGCAACTGTACTTTGGTCAAAGTACCTGATCTTGTATCCTAAAGGACCTGCTACAAAGCCTGGCCTTGTACTCATCATCTAACATTGAAATAATTTTTATTTTTATAACTGGAGCATTGCTGCCCAAGCTAGCACTGCTAGTTTAGGACTGTCTTATTGGAATGTACACCTGTGCACCTGTTCATCCATGCAATTATCCAATCAGCCAATCATGTGGTAGCAGTGGAAATATATAAAATCATGCAGACACTGGTCAAGCGCTTCAGGTAATGTTTACATCCAACACCAGAATGGGGAAAAATGTGACCTCGGTTACTCTGATCATACTGTGGTATGATTGGTGGTGCCAGGTGGGCTGGCTTAAGTATTTCCGAAAGTACTGAGCTCCTGGGATTTTCACGCAAAATTAAAATCTCCAGAGATTATACAGTATGGTGTGAAAAACAAATACATCCAGGGAGAAGCAGTTCTATGGGTGGAAAGTCCTTGTTGGTGAAAGAGGTCAGAGGAGAATGGCTAGACTGGTTCGAGCTGACAGGAAGGCTACGGTATTTCAAACAATCACTCTTTACAACTGGGGAGCAGAAAAGTACAACGCATTGAACCTTAAGGCAGATGAACTATAACAGCAGAAGACCACATCAAGTTATACTCCTGCCAGCCAATAACAGTAATCTGAGGCTACACTGATAACAGGTTCACAGAAGCTGGACAGTTGAAGACTGGAAAAAGCCCACGTGATGTTCTTCTAATCTTCAACTGTCCAGTTTTCATGGGCCTCTGCCTATTGTATATTTCTCTTTCTGTAATCACCTGACATGACTGTCACTGACAGACTATGAGAATCTACAGTCTGGGCTAGAAAGAAATCAGCCCTAGCCTTGCTTCTTCAAACCATTCCATGTATTGACCATTGGTGGTGCTGGTTCCACAAAAGTCCAAAAATAAAAAAATTCACCCTAAGAAATTTGTTCACAGGAAATAGTCTGTTGTTGATGCCAAAAATGAAATTAATGATTTTTATCTTTGAAAGACAAGGTGGCTTAACCCTGCTAGCCCATTTATACCCTGTCTATGATTCTATGTGCTTCTATTTTCAGTGTTTGATATAAAGTTATCAGTAGCTAGTTACATACTGGTTGCAGCGTAGGTGTTTTTCTGTTCTTGGAAAAGCCATCTCTTTTCTAATGATAAAGGTTACAGAAGGAAAAGGCCTTGCTCTATTTGAACAGCGTTTGTTGAAAATCTCACAATCACACTGGATTTTTTCCACCATTTCTGATTGTCTATGGCAGGAGATGAAGCCGTTGCAGAATGTAAAGTGTTCTTGCACAAAGCTGTTCTTGCATATATGGGTCATAGTACATGTGAATATACATCCTACACAGGGTTCACAGGCATATTTTCCTCCCAGCAAAGCCACGATGAAAAATAAACTAGGCTCCTCAAAAATGAAATCCCATATAAATGGTTTCAACCCCTCAGGCGTAAACTCATTTAAGAAAAATGGATGATAATGATCAGTATGTTGCACAGATCACATCTCAGACATGCTTGTTTATATGCATGAAACATATACAAGATATAAGTCTTCTGTGTGTGTAGCTTTTCGAAGTTTTTTCTGTCACCCCTTTACTACGCCTCACCCTCTTAGTGAGCTCCAGCCTACAATCTGTCTGCGACGATGAGGACAGTGCTTGAACAATAACGCATTACAGGATCCGTCTAACCTTGTTAAAGTGATTCCACCCCCCCACGGCGCTTCTTCCGCCAGCGCCTAAAGATGCTAATGAATTTAAAGAACACTTATGACGAATATGGAGGGCTTTTACCCAGTTAACGGCGGCGGACTGTGAGGAGCCTCGTCTCTTCGTCTGTTTCGTCCAGGCTTCATTCGCCTCATCCCCACTTCACTTAGACAGGGATCTGACCCAAACAGATAATGGGATGTTCAATCTATGCAATCTGATTTCCATTGAGCAAGGGCTGGGTAAGTGAGTTGTGAAGGGTCTTAACAAATTGAATTTAGTCAATGGGTGAAAAATGGAGAATTGGTTTTATATGTGAGTGTATTTACGCCCTATCAACAAGCAATTGGGGTTATTGTGGTAAATGTGTTGGGTGACATTATACTTGGAATCTTATTCATACATCTGGAGTATAACAGTCCAGCTATACATGTATGCTTTCATGCTATAAAGAGTCAGTGCTTTGTCTCTGCTTACCATGTTAACCTATTGACCTGGTAGCAATGGAATATCCCAAAAAATAATTTTGGCCTGTGGGCTACTGAACAAAAAAAAGTTGGTGTTTTCCAAAGCACCTTGTCATCATTTTTTTGGGATGTTTTCCCCTGATTTTCATGGCCAATTCCAACCCATCAGGCATTTTTCTACTATCACACGACATCTACCAACCAGGGATGGCAAAGGCTATCCGACTGCATCTTTTCGAACTGCTGCTCCTGCAACGTCAGGAGGCAGCGAAACACACTCGGAAGAAAGTGCTATCTGCCACTTCCGCATAAGCTCACGGATGCCCATGACTGGTTAGTGTCACTGTGATTGAAAGGGGAGAGAGACTATGCCATCCCACCTTCCCTGAGAGCAGGCCAATTTTGATCTCTTGGGTTCCCGGCCATGGATGGCTGTGGCATCATCGAAATTCAAACTCGTGATCTCCGGATGATCAGGAGAACTCTCGGAACCCCAGCACCTTGTCATCTTTAATGCAATCTTTAATCTCTTCAGGAGAAAGCTCAAGTATGTGAGTGCCTCATCTGCAATTGCTTGTGTAGAGTGTAAACCTATATATATATATATATATATATATATATATATATATATATATATATATATATATATATATATATATATATATATATATATACACACACATATGTATGTGTCTACATAACCGCATACTGCAAGTAGTGTGAGCGGCACAGTCATTTTGAGATTTTGAAAGCGATGAAGTGTATACTTGGTTTTTTAACCAGCTTAATGCTAACAAGTGATTAGCTGTCATGTTGAAAGAGGTATTGCTAAGACATGTCAGGTTTTGAATAATATGTGGGAGCAGCGATGATACTCAATACTCAATACTCAATAGCTATTTTATGGCTGGAGACATAATGCCAGAACTTGCATGGCTTGAAACACCTGAAACACTGAAGTAGGATTCATTGTCTAAACACTTAAATAAGGACAGTGTAAATGAACAGTGTGTATATGTACGTTTATCTAAACCAATTTGGCAGTTGCATCCTGATTACCTGCAGTAACAACCTGGTTGTGGTCAGACTTTTCCTCAAGCCTCCCTATGCACTCTGTCACATTGTCAACACTAGGGCTGATTGAGAAGTGCTGACTGGTTGTCTGGGTAATTACTGACTAACCACCATGGATTATATAAGGCAGTATATCTGTCTAGAAGCTTCTAAAAACAACTTCTCCGTCAGACACCTTAATGTTTCTTTATAAGACCAGTGTCGCAGTCATTTGTGTCTAGCAGATTGTCAGGCCTGTAATATTTATGTTTGAATTTTGGGATGGTTTTCTAGCAGTTATAGGGGTAAGTGGATTAGAGAGGCGTCATGGGAGGAGGAGGTTGATTCCATCCTAATAGACCCTCCCATTGAGGAATAGGGGGGCGGAAAAGGAAATTAAACAACCCTTTGCTGCCCCTATCTCGGCATATGTTCTGCTTTTACTATGGCCTCTCTGGCATTGTGTTTTTGAGGAAAAGGTGTGTGCGACCTGTGGTTAGTATTACAAGGAGCCATATGTCGTTAGCTAACCAGGAGAGACCTCGAGAAGCTAGGGGACCAACCAAGTGCACAGCGTCTGTCCAATGGTATGTATAGAGCTTACTGAGCTTTTCGTAAGCCTTGTAGAAGGTTCCCATTATTGTGTTCGTCTGTATTTTGTTGGTAGGCTCTTATGAGGGGTTGGGAATAATGCAGTCAAATTGTGAACCGTCATTTATGAAAACTTCTTTAATTTAAAAAAAAAAAAACACCATTTTCCCATTTTTTTCCAAGATTTTTTGTTTCCATTTTATGAAGCCGTAGATGGACAGTTATTTGATCAAAGTCTCTTTAGTGGACATCCTGCGGCACTCTTTGTCTTGGAGAAATGATGTGTCTTTAAAAATTGACCTCCAGTGATGCAGCCATGTGGTCCCTTTATTCAGCTTTGTTTTGTTAAGGCATTTCCACATGTGATTTCAAACAGTAGACTGCTGGGAAGAGGGAACGGCACTGTAGGATTCCTGGAAAGGTCTTCCTCTTAGAGCCATAATTAGTGGCCATGGCTCTTCTACACTGTGCAGGACTCTCGTGTGCAAGGACCAACTACACACTGCAGACATTTACCAGTTATAAAAACTAACAGTGCACAAACCTGTTTATGCTTCTTGAACAAACAAGAGATCTATGTATCTAATAGTGTAGAGTATTCACCGTTTAGTAAACTTACAATACATTAACTGGGTTTTTGGGTTAATTTTATATTCCCATACACTGGTTTCATGCCTGTGTATAATACCATATTCTTTAGTGGAGATATTTGCATGTAGAAAAAGATTTTGTTTTCGGACCCTTTTTGTATGTCAAAGAAATTTTTAAGGAATCTTTAGAATATCTTTCCCACCAACAAAGTGCCGGTGCTGGTGCTAGATAACAATAGTTCACCAGTTTAAATGCCAGACTATTATGAGATCATACTATCCAAAGGCAAATTCTTCATGCACAGATTAGGGAATTCATTTCTGACAACAGAAATGTGCAAGATAAGAAATTACCTTGTTATTACTCTTAGTTTATTTATTATTGTGTGTAGCTGCTCAACTGTTTTGCTAGCCTTAGCAGTGTAGCTCTCAATTAGTTGCAGTCTTCAGTAAAATGATTCACTGATTCGTCAGTTATATTTTTTCAATCAAAAAAAAAAAAAATCAAACTATATTTAAACTATACTCTTCAACCTATATTCAAATCTCATTTTGTTGCTTCTTGCAAGGTGGAAGGCCACAGAAGCAGAGCTATATCAATGGAAATGTACTCTAATAACGATATATAGATCATTTCTGTGAGATGATTATTTACACTGCAGATAACGCTTTGATTCAGTTTTGCATCAACCCAAATAGGTAATCAGTATCACTGATGTCAGCCACTAATGGTAAATCTTTCCATTTGAATATTTCCTCAAATATCTCCAATATTCTACCTGCCTATCTACCTACTACAATCCTATTAGCACTCAGCATGGAGAAATACTATATTTTTCTGAGGTATTGCATGCATATTAACCTTCCACCAGTTTTTATATGGCAGAAACAACAGAAAAACTTAAGAGGACAAGCTGTGCGGCGTTTTATTTATGTATCCATTTCTGTATTTTTACACCTCCCTTTGCTAACCGAGTCCTGTGTTGCAGGCTGCTGTCCTGTCTGGATGTGCTCGGAATAATAACGAGTCTTTAAAAAGACAGGAAAGGGAAATAGATGCAGTATTTCAAAGTTTGTGACCCTCACCAGACCTAACGTTTTAACTTGAATAATAAATAGCAGGTTTGCGTACTGGTAATGGCTGTGCCACAGTAACACATGTGCTGCGTTGTCTTGTTGTGAGACTCTCTCTGACATCTTTGCATTAGCTGTACTCCCAGCCTTTTATTTCGGTTTGTTAGGCGGCAGCAGGTGGCAGGCGGGCGCTGGTGTGAGTTTGATGGTGAGGCCGTCTCCGTTGTGTTTTCATTAACGGTGTCAGGCCGGGCATCAGGATGCCCCCTCTACTCGCTGTCTCACAGTGACCTTTGAATAAAGCGGCACCTCTTCTGTCTTCTCTGCTCTGGGCTTAGAAAGGAGCTGTCTGTCTCTCTTCCTGCACTGCTTCCACACAAACCTATTATTTGCTTTTGCAGTCATTCTTTCCTCCATGTGCCAGCAGTGTTTGAGTCTCAGGAATTGGTTGAGCCAAGCAAACTTGTGCCCAGGTGGCGTGCAGCTCTCAGCCAGCATCAAAGCTTCACGTCACTATCCGCCACACGTGAGGCCCAGCTGGCAGTGCTTGCAGCTGTACGAGTACTGAAACCATAGCTTTTTTGGCAGTGAAGATGTGTTTGCCTGCTTTCTGTGGTGATTCAGTTTTCCCTTCTCAGTGATTTGATCATCATTGTTGCCTTCAGGTTGTTTTTCATTGCACCTTGCACGAACCCACAAATATGCTGCATTATTGCGAGAATTGCATCTAAAATTGGTACATTCATCTGTCATCACTGTAGTTCAGATATAGGATACAGGTGGGTGGTGAGACAGACTGGATGTCTGCGTCATCAGTTTTACTCTGGCTGTTGATGGACTGCCAACTGGCCTCATTATCCACCTGCTTACTAGAGATTATTTCCTTGTATTTTCTTTTGAATTATTCATTCATTCATCTTCACTAGCCACTTTATCCTGGGTCATGTATGTAGACCCAGCTCTAGGATAGCTCTGGGGGCTATCCTAGAAACACTGTTCATGAGGCTAGAATACATCCTGTCTGGGACACCAATCCATTGCAGGGCAATGGATTGCCAATCCATCTACATGCAGGTTTTAGGTGACTTGGGCATGGGGAGAACATGCAAAACTCCATACAGACAGTAACCACTCAGGAATGAACCGGAAACCCTGAAGCTGCGAGGCTTCAGTAAGTAAATATGAAGTGTATAGCTCAGTGCTCGTCAGTTTCAGTTGTTTTGGCCCAATGGGTTAACATGTATCACTATCATCATTAGTTCCCTGTTTAGCTACAACTATGAAAACATAAAAATAGAAGATTAGCATTAAATGGCATCCTAGCGATCATTATTAAGAACCACTGGTCTGTTTTTTCTGCCATTTTCTCTTAAAATTGATTGCTTGCCAATTTCCATGCACCAGACAGCTTTCCCCATCATACGACAGCTACGAACTGGGGAGGGTGAAGGCTAACACATGCTTCCTCTGAGATACGTCAAATCAACCAACTGCATCATTTCATACTGCATCACAAGGTAGCGTAACACAGTTGGAGGAAATCGCAATCTAACCTCTTCCACATACATGAGCTCATACATGCCCATGACTGCCAAATGTCAAATTTTTGCTCCCTTGGTTCCCGGCCAAAGATAGCTGTAGCATCATCAGGATTCAAGATTTTTAAGAAAAACAAACAAATTATTATTATATAAGTTACTGAATGCTGCATTTTGTTGTGCATTGTCCTTATTTGGAAACAATGTTGCATGTTTAAGAGCTAAATTTTAAACATAATGACTATCAACAGGTTTGCCTGGTTTGACACGAACCTCCAAACAAAGCTGCTAAGAAATAAGCATCAATGTTGATCGGTATATCTGGGACGATGTCTTGGTTATAGGGATGAAAGGTATCGAGTGGTTTAGTGTGAGATTATGTAGATAGTCTCCAGTGCGTGATAATCACAGGCTGATGTCCTTAGCGGAGCTGTCTGTTCCACAGCGTGTGTTTAGATAGCTGACTCAGGCGGTCGGGTGTTAGCATGAGCCCTGACACAGATTGTGACCTTGGCTGGTGGATGGGGAAGGCCTCATTAGCGGCTCTACACTCATTGGGGCCGCCCAGGAAAAAGCGTGCTAATTACCTTGCTAACAATGTCCTTGCTTAGTGAGCTTACAGAAGAACCTTGGCTTAAGGATAATAGCTGGCGTGAACAGCTAGGGCAAGGGCTGCTGCACATATTTTCTGTGGATTAATGCACTGCTGAAGGTGGGAGGATGTGGGGGATGCAGAGACTTACGTGCTGAGTAGCCCTTTAATATAAAGGTTAAATGTATGCATCAATCATTTACCAGGCAGAATGTCATTGCTTTACAGACAAATAACTCCAGTTTTCAAAAGTTGAAAAAGTGTTTCAAGTAAACAAATTGTTTAATATTTGAGAAACACGTACTGTAATTAGAGTTGCAAACGTATGCTCACTGATATGGATTTTTAGGTGTTATTTTTGCTGTAATAAGGCTTTTGCACATCAGTGGAAAAGTCAGGAGATGTGCTGAAGGGTTGCATTTGTTTTTCTCTTCTAAATATTGAAAATTCTTGCCTCAACCATCATTGTAATAACCACAGTGCATGACAACCTCAAATAAAACCATGGATCTCTATCTATCTATCTATCTATCTATCTATGTATCTATGTATCTATCTATCTATCTATCTATCTATCTATCTATCTATCTATCTATCTATCCATCCATCCATCCATCCATCTATCTATCTATCTATACAGTGCCCACCACTAATATTGGCAACCTTGGTAAATATGAGCAAAGAAGGCTACATGCAACTAACTTCTGCAGTTCTCAAGCTGTGATCCTTGGAGATTGTTTGGCCGCTCTAGCCATCCTCTTCACAGTGCGTTGAGACAATATAGACACACGTCCAATTCCAGGTTGACTCATAACATTTTCAGTTGACTGGAACTTCTTAATTATTGCCCTGATGGTGGAAATGAGCATTTTCAATGCTTGTGCTATTTTCTTATAGCCACTTCCCATTTTGTGAAGCTCAACAACCTTTTGCCGCACATCACAGCTATATTCCTTGGTCTTACCCATTGTTATGAATGACTAAGGGAATTTGGCGTATGTGTTACTTCATATTTATACCCCTGTGAAACAGGAAATCATGGTTAAACAATTTCCTGTTCCTAGTCATTTTAGATTCCCAAACATTAGTTTCGCAGCAGCATATTACATAAGAGACACTTTTCAGACAAAAAACACAATGAAGGCTGCTGGGTTTTGCTGCAGAAATAAGAAGCGAGTGCGAAAGTCAAACTCTCCAGAAGAACTGTGGCTGGTTCTGCAAGATTCTCAATAAAACTTACCAGCTCATTTCCTTATAAAACTGCACAAATTGTACCGGAGACTACTATTTTTATTTTAATTTTAATTTTTTTGTCACACCAAATATTTCATTTACTACTGTTTACTGCTCTTTACGGTATTTTTTTTAAAAATGTAGAAACATTTAATTTAATTATTTTGAAGGCATCTTTGCTCTATAGCATTTCTTTGTATGTGCCTAAAACTTCTGCACAGTACTGTATACACACACACACACACACACATACACACACACACACACACACACACACACACACACACACACACATACTGATTTATGGAGATAATTATTTTTAGATTAATTGACAAGGATAATTTTTTTTTAATACTGATAAAGAGCCTGGAATAAGTATATATGATTTAGACAAATTAAAATGATCAATTAAATAAATTCTTAGTTCAGTGATAACTTCAAAAAGATTACAAAGTTATAGGGTAGGAGACTGCAACTTTCTAAATTATCTTCTGAAGTCACTTGACATCCTTGAGATCCAATACTGTATAAGCTGTGTGAATGTTTTTTTCCTCCAAGCTTTGAGTTCACAACAAAATCAAATGAAAACAAGAACAATACTGTTTTTCACTTTCACCGTACAGTATTTCATTTGAAACACTTTGAAATAATCACTAAAATAAAAAAGAAAATGTCTAATCCTAACCCAGTTATAACCAGGTAATAATAACCAATATGTCATCATTGTTATTGTTCTCAAATATTCATGTGTTTCTATTTCTAAATCGTAACTATAGTTTGCTTTATGCTAATGGAATTTCCATTCACACACTGGCCATTGTGGGAAACTGGCAGTGGCAGGTATGACCAGTAAACCGATGTTCTGAGCTCAAGCTGAAAGACGAGTGAATTGTCAGGCCAGCTTGGTGAATGAGAAGAAATTCCTTTTGCCTGTGGCGTACTGTCTGTAGCCGTGCTGAAAGTGTGACAGGCTGACATTACCGGGGAGCAGCCTGTAATCTGAGCACTGTAAAACTAGCATTTCAGCTGCCACAATCAGCGGGGCCACCGGCCTGCTACGGCAAAATGGTGGCGAGACGAGCCGCTGTAGCTGGCGACAGGTTGTTAAAATCGCTGCCGAGACCTCCCAAATCGTGAGCGTGGGCCTCAGCCTGGCAGGCGCTGAGAGATGTGAGTCTGATGGCTGGCTAAATTCTAATCGGCTATTCCACATTGTTATACTACATAAGGTGATCAGAGTTATAATCAGATTGCTTTGAAATACGCTCATGACATACTTCCTCTATCCTTCTCCATAGGTTCATTAGTGGCCCAAGTGGAGTTAATAATGTGCTGGGTTAAGGAAGAGGACAAGAGAGGGAGGGTGGTGGCTGGAAAGATGCATATGTCTGATCTATATAGTGTATCGAATAAAAAAAAGTCCAGTGAGTGGCAGAAAAAAGCAAGGTTATGGGATTGGAAGGGGGTCTGTCTTAGCTACTGCAATTAGTCCGTCAGCCATTAGCAGAAATTAAGCAGTTTGTTGATTAACCCAGTAAAGTCTCAGAATCCAGTAAAAGGCATTATTTTCCTATTAGTTTCATTAGTTTCACTGTAGTTACATTTAGACCAGGGGTGTCAAACGTATGGCCTGAGGGCCAGGACTGACCCAATAAAGGTTTTAATCTAACCCGCCACTTGCACTAAGAATCCATGTTCTAAGTTAACATTGTTTTGTGGACCATAATTGAATTGAAGATTTAAAAACATAGCTATGTTCTGTTATTTAATTAGGGGACAAAATGGAGCAATAAACCCCATTGTAAATAGCTACTGACAAAATGTGCTAATGTTATGTAATTCTTTATTAGCAAGCTAAAAATGTGATGTAATGAATTGCAGTCTGTTCATCTGTTTTGTAGGTGATATGCTCAATCGGTTTATGCATTCAGAACGTACCATTCAAACAAATGCTGAAAAATGAACACATTTAAGAGTTGGTCTGGCCAAACTTAGACTAGGTATAATGTGGACTGGGACTAGAAATTGGACTAGGTGTAATGTGGCCTGTTATTTAAAATGAGTTTGATACCCCTCATATAGCTGCCGTAGATGTTGTTAAATAATATGCTTTATGATGAAAAACTGATTAATATGATAGCATTTAAAGTGTTCCATTCATACTATGCTAGCTAAAATCTCAATTTTTCAGGTGCTGTAGTTAACAACTCTAGTAAACAGACATATGGTCTCATGGTGGCCTCTCTAACAATTCCTAAAAGCCATGTTCAACAGATGTTTATACCCCTTGAGCCTGCTCTGACTTCTATTCAAGCCTTATCAGTTTGCCTTTGTGCAATGACAGCTACCTCCGATGGTTTATCCCGGCTCACTGTCTGTGTCTCTTAATTCATTTCAGATGGGTGATGCTAAAAACCATAATCACTTCATTTAAGCTCCTAAACTGCTTAGGAGCCCTGAATGTGTTTATTAGAACATCTTAAGGCTGAAGATGAGACAGGATGAGAGTCGAAATTGCTCGATGCAGGAACTTGTCATTGCTTATTATACACTTTAAATCCAAAAGACAATGGGCTGGCGGCAGGGACAGGGTTCTACTTGACGAGAGGAAGCCTGTTACGGATAACCTCAGCGCTCTGCAAGACCAGCACCAAGGCTTTGTGTGTCTGTGGTGTAGGTGTTTATAATGTGTCTGTGGGTGTTGAATGTGGGATTGTTGTGATAGTGTTTTGTAACTTTGTACATTGCTCCTGTAGATGAAGGTATGCTGAGTC
Source organism: Cranoglanis bouderius (assembly GCA_023630585.1). NCBI lineage: Eukaryota > Metazoa > Chordata > Actinopteri > Siluriformes > Cranoglanididae > Cranoglanis > Cranoglanis bouderius. Next base: position 9,782,155 of record CM042559.1, read on the forward strand.
TCATGTAAATGCAGCTTCATTTATTACTTCAAGCTGGGTGGGTCGATCATTTATCTTGTGGCATGTTGAGACTTTGTAATAATTGAAAAGACAGCCGTAATGTAAGATGTTTAGACTTCCTTTTTGCGCCGTGCACACTGTGAGTCATTTCTCGGTGTTGTTGTGGTTAGTTTCTGAGTGAAGTGTTGCTTTGTTATGTGTGAGATTAGAAATCCCCGCTGCTACTCACTGTCTCGTTCCCGCTTTCTCTTTCTCTTTATCTTTCACAGTAGTCGTGACAGTGACCTCTCAACGATCATCTCCAACCTGCACCACACCCGACAGCACGGCATGCCTGAGGGCCAGCCCTGCACTGACATCAGCCTCACCTCCACACACTCAGGTAAGACACACCTTGAGCTCAGAATTCTGTGAGTTCAATCAATAACTACAGGTAGATCTGTCTCTGTCTCTCTCTTTAGTGAAAAGGTTTAACTTTCTCTGTTAATGTAATGATTAAGCCTCTCCAACATCTGAATGTTAATTTGCTTAATTGGGCAATGTAAGCTCATTACTCACACTTTCTATTCCTATAAAGCATATTCATAACTAGGGCTGGACAATATAACAAAAATACCATATCACAACACATTTTTATTCTACTACAGTAGATAACTATTTAAAGGTTTGTTAACAAACTGCTAGCAAAAGAAATAGCTATGAAAAGCTGAATTTGGTGATACTTTTACTAGAAAATTACAAGTATTTTTGTATTTCAAATATTTAAAAGTAACATTGCTTAATAAGAAGGAAAAATATCATTTTACAGTTTTAAAGATCCAGTATGAAATTCCACCCTCAAATCTGCTGCTTCTCTTGGTTCCCCTGTTTGTAGTTGATACTAAAAAATTTTTCAAATGTTATTTTTATTTAAAAAAAAAAAAAAATAAATCTGAGATAATACTGGCGATATCTCACAAAAGTGTATTGTGAGACAATTTATCACAATATTGATGTTATCTCATTGTATTCCTAAATATTCTTGGTTAGATAATAACACAAAACAAAATCTTTAAAACTGATAGAACTCAACATTTACTTATGGATGGCAGTATATAAATCAATAATACTTGATACCATATGTCCTATAATACTGTGTAATAATACTTTATATCTCATATTTAAAAAAAAATCATTATGTCTTATCATGGCATCTTTCCAGTCTTGGCCCAATGATTTATAGAGGATTATAGATAAAGTTATCTTCATGGTCTGGAAAGCAGATTTAAATGCTGGATATTTCAAAAGACTACTTTTCCTTAAGCTTAATTATGAAAACTTTGTAGAATGTGATTTTAATGGTCATTTTGTGTGCACTTTGGGTTGTGCACTCTGGTCAAAACAAGAAATGTATTGCTATTTCTTATTTTCTTTAAAGAAACAAGGTGGAGTGGTGTTGCATCATAAAACAAAAGTGGTGTTGCATCATAAAATATAACAGCCTATCATATTCTAATATGCAGAATCATGGGGTTGGGGGCTAGGGGTGGATATATAGGTCTGAACCTTGATTTGTAGAAAAGAAAATGTACATAGTTCTGTCCCTTTCTGTGTTTTCATGTCTGTAAAGAAGCCAGCCCAACTACTTCTTTAATCTTGTCTGCAAGTGAAATAAAAAAGAACTTTGTCCCTGGGTCAGGTCAAGGGTCAGATGAGGGCAGGTCAGGACAGTGGGAGATGAGCCTAAGAAGTGATGATGTCAACAGTTACGGTGCATAGACAAAGAAAAAATTGCATATGGTTGCCAGATAATAAATAGTTATTCTGTGTCTCAACTATTAATTTGTACTAAGTCTTAGTCACAAATATTAGTTCTGGGTCTGTTAGTGTTGAAAACAGAATTGTGTTGCCATATAGGCATTAAGGTTAGCGCTACAAATGTTGATATTGTCCTGCTAATAGGATCAAAGGACGCCCAAGTGTTCATTTTCCATGCTAAACTGAGAGACTCCAGCGGCTTTAAAAAAAAGTTCTTTGTTTCTTTCACACAGTCTATTTCACTTCCTTTCAAGTCTGACTTGCCGTGGGTATGCGGTTACGGAACCAGGGAGACGGAGAGGGAGAGGGAGAAGGAGGGGGGAAAAATAAAGCCAGGTTGGAGTCCTGCGTGGTGTCAGGGGAGAGCAGACAGCAGCAGAGTCGTGCAAGACAGGCAGAGAAAGGGGGGCTGGGGGGGGGGGAGGTTGGCCGCCGCCACGGAGAGAGCCGTTAATTAAATCTGAGGGTCAGACAGGAGAGCCAACCTAGGCGTCAGTCCCATTCAGCCAGCGACGGAGCTTCGGCGGCATTCTCTCTCTCCCCTCCTCCTTCTGTCCCTCCGGCCGACCCGGTGAGGGGGAGGAGGAGCAAGTGAGGGGGAGGGCAGGGGCGCCAGCAGATCGTCTGGCTCCCTGTGTAGACTCCTAAACGTGGCTTTGCGGTCAAACCAGTGCAGCCGTAATAGGCATATAAGGTGTTGCACTTTTTTTTCTTCTTCTTTTTTTTTTTTTTTGCTAAATGTTGGGTGAGAGTGTGTGAGAGAGGAGACTCAAATAATGAAATTTATTTGTATTATCAGCGTTTGTGTTTTCCCTATTGACCACTCTTTGGGCTGCTTACAAATATATTTTATTCTTATCTCTTGGTATAATTTTCTTTCCCCCCCATATTCGTACTGCTTTTGTGTTTTTTTTCTTTTCCAGTTATTCTTTGTTCTCTCTCTCTCTCTCTCTCTCTCTCTCTCTCTCTCTCTCTCTCTCTCTCTCTCTCTCTCTCTCTCTTTCACACACTCTCTCTCTCTTTCTGTCTGTACTCCCCTGAGGCTCTCAGCGGGTGAGCGGCAGTTGAGGGAGGTGGCGTTGCATCTTCTGGGCTAGCGAAAGAGCTACGCAGTCCCCCACCCCACCCCCCACCCCCCGCAGCCAATCAATGGTAGACTTTCAAGCCCTGGCCGAGGCCCACAAACAGGGGGATCAATAAGTTATTAGCACCATTCTGTCAGATGTAATGTGGAGATTGATTGGAGGCCGTGGCTTCGCCGAACCACCCGCCACTTCCCCTGCCTGATAAAGATGACAGATTAAGGGAATAAGGAAAGGGAATTAAGGAGTCTGGCCTGCCCGACCTGTCAGTGACCACAGCGAGACAGAGGAGGAGAGAGGCAAAAGGGGAAATGGGAGTAAAACAGGCCACCTCCTTCTCAAATAAATCCCTCCTTCTTCTTTATGTCTCTCTCCTTTTCTCACATCCTCTTACTTTCCTGCACTTTTTTCATTCAATGGGGGCTGAAGTTAAATGTGTTTAAGAGCAGCAGTAGAGACTGTGCTATGGTGCCTGTAAAGAGAGGCTGATTATCCCAAGCACAGAGAGAAAGAAAGAGAAAGAGAGAGAGAAACAAAGAGAGAGCTTATTATATTTTCTATAGGCTTTGAGCAGAGCAGTGCAGGAGCCCAGGCTGGCAGGAGTGTGGAACTAGGCAGCGCCGGTGCTCCCCGTTTGGTGCTAAATCTGAGCATCACAGCAACATTTAATTGGTCTTAAAGGCTTTCTGCCTTTAGATCTCTGGCCCTCAGGCAGCGGCAGGCAGACATTACTGAATCCCTCTTTCCCCAGCCTCGCCTCTCCTCTCCTCTCTGCAGGCTGAATGATCTTGGGGCTTACTGTATCACTGCTGCTGCAATTTTTCTGCTTAGTTTACTTCTACCATTTTTTGTTGTCGAGGAGCTGGACTACTCTTTTGCTTTTGTGTATGAGTGGCAACCTGGGAAAACCTTTCCCGTGGCGAAATTTTGGCATTTTTACTATATATAGTTCTTAAAACTACAGCCTTTACTGAACTGAAATGTTTCCCTTTTGCGTGTATTTGTACTTTAAATAAAGTAATAACATTTTAAAATCTAATTGCCCCAAAAATGAAAAGGAGAAAATATGAAGGAGCGCAGGAGCATCACAGACATTTTGACAGCTGGTATTTGATTACAAACTGAATTGATCATTTTGATATAGCATTTGATATAGCATGTAGCTAGCCAACAAAGTCTTTCATCTTTTTTTTTTTGTTTGCCAGAATTCAGTCACAGCAACATCCGATGTGTTTTCCCAGACTGTCACACATATGGCTTATTGCGTTTTAGTACAGACATGTGGCTATTACGTCTCATTACGTCTCAGATAAACATTATATTAGGATATAACACATAACTTCCCAGCCCTGGCCACTGTTAGTGGATTAACTTCTCTAAAACACCCACGTTAGGGCTGTTAATTATCTGATTAGTTGAATCAATTGTGTTGGGAGCAGGGAAAATTCTTAAATGTGCAGAACACAGGGTACTCCAGGACTAGGGTTGGGAACCTATGATGTAACATAATGTTATATTATCATGCTTTAGACAAAAGTAAAAAAACAAACAAACAAAAAAACAAAAGTGAATAATGGCTACCAGCTAGATAAAGTTAGGTATATAGTAAGATGAATATACAAAGTGAATGTACTCATAGACAACCTTAAATGAAACACAATCTGTCCAAAATACTAAACAACAGTACACCGATAGTGCATCTGTATCAAATAAAATAGCCTCCTAATCAATTTTTGTACAGAAAAGTGATTAATAATCATTGCTATATTGGTAGAATATAGTTGCAGGATTGTTTTTACACTTTATTGTTGCCTCATTAAAAAAAAAAAAAAAAAAAAAAAAAAAAAAAACAGTACTGAGCAAACCAGTAAGCTCAGACTGAAATTCTCAGACACATTGGGGGGAAAAAAGCTTCAGCAACTGCTATCTGATATCTGTATCCTTTGGAAGGCTATGCAAAGATACCATTCCTTTCCGACAGCCAAGAAAAAAAACTCCCCACAGCTTCTGCTCTAGTAGACCTACTACAGACTGCAGTAATAGCACTCCTCATCAACTGACAGATCAAGCTGTTGTATGCTGAAGAAATGGCCATATGTAAATATAATGTAGGCAGACGTATGCAAATGTATCCGTGGTAGTGACATCACAACTATGAGGAATTCAAACTGGCCTATTTTTGGCATCCTCATATTGACTGTGTGGACCGGAGAGGAACGCTATATTTTGAAACCGTAACAGTGATTGTATAGTATGGCAAAGTCTTTTATATATGAAAAAAAAACCCACTAAGAAAAACCACAGTTAAAATAATGGGGGGAAAGAGGAAGGGAGACAGTGGGAGAGTTTGCACTGAGTAGGGAATTGAATTTTTCTCAAAGGAACAGAAGAAGCAGTGTGTGAGTCAACGCTGCTGCCCGCCTCCAAGTCTCCGTACAGAATAAGGTCCTCTTCCTCTGCATGCCGACCCTCACACTTTGCTTTTGTTGAGTGCATTATGTGAATGACGGCCAAGTGCTAAAAGCAGAGGGAGCGTGCTGTGGAGCCGGGCTTCCTCGCTTGTCTTGTGTTGGTGCCATGGGCACGCTGTGCTGTTTCAACCTTTGGCTTCGGCCCATCTTAAAGCCAGCCAAACTTCTATCTCTGTAGTGTCTTTGGCTCTAGTTAAATTTATCTATAAATATTTACTTTTACCCTTTGCACAGCAGGACATACACCAGCCTGGATATACCCACTAAGTTGTCAGAATACTCAGTATACTGATCTAGTAAATAATAAACTAACAATTTGCATATATACTGACGGTATGTGACTCCTTTCAAGTTCATTTTACCCTTATGTGTATGGTGTTCACACTTAATTCAAGGTTGAAATATATACAATGTAAATCACCTCCAAACCACTCCAGTGTTATATACACACCTTGAGTTTATTACTCCAGTATCCCAATCCAACATGGCTGACAGTGACAAGTGCAGCACATGTATCATTCTGTCTTTTTTTTTTTTTTTTTTGCATATAAAGTGCATACATGAAATATAGAAAAAAGGGAGAAAAATAAATAAATATATGATATTGAACTATCAATTGTACTGTCAAATAGACATTTAATAATAATAAAAAACACACCTTTTTTTAAAGACTTATACTTAGTAAATGACTTTACAAACACATTGCAAGTAGTTTTTTACCCCCATTTTACTCCATGGATGCCTGCTAACTTCACTTACATTTATTGATGTAGAAAAGTCAAAATTCATTTGAAATTGCATGCAGTTATACATATCTTGATATGTTTATTTATGCTGATATGTTATACTCATTTGTGCATGAAAGGGTTAATAGAAAATTCTGCCGGATAACAAAAAAAGAAGGCAAAATCTGTCTCGTCATGTGGCAGTAAAAGTTCAGCGGAGCTAAACCTTATGGAAATTAATACTTTGCTTCTTTGATCCTAAATATTGTACTCCTAACTGAATTATTTAAAATGATATCTAAGCATTATTACAGAATTTAAATCATATGAAGCTTGTTGGATGACACACTGGCACAGTGGGGTAGCAATGATGCCTTACAGCAATAAGGTCTGAGGTTGGATCCTGAGCTCTGGTTACTTTCTGTATGGAGTTTAACATGTCACAGTAGGTGAATTGTGAAAAAATGTCATTGTGGTGTTGTGAGATAGATTGTTGTGTTCTCTAGAGACTAGCTAAGTAGGTTAGCTGGTTACGTAGAAGCTAGCTAAATAACTAGAAAAGTAGCTAGTGAGTTCAGTAAGCACTGAAGTGTGGTAATACAGGAAAATAATCAACTGCAGAGTGGTGTGATATGGCCTGACATAAAGCAGAGGGCTGTTACCATTCAAAGTTTATTATTTTCCAATATCACATTTTATTCATTTTATACCACAGTGATTTGCCAATGACTGAATGACACATTGTGCTTTTTAACCATTTATAGTTACATTCCCTCGCCAACGTTTCTGTTTTCTTTGTCTTGAAGTTAATAAAAAAAACAAAAAAACAAACAAACAGCTTGTCATGTTACTGAGAGTCCTCTGTCCTTACTGACTGTTACAAAGTTCTGAGTCCGGAGACCCCTTCATTAAATAAGCATCTCCTTACAGAAAGCTGCTACAATCATACACTTTTCTTTGTTAAACCAGTCCCTCAGGATTTTGCAATTTTGCGATCACAGAGATTAACGCAAAATCAAGGAAACTCCGCGATATTTGCAGGAGCATGCAATTTTTAAAAAATTACTGCCGATTTTCTGCAGATCTGTGATATGTGACGTCATCACAACGTGCATTCAGCTCTTCGACTCACCTGCGTCAAACATGAGTACAGCTAAAAGGTCTCATTTACCAACAAACATCACTGTGAAAGACTGTGCAAAACAATTTCATGCAATCGCAATTTCTCCAATTCAAGTAGTTTTTCGCAAAAAAGCAGAAAAAAACTCCTCAAATTGCATTGCAAATGTTTTAAAAAGTCGCAGCAAAATCAAGCATTTTTGGTCGCAACAATCACAAAAAAAAACAAAAAAAAAAAACAGCGAAATCCTGTATGGACTCAATAACACTGTTTTTAATTGATTTGTCATTAGGCTTAGATTATGTGGAGTGTCCACCATACAATTCCCTATGAACAAGTTGTTACTATAGAAACGGTAACATATTAGATCAAGCGTGATCAACCTGTGATTTGAATTATAGCCAGAACTACTGTCAGAGCTGCTGTTATAGAAAATGAATCAACGCCTTAATTTAATAACATTAAATTAGCAAGTTGTCAGATTATTAGGTGTTTAATATGTTAGCCTTGTGTCTAGCTTGTTGGAGAGATTCTGTACCGAGTGTTTTATGCAAGACTGCATAAGAATGCAATGAGCGGTGGATATGGATGAGATTGGATGGCCCTGCTCCGAGCTCAGGGCAATGCCCTTGTTGGCAAGCGGACAGATTGAGGAGGCACAGGGCTCAGGCTGGGTGGAGAAGAGGTCTGATAAGGAGAGGAGCGACAGTGATGAAGATAGCACAGCAAAGCCCAATGGGAAAGACAGAGTTAGGAGTTTAGAGTCAGACAGAAAAAGACTGGGAAGGAGAGAACACATACTCAACCCATTGACTAGTAATCTTTGGTAATAATACCATAAAGCATTGCACTGTTTTTGCAAGCCTGTGCTTCTCGATATGCTAAAATTTCCTCTCGTTGAACCCATTTGTCTCATTTGCACCCACTCAGTCAGAGGTTGCTCTTTTGTTGGGTTCATTGTAAACAGTACTGCTGGACGACAGTTTTGTAAAATTGAAATAAAAATATCGATCTTCTGCAAGCAAAATAGCAGAGGGCAAACGATGCACTGCACATGAAATTCTTCCTATTTGGCTATGTTCAAGGATGGAAGGGGAAGGACTGATGGAGATTCAGAGAGGTGGATAAAGGGAGTGATGTGACTAAAGAGCAGAAGAGAGGCCTATTAAAAAGCCCTCGCTCTCTAGAAGAGGATAGACCGCCTTCCATCTCAGGAAACACATCAAATGCCATCATTAGTGCAACGCGCTCCTTGCAAAGCCTCCCAGACCTTGCTCTTCCACTCCAAAAGTCCTTTCATGCATGGACTTGCTTTTTTTCTCTCTCTCTCCTTTTATTCCTCTTATTCAGACACTCTTATCAGAGAGAGAGAGAGAGGGAGAGGTGACCAGAGTGTTTGGCACCAATAGTTGAAGAGCAGTCTGTGTATATGTGTAAAAGTGTGTGTGGCCTTTGGATTACAGAAGTATTGCGGTCCAGTGTGTCTGTCTTGTTGCCCTTTAAGGATCTAGTCTTATTTAAGTCTGCTTTAAGTGTGAACAGCCAGGTGGATGCAGAGCCTGCATCTGAGGTGCTTCATTAGATCTGATGAGGCTAGTTTGTCGCAACATTTCTATTATTAACATAAGACGATGAAAGCCCAAAAGAGAAAGAGAGGAAGAGGCATCTGCGGCTTGAGCTGAGGAGAGAGAGAGAGAGAGAGAGAGAGAGAGAGAGAGCGAGAGAGAGAGAGAGAAAGTGCAATGACAAACGGTCTCTTCCTTCCTGCGTGCATGCAGCACCACGCTCTCAGCAGCCCCTGCCAGCATGATTAGCAGGATATTGATTTGAGATGCGCTCTTGGGGGAGGAGGGTGCTGTAATCGTACACTAGACATGAACAACGAGCTGTGCTGGGCTCGAGCAGACAGCCTCAGGACTCCAACACAAAGGGTGTGAGAGAGAAAGAGGAAGAGGGAGAGAAGACGTACACAGAAAAAGAGAGCAGAGAAAGTTAAGGGAGAGAGGCGGAGGAAGGGAGATTAGCCTAAGATGTGAGGTTTATATGGACTGTAAACAGAGTGAGTCTGAAAAACTAGAATAAGGATTTCCACAAAGTGTTTTGATGTCTGATTTTCCCCCCCTCCTGTTTGTTTGGGTTTTTTTTAGTCTGTGCACTACTTTTAGATCAGGTTTAGGTTGTGTAAACTTAGGAGAGACGCAGAGATCAAGGGTGAAAGAGAGGGAGACATAGAAAGAGTGCGCGTGAGAGAGGAGGGAGTGTGTTTGTGCGAGACAGAAGGAGAGCGCGAGTGACAGAAAGAGAAACCGAATCTCTGCGCTCGTTGGTAAGAGACAGATTTGTCGTCGGCGCTGGCACAGGGCCCTCTCATCTCTGGCAGAGCCGTGGCAGCTCCTCGTCTCGCCCACAGCTCCAGCATGTACTCAGGTAGCTAGTGTGCTAGCTAGCGAGGCAGCCTTGCTCTATTTCCCCTGGGCTCAGTGCTGAACTCCTCCGCTCTGCTCCTCTCTTCCAGATGATGTTCTAAGCAAGAAGAGAGCCTATTCCCCAAGCAGCAGCAGCGAGTGCCCGTCTGACAGCAAGAAGTCCCGCAGCGTGTCTCCCAAAGGTAAGAGCCTCAAAGGCAAACCTGTGTGTGTGTGTGTGTGTTTGAGTGTGAGATCGAGGAGGTGGTGCGATGTAATCAGAGCTGTTTAACCTTACATTGGGAGAGGGAGTGGGTGGGATGGAGTGACACAGGAGAGGCGGAGTAGCCGTGGCACAGAGTTACACACCTCCACCTCTTGGACTTCACCCAATTATATACACTCAAGTACATACAAACAAACTCACTTTTTCGTCTCACTTTCTCTGTTTTCTCGAGCACATTTTGTCCACATGAGGAGTCTGAAAGGGCCATTATGTTGGAGATATTTGTTAAAGAGAGGGCCGAAACATTTGTAAATCAGTTTTATAATAAACACTGAAAGCTAGTTAATTCACAAAAAACAGGATTGCTATTTGAGATCTCGCAAATTCCATTACTTAAGATATCATTATAACTGACCCTTATTGTTTCTGATAATAAGAATTATGCCATATTACATGTGTAGGTAGGGCTGGGTGATATATCGATATAATATCAGTATCGTGATAAATGATTATGTCATACACTTTTCTGAGATATCATTGGTAAGGTGATGTATTTTTTACCTTTTTAATAATTACAAATTAAATGATAATTACAAATTAAATGATAATTACAAATTAAATACTGAATGGATGCCGCTGAATTGACATATTTTCTATCAAAACTTTATCTTCTTTGTCTTTGTAGGCATTAAAGAAATGTATCGTCAAACGTTATAAAAAGTTTAACTTTTTAAATTTTTTTTTTATTTTACCACCTATTTGCAGACAGTTTGTTAGCTAAATTATATATTGTGATTTGCATCATGCATCATAGAAATATCCTCAAGTATGACATGATATCTTTGTCATATCGCCCAGCCCTATGTGTAGGTCTTGTTTGTTTTGAGTGTAGTGCGCTTGACGTTTGGCACTCCTACAACTCTTCACCTATTTTAGGTATAGATTGTAAGCCTGTCTGAAATTTTTTCCCTACTCGTCATGTAGCACACTTTTAATGGGTCTCATATGCGGTGTAGTGTGGACCCTCAACACATTCCCTCAATAGTCCAATACTCGTAGTGCATTGTAAATCAAGAAATTAAGTGTACAACTGAAGTACCACAATGCATAGCAGTGTTGTCCTCAAAATTGAAATTTAAGTATATACAATGACATTTGGCGGACGTTTATTTTTCTCCACCCGGGTAATTTTGCAAGGACCTTTGCTACATAATGAGTATGTAACTGAAATGACCCCCTACTCCCTCTCTCTATTCCTTACAATAAAGTCTGTCATGAATGCCATGTATGCCCTTAGCATCAGTTGGATGCTAACATTCAGCATTCTAAGAGTTTTCTAGGAGTGCGCAGGATGTTCTACACTTTGCCTAATTAGTGCACTGTAAAGCGATGTGGTTTTGGACATATGGATAGTAGTTCCATCTAAATAAAAAGAGTTTCATAGAAATGTTCCTCCTCGTTTTCTTTTCACAAAATAAGAGTCCAGCTTGAGGCAGTGTTCACGGTTAAGAAATGGTATGGTCCATTGTAGGGGTGTTTGAAAGTGTAATTTATGGTTATTTCTGTAGATTCTGGTTATAAAACCAGAATCTACAGAAATAACCAAAAATTACACTTACACCTAGTGTTGTTTTGAAGCAGGATGTTATCATACTACTGTAACCTCACTGTTGTTGATTACTACAGTTCACCCTTTTGGTAGAGGCCAAGATCCCTCACTGTCTGCGGTGAATCAGTATCTAATACTGAATTTCCCAGCCTGCCTACTTCACACCAAAACACTTTGTTCTCTACCCAAAATAACCTTTTGCCATTGGACTAGTCAGCACAGATGGAGCAATGGCGGCCCTGACTATGACTAGACTATGTTTTCTGTCTCTCTGACAGCTGGTGTACTATTGCAAAAAAACCATATCTTCCATAAAAGCAACATGTTGCTGATCTTTACTGCAGAGTTCCTGGGGGATCTCCCCAGCGAGAAATCAGCAATCTAACAGTGTGCCTTTCTAAGATGACCGGGGAAACATATTTGATTATTCAATTTATTTAGTACATGTCATTTTTAGGAACCACCTCATAGAGTTCTTAATGAGGGGGTCAAACAAAAATGTGTATTTAAACACTACTAAACTTGACAGGATGTGGTTTGTTTGCATAGTTAATTCTGACAATCACATTTAACTAACACATTCGCATTTCCGTTTTGTGTATTTGTAAACATCAGTGAATTGTTTTGCTTTAACATATGCTGTCATAGTACCACTAGACAACTTACTACTGTAGACGTTCTTATTGTTTATGCGACAGCAAGCGATGATGATGTGTTTCTGATGATGTGTTTCACACTCTCAAGTCAGTGTTATCTGAATTCGGTCAGGTATCTCACTGACTGCTACCCTATATAATACAGAGTAATCTATATACCAGGGTTATGCAACTACAAACTGTAAAGGTTTAGTTAGCTAAAAGTCAGAATAAGCATCTAACATGACTAAATGGTGATCTTTTAATGTTATCTTTTAATTGCTTAAAGTGGTTATGTTTTAATTTGTAGTGGTGATTCATGTAACCACTTTTGACTAGCTCTATGGACTTTTGGAATTTTGAACTTGCAGCGGTGAATAAACACATACATCTTTATCCAATTGTCTTCAAACATTCTGTTTTTGTTGCTGACTTTATGTTGTTTTTTTTTTTTTTATTAACAAGCCATGTCGTCACTTCTATGAAAGTCTGTGTAGACTCTTCCCTTTCTTGATGTGCTGCCTTCACCTAAATAATTTTCATAAACATGTGACTTTAGATTAAAAATGACTTCTCTACCTTCGAATTCTCATTCCCTAACTTCTATACCTCTCTTTTCTATTTTCTCTGCCTCTTCCTGTTGAGTTGTGGGAGAAGCCATGGTTGAGCTGGCTCTCTATGCTTTGGCTCTCTCTCGTTCCCTTTTACCTCCCTCCCTCCCTTCTCTCTCTCTCTCTCTCTCTCTCTCTCTCTCTCTCTCTCTCTCTCTCTCTCCTCGTCGTTCTCCATCTCTCTAGGGCAGCACAAATCACATGCATGTGTGCCCATGCCGACAGCCAAGACGGCACAACTGGGAGGTGAGAGCGAGGCTGATACCCCCAGCAGCCGAGCGCCAGATTTACCGCCTGCCGCTCAGATTAGGTCAGCTGCTCAAGCTGAGAGCACAGAGCTGGGTGGGGGTGCTCACCACGCTCTACATGCATGACTTCCTCCATTTCCTCTACTTGATTTGAAGGTTCTTATAGTTTGTGTTTTGCATGTGTGTATATGTAACTTTGAGAGTAATAGGGCAACTATTTGAAAGCAGTGTAATTACAGTTAAAAAAAAAAAAAAAAAAAGCAGAAACCAGTCGTCCCAGTGTCTGGGTGAGCAGAGTGTGTGTAGACGTGGTATAATGTTACGCCGCTCCATTTAACGTCACACATTATACTCCTACATGGAAAGGTCTCGCTGTTTGGATTATGGCCCTTAAAGTAGAATGACTGTATTTAACATGACACATCCACACCCAGGAATTAGGACGATGTCGCGTCTGCTTTTAGACTTCACTTTCGTTACTCACAATCTTATTTTTAGGTCCTACTTGCGAACTCATCACTCTCCCAGGTGCTTACTGTGGTGGTGTGATGAGCATGATGGCATTGTGTACACGGTAGTGCTTAGAGTGGATAATCAAATTAGTATGACTTTAGGTCATTGCTAATCTAATGCCCTGTGTCTGTGGTCTGTGATTAGATTACTGTTGTTGGTGGGTGAGTTTGTATGCAGGTGTATATGGGTGTCAGGCCCTAGCCATATGTATACGGATATTTATTTATTTATTTTTACCCCCTTAATTTTCAAACAACTGCATTCATCTTCATCCTAGGGATGGAACTGAATATGAATACTTTATACTGATGTGATTAGGAGTTCATGAGCACTGTTCATTTTTTTATTTTCATTTTGAAAGCTTGCCAGAAAGGTTTACAGGGCATCTGATTGAAACTATATGTGTGCATCGGCACTGGGATCCAGCTGGAGGCAGCAAAAAGTTGCTTGAACGGGAGGTTTTTACTCTGATGCATATGTGAGTGAGTGGTCAGATAAGAAGCTTGCAGGACAAACAAAAAAACATCTCCAGTTCAGATCGGTTATAACCTGTCAGAATTCTCAGATCATACTGACAGCGCTGGTGGTTTTACCTCTGGGATTTCCCCCCAGTATTTTCAAGGGCATAGTGGGGAAATAACTTCTAGTTTATGACACACCCATCTTGGTTTTAAACCTGAATACCGATATGCATATTTGAAGCACTAAACATTCACATTTATAGCATTTAGCAGATGCCCTTATTTAGAGCGACTTACAGAAGTGAACATCTCATTGTGGTACACCCCTGCTCTATCCATACGAAAACACAAAAAAGGTGAAATGCTCACATTTCAAAGCATGCCAGCCCAGTGATAGTATATCATAAACCTTTCTCTCAAACTCCTCAAGAATAATGCTAATAACATGCATAAATGAGCAGCAGAGAATGCAAAACATAGCTAAAAGCTCATATTTGTGGACTGACAGTGAAGTGGTGCTTAAAGTTATACTTGAAATCAACAAGTCTGATGTCTTATCCAAAATCCGTGGTTTGTTCCACAATAGCAGTGGATTCAGGTGCAGTATAGCAGGTATCATATTCTAGCACCTCAGCATGAGGATGTTATAATAAAACAAAGTGAAATAACATTTCAAACATGTTATTAAATTAGAAATTACAAGTCACAAAGTAACAACCTGGTAACCGCCATAATAAATAGAGTCCTAGCACATTTTTGGCAAATGGAAAACTGCAATGCGCATATGCAAGCTGAGTCTGTGACATCGGCGTTTTCAAAAACCGTCCACACAAAAACAGTGAAAATGGAGTTTTAAAATTTTAAAAAAGAAGCTTTTTCACTGACTAAAAATGACGTTCATGTGGACAAGAGGCCAAAAAATGTTTTCAGAAATAACCGTATATATGTGTGGGTGGGGCCTCAGACCCAGCTGCTGTTCCTATCTGAGATCTTCCACCCTCACCAACCTGGTAAGAGCGCAGAGCCTGAAGCATCAGGTGCAGTCTTTAATGAGCGAAGCAAATGAAAGAGAGACATGCAGTGATGCAAACTTGGAATAAAGTGTAGATCTAGACTCGTAGTCATGCTGCGATGGTGTCAAGACTCCCTATAGACACTGTAGAAACTGACGCACGTGCACACAGAAAGAAAACTGTGAATGCATTTCATGAACTCTCTGGCATAGTCAAAACACACCTTCTCAGCTTACACAAGACAAGGCACAAAAACAAAATGTCATTTCGGAGCCATGTGCGTATGTGCCTCAGCCAAATGAATGCAAATGCATATAATACAGAATGAACAGGCAGACGCATGCTAAAGCCATATGTTTGTGCTATTCATGATACCGTTTTGTTTCTTACAAAATCTGAAAACTTTCATATACTTCAGTAGTTACAGAGTCTCTCAATCTCTTTATCGCACTCTCCATCTCTCTTTCACTCACGCTCTCTCTTGTACACACTCACACACACACCTGAGGGCCTTTGGTGGATTATCCGATGTTTGGCACAGTACCCTCGCACCCCCCTCCCTCCCTCACCCCCTCCCTCTCCGCCAGCCTGGGGCCAGACTCAGCTTTCGACGTGGAGGGTAAAAATACCCCCCCCCCCTTCTTATTCTTTCTCCTCACCTCTCTCTCTTCTTCCCTCTCACCCTTGAATTTCTTCTCCTCTTCCTCTCTCCCTCCTACATCAGTCCCCCAGCTCTGCCTTGGGTTACCTATCTTCTGTTGTTGCCAGGTCCCCACCTAATAATTCAGTCACTGACGTCTCTTCACTCTTCACATATCATTCACATATCAGTTTATGTGCACACTCTGGCATTCAGTCACTCCAATCATAAAACCCCAAACTTTGTTTCCAGAATTGAAAAAAATTCAATCAAGGTGTAATTAATTTAAATAGTCATTTTACAGAATGTATATTAGTAGTAGCAGTAGCTATGCATTCATATCACAGAAATTAGAGAAGGTGAAAACGATCACTTCCCTAAGCAAAGAATATCATTGCAGCATCAGACATTTTTAGCAACTTTAATATAAAGTCATTTTCATTTATTTATCCAGACTACATTTTTCTTAGTTTGGCATGATTCAAGGATCCACATAAAAATTTGCCAGCTTCAACTTGTTTTCATTCAGGATTATGATTTTTTATTTATTTATGCCGAATCACAAATGGCTTTCTATTAACTATATATGCTCACTACCTAGATTATAATATAATGGTATTATAAATCCTACTTAGTGTGTTATATGCCAAATGTAAAAGTATGGCTTTAATAAGTGGCTGATGCAAACAGTGAACTAAAATATAATACCACTCATACAAGACTCATACTTTGTTCTTTTTAAAATATATGATACATTGAGGGGGGCACGGTGGCTTAGTGGTTAGCACATTTGCACCTCAGGGATGCACGCCCTGTGTGGGCGGAGTTTGCAAGATCGCCCCATGCTTCAGGGGTTTCCTCTGGGTACTCTGCTTTCTTCCCCCAGTCCAAGACATGGTTTGTAGGCTGATTTACATCTCTAAATTGTCCGTGTGTGAACGGGTATGTGATTGTGCCCTGCGATGGGTTGGCAGCCCACCTAGGGTGTCCCCTGACATCTTGAGCATTCAACTGTGTATTTTTTCTTCCTTTGAATTTTTTTGAAATTCAAACTGTAGGCTGGAGCCTGAGTGGGTTCTCCTCTGTGTTCTCTGGTTTCCTCCCAATTCCCCAAAACATTGAGGTGGATTGGCTAGGTTAAATTGTCACTAGGTGTTAACGAATGTGTGAATGTGCATGTGATAAACCGGTTAATGAAACCGGTTATTGCAGATGAATGAATGAATTCAAATGGTATTTCAACAGCTACGTTTGTTGTGACAGCGCTAATCCACACCTGGCTACTTCCAGAAGTTGAATTGTGCTGCGCTGTTCTTGGTCACAGAGTGAAATTGTGAACTTTGTTGAGCTTTTCATGCTTATTTGGTTCATTGTGGTTCTACTTTCACTTCAGATTGCATCAAGTACATATGAAAAGATGCAGTTTGCACAGATCGTAACATTCTCCTGTCCTTTCCACAGAAAACTCACACACCCCTGCACTGGAGCTGAGCAGTCACATGACCCCGGAAGAACACTATAGGCGGATGATGTCAGCGCTGAACGAGCATGGCTCTTACGAAGAGCAGCAGCAGCGTCTTTACCAGCTCGCCAGCAGCATGGGCGTCCCTGGTCATGGTGAGTGCTTGGACATACAGGCGGGTGTGTGCTTAATTGCTTTAGATCTCAGTATATACACTCACCGACAGTAAGTCAAATAACCACTCTTTACAACCGTGTTGAGCAGACTAGCATATCAGAATGCACAACATGTTCAACATCGAGGCTAATGGCCTACAAAAGCAGAAGACCACATTGAGTTTCACTCCTGTCAGCCAAGAAGAGCAGCCTGAGGGTACAGTGGACACAGGCTCTGACCAGGTGATGTTTTTTGATCTTCAGTTGTTGAATTTCAGTGAGTCTGTGCACACTGTCACTTCAGATTCCCGTTCGTGACTGACAGATATGGAACCCGATGTGGTCTTGTGTTGTTGTAGCTCATTCACCTCAAGATTCGGTGTGTTGTGCATTCTGAGATGCTTTTCTGCTCAACATGGTTGTAACAGGTGGTTATTTGAGCTACACTAGACTTCCTGTCAGCTTGAACCATTGGTGTGGACATTTCTCAACAGAACTGTGACTAACTGGTCGAGAGACTGTTATGCGTGAAAATCCCAGGAAATCAGGTTCTGAAATACTCAAACCAGCCCACCATGCACCAACCGTCATGTCACGAACAAAGTCACTGAGATCACATTTTCCCCCATTCTGATATAATATACAGTATATGTATTGAACAACATGCTATGTCTAAAGCAAACAATATGATATCGCTAAAGGAAAAGAGTGAACACATAGTCGCTATCTTTGGCTCACACTCTGGTACACCTTACTCCAGTTTGCATGGTCTACGACTGGAAATTGCTGACAATTCTATTTTGAGCTCCCAGCTCACCCAGTGTCAGAATGTCAGAGTGAGTGATCTGTGACCGCCGCTGCACACAGTAGTAAATAACGGCGCCATCAGGCCTCAAGGTTTGCTGTGTATTGATTTGTTCTCTTTGATTGGCTGCAAGCCAACTCTTTAAATTACTGCTACCATGGCAACGACAAATACTCTTGATTTTTCCCCCATCGGCTTTAGAGTTGTGGGGTTGTACAGGAACTGTTTGAAGACTGTAAATAAAGGCAGAAACAAAAATGTATCATTTAGTTATGACCTGTTATTATTTGTGATTTAATCTTAATCATTACTTTAAACTTTTAAGATATCCATCCTTACCGTTGGTCACTTTTTCAATAACGAATATATCTATAATTTATAAGAACTTTAATGGCACTTTGCAGCAGGCTTGCATCCAAACGTAACTTTAATTTTGATTTGATCAGTAATGATTTTTAATTGCAGGCTGCAAATTCAGGGGATGCGATCTATAAATTATTTAACTGCTCTCCTCCTGCATCTGTAAGAAATTAGTGGCTGAGTGTGAGGAGTTTTTTAGTGCCGTATTGCGAAGCTCACTCTCCTGTTCCCGGAAGTTTCCTGGTTTGTGGTGGTGCACCGTGGTGCATTGCAGACACGCTTATGATTGATTCCCTTCCCAATTCTGTTAAATCTCTCGCTCTCGTCTTGCCACCCACAGCTCCTTCAGCTTCACGCAAGCACGCTTTTTGTGGCGTGTGGAGTCAGACACGCTCGCTTTCTCCTTCCTTCACACACTGTGATGATGCCACAGATAAGACAAACGCCAAAAAACAAAATTCCACAAAAATTTGAAGAGAGGGTTAGATTTAGGATATCATGGAACTTGAATGATTTTCTGTCAGTTCGTCAGGCAGGTGTATGGTTTCATAAGCCATGCCATTGAAAACAGGCTCACCGGGCTGAGGTGTTCTCCGCACACAACCCCTCAGCCTCCCCCCTGGAGGAATGTGAGCATGGTGGCTTGCCCATGCATGCTGAGCTCATGTGCCTGTGATAAGGCTGTGCCAGTCAGCTGCTGCCAACGCCTCTGCCTGCCAGCTCTTTGATGGGACAGATCCTCTTTTTTACTTTATCACCCTGTGCTCTACTGTACATGCATTTTAGAAAACTTTTCACTTCCTGTACTTTTGCTCTCATATTACTCCATCTGCATATTTGTATACATACCTCCAGCAAAAGTGTATACTCTCTCGCTTTAGAGTCACACTTCATTCAAGCAAAATTTAATCTCTGTCTGCCTGTCCCAGAAATTCCCTCTGCTCTCTTGCTCCGTCTCACTCCATCCACGATCAAGTTTAATATATGATCTTGTTTGTTTTCTCTCCTGCTCCATAGCTCATGCAGTGGAGGCGGTTCTTGTTTTTCTGGATTTTTTTTTTTTTTCAAAGAAATCTCTCGGGGACAAGGAAACACAAGCCCCAGCTGCTTCTTTACCTCCTTCTTTCCCTTCTTCCCTCTCTCTCACACTCTCTCATGGCCCTATCATATCCTCATTCTCTCCTCAGAAACATCCCACTCCGTCCTCAGGCAGTTCTCCTCCTCTTTTTTGCTTTCCTGGCTGATTTTTTTGCCCCACACCCTCCACCTCATCTGCTGTGTTTCATGTGTTTCTGTGAGGCTAGGCTCTCTTCCATAGATTAGGTGAAGGGCCTGCCATAGGTTCCTTGACACTAACGGGGCCAGGTCCCTGTGAACCCCTGCAGCTGCCTCCCCGAGCTCTCCCACACATCCCCAGAACTCTCTCTTCACCGGCCTTCTTTTACATTCTCTCTTTCTGTCCCGGATCCTTCATTTTTTTCTTTTTTCCCCCCCTTCCTCGCTCCCTCTTGCCTGAGTCCCTGCAGAGTGGCCTTTCATCTGTTTGAAGAGGAGGCCCTGAAATGAAAGGCTGGGAAGCATGCATGGATGGGTGTGCATGCGTGAGGTTTATGGGAGGAGCAGGGGGGTACGTTGCTGCGATCTTCCCTCCACGGGCTGTAAGGTCACCTGGAGGCCTCTGCCAGCTCCCCGTCCTCCCTTGATGTAAGGAGCAGGAATGGAGGAAGGAAGAGGAATTCTACAGCCTCTAACGTCAAAGACATGCTCCGGCCTTTCCCCATCTCCCCTGGCTCCCAGACACATGTGTGTGATGGTGGGGATGCTGTTAGATATTTTGTTGGGTGGGGTGTGAATGGGGCTGAATTAGAAAGGGTAATATCTTGCTGTTGTTTTTTTCCCTGTGGCTCTGGAGGTTTTTGGCAGGGATTGACCATGTGCAATTGGGATGGCTGCTCAGCTCAGGGCTGTAGCCCCAGGTCACCCTACTCTGGCGAAGCTCTCCTGCCGATGAAAGAGAATAATAAATGCGTGCGCATGAGACAGGACAGGGCCTGCCACGGCACGGCAGAGTAGAGCAGAGGGGAGGGGAGGGGAGGGGAGGTGGGACAGAGCCTCTTTGAATTTCATCCCCTTATTTTCATTCATGCTACTTTATAAGACAGAAAATCATGCCATGAAACTTGGAAGCGCTGTAGCCAACTCAAAGCCAACTTTTTACCAATGTCAAGTGTTAATGGTTGCAAAAGGTATGCTGTGAATTCTCAAGTTTTCTCAAGTTTGCTGTTGCAATAAGTTGGCTTTCTATTTCTGTGTCTTTCCCTGACTTACACACACACACACACTCTCTCTCTCTCTCTCTCTCTCTCTCTCTCTCTGGCTGTTAGAGGTCTTGTCTGCCGTCGGTCCGGTCCCCCATGGGGAAGTGCAATAAACAGATCAATACAGCGGCCCTGCGCACATTAATATCTGTCGCGCCACCCCCGACCTGATCGCTCAGCCCCACACGCCGGCCTCGGAAATGGCCGCCAGCTCCCACGGGAACTGTCTAATTAAAAAAGGGCCGGAGGAGAGAGAAAGAAGGAGGGAGGGAGAGAGGGAGGTGCACAGGATGGATTTTCTATTTAACACCCTTTCATTAGATTGTGTGCTTCCTGTTGTGACCCTGTTAGTTTGGTAATGATGGGAGATGGGCTTGGCCAGCCTGCTATAAGAGAGAGAGAGAGAGGGCAGAGACAGCAGAGGCTGTGACCACAGAATACAGTACTGAAAGGAAAAGCTCAGCTTTATATGGTAACCCATAAATGAGGTCATTTGTGTGTGTGTCATGTATACTGTTTTCCTGTTAATTTCTCTCTGGGCGTCATTAAGGTGCCATTAAGACACTCGTAGGACAAACCGTACTGCACCAAGTGGTTTTGAATATACTGACCTGAAGCACTGATCCTAAATCATACAGAGGGGTTGTGGGATTATGTTGGAATGTTCTAAGCATTACGTTGTATGTGTTCTCAGAGCTGCTGCGTGTGCGTCAGGAGGCTCTGAGTGCTGTCAGGAACCCAGGAGCCATGGAGGCTCACCTCCCTTCTGCAGGCAGCTCCTCCAGCCAGAGGAGGAAACAAGGCCTGCCCCAGCACAGGGATGCCCACTTCAGTGAGAGGTATAACAAAATCTTTATTTACAAACAAAAAAGGCTTGAAATATTTCACTTTATGTGTAATGAATCTTGAACATATGAAAGTTCCACCTTGTGAATTAAATTTAAAAAAAAAAAGAACTTTTCCACGATATTATAATTTTTATGAGATGCACCTGTACATATATTATACATACATAATATCAACGAATACCCTGAAAACTACTTAGTAATATAAAAAAATAATTGAAATATCCAAACTTTAGGATTGATTGGGTGGGTGATTGGGTGGGTGAGTGGGGGGTAAATTGACCCTGTGCTAAGGGAACAGCTCCCAGGCACACTTTAAAGCCACAGAAACAGGGGGAAATGCCCTACGTTTTTAAAATAGCATGAATATTTCACATTAATAATGAACCCATCATCCAGTTCTTATGAATACTGCATGCTGATTTTGAGTGGGTGACTGCATGCTGGAGAGAAAAAGGGAAAAATAGGAAGGAAACTGTATTGTATGCTGAAGTCAGGGAAGAAGAGAAAAAGGAGAAGGAAGGCCGATGATATTGAGGCAGAGGCAACGATATAAAGGAAAATCTCTTTAATGGGATCAGATTGCCAGTGGGCATTACTTCTTTGCATCCTTGTCCGATTTGATCTTGTCAGGAGGTATTTATGGGGCTTTGGGCTTCGCCGGTTGTCCAGGCGCCGCACACCTCCCTGCGCTCCCCTCCTTCCCATTCTCCCCCTCCCCGCAAGGCCCTGGCGCTCGCCTCCGCCTCCAAAGAAAGCCCAAGCAGCGGGAGTGGGCGGGTAATTGCTTGTCGATTATTTATGTGGCACGGGAAGCCGGAGGATCGATAATGGGCTGGTGAGACGAGGCGTGAGAGATGGAGGGAGGGAGGGATGGAGGGAGGAAGTGGGCTGAAGGGGGGGCAGCGTAGGCGTTGCGTTCTGTTCCGTGCCCTGACGGGAGCACAGCATGCTGCTTGGGCCAGCCAGCCGCCCTTACTCCGCTCACCTGCCATAATTAGCCACACAGGACTACTGATGTTAACTAGCCCTGCATGCTTTCCTGGTTAGGGGTGAGGGGTGGTGTTTTTTTTGTTTTTTTTCTTTCTTTCTTTCTCTTCCTCTCTTGGTTTTCTGGATTTAACCCTTGCTTTACCCATGATAGTGCATACTCTATGGCTCCACATCAGCTGTAGCTTTGGAGTGCCTCCAGTCAGGCCAGAGAGGGTCACATGCTTTTGCCATTGACTGCGAGTGACATTGTGAGAAGGACATTTGTCCGATTCCGGCCTCCCATATAAAGGATCGACTGGGAGCCAGGCAGGCTGAAAGGGTGAGCCGAAAGCCATTGCTCAAGCTCACCTTTCCATCGACTGTCCATAATTGATTATCCAATGCCCATTAGTGGCTATTGTTAAAAACAAATCATTACAATGATCAATAGCTCTACAGCCCCAGCCAACCATTTGTCTGATTGCATTTAGGGAATCTGCAAGGCAAATCCTAATGCATTTGGCATGTGGAGCGGCAGTAGGAACAGACAGTGGTCTGGGGGTGGGAGGTGGTGGTGGGGAACGGGAGTGAGAGCACGAGTGAGAGCCTCATGCATTTTAATGAGCTTCCTGTGCAAATGTGTTCCTGTGGAGGGAAGGCGAGGCGAGGCAAGGCAGGAGCGGCACGGAGAGCGGCTAATCCCCTGCGCTCCGCTCATTAATGGCCGTCCTGTCAGCTCCGCTCCACTCCTCTCTCATCTCTCTCTGGCCTGGCCAGTTTAGACACACACACACATAAGCACACACATACACACACACACGCACACATATACACACACACACACACACACACACAGGCAGGGCGCATCGCTGCCGCCACACTGACAGGTCGTCACACACGAGGGAACTGCCTGAGGTTTAGAGCGGGGGAGAGGGAGAGAGAGTTGGTGAGAAGTATGACATGGTTTGCTATTTAGGACAAATATATAAAACTGATATAAGCATGGCTCATTAATAGTTTCCCTCTGGTGAGAGAAAGGGACTGAACCTAAATGAGATCCTAAATGAGTATGTGAGCATTTTGGGAAACACAAACGATTATATCCAGAATTTTCAGAATTGTGTACATGTGTGTGTGCTGGAGGTATGAAGGAGTTAAGTCCCAGCAAAACGCAAAAACACCTCTCCTGCTAGCCCAACCCTCTCTTATCGCCCCCCTTGGAACCCAGAATGAAACGGTTAAAGCCTGCCTCCTTCTAAATTGCTTCCTATAAAAAGAGAAGCACGTCTGCCGGGTACGTCTCCTCATGATTACAGCTAATTACGATCGAGCGGACGCCTCGCGGCCCCAGTCATGCAGCTTTAATTGACCGTTATTCATCTGCGGGCCGTGCGGGGCGGCACGAAGCTTGGCGGGCCCTGGCCAGCGCCGCTCGGCCTAATTGTGCGGCCTGAGGGATTAGACCAGGTGATTACACACTTCACAGTGTAATTACATAAGCACGGCTGGGCTGCCCGCCCGGCTCCAGGCTCCAAGGTCATGTGCTGCCTTCCCCGAGATTAATTGGCGCTGCCACCGAAGCGCAAGGCACCGGCGGAAAGCGATTATACGATTAGCATTAACATTTCAACAGCGGCCCCGATCGATCGAAGCCACCCCCCTCCACTCTCTCTCTCTATCTCTCTCTCTCTCTCGCTCTCTCTCTCCTCCCCCACTGCTTGTTTCAACCTCTTCCTGCTTCACTCTCCTTTCTTTCTTGTTCTGTTTTTTTTTTTTTTGTATTGTAAGTTTTTTGTTGTTTTCAGGGATAATGACATGCAATGGCTATTTAGTTTGGGCATGATGGGAGCCCATGTAGAGCAAAACAAAAGCTGGCTTTCTTTTTTCTTGCTTTCTTGATTTCATGTTGTTTCTTTCCCCTTGTTGTGTTTGGATGTTGGATGTTGGTGTGTTTGTTTTGTGCTGTGCTGCTCCGGTTCCCTCCCCCTGGAGCAAGAACTGCTCACAACAACAAAGCAAACGGCGATACACTCTCACCTGTGTGTTGACTTCATACAATGTGTGAGCATTCTTACGCATATGTGCAGGCTTTATATACTGCATGTATTCAAATATGATATAAATTATTCAGAATTATTGGCACCCTTGCTAAACATGGGTGAAAAAAATGGCTATGAAAAATTGCGCATGCTTAATTAGCTCAATCTGACACTGAAAATATGAGAGCGTTCTTTTACTTGAAGTAAATTTGTTCTAAGAATAAATAAAATAAAAAAAACCCTATCAAAACATTTCTTTTTAGCAAAATTATTGTCATCCCTAGAAATTCTTATAACCTAAATGTAGCTGAAGCATATTCCCATTTAAATTGTACTTTTTTAAGTTTTCACCTGGGTGTTCAGGAACATTTACATGGCTATCTATGACTTTCTGTTTCACTAGGGAATAAATATAAGGTGACACAAATCGCCTCAGTCATTCAAAAAAAGTGTGTTGACTTTCATAAATTAGGCAATGGATAAACCGCCTGAAATGGCCATATCCACTGTTAGGGCAATAATTAAGAAGTTTAAAACATCTGGAGTTGTAATGCACCTGCCTGGAAGAGGATGCAAGTGTATTTTGCCCCATGTACATTGAGGAATATGGTTAGACGAGCAAAAATTCCTTCAAGGATCACAGTTTGTAGAAGATGGTAGCATTTTGTGGTCACCAAGCATCTCCAAGCCCTTGTTGACTATTTGAAAGTCCAGAAGAAAGCCATTTCTTTCATTCTTTCATCTAACCATATACAGTACTGTGCAAAGGTTTTAGGCACATGCAAAGAAATGCTGTAGAGCAAAGATGCCTTCAAAATAATGAAAATAAATGTTTCTACATTAAAAAAAAAAATACTGTAAAGAGCCGTAAACAGTAGTAAACGAAACAAAGTCAGTATTTGGTGTGACAAAAAAAATAAAAATTTAAATAAAAATAGTCTCCGGTACAATTTGTGCAGTTTTATAAGGAAATGAGCTGGTAAGTTTTATTGAGCCTCTTGCAGAACCAGACACAGTTCTTCTGGAGACTTTGACTTTCGTACTCGCTTCCTATTTTTGTAGCAAAACCCAGCAGCCTTCATTGTGTTTTTTGTCTGAAAAGTGTCTCTTACGTAACACGCTGCTTTCTTTAATGACATACAAACATTTTTCTGTAACATTTAATTTTGCGCTAGAAAACTAATGTTTGGGAATCTAAATTTTTTTTTTATACTGACTTGATAATGTAGAAGTTATAAAATAAAAAATCTATAACAAAGTTTATATATATATATATATATATATATATATATATATATATATATAT
The DNA here is from genome assembly GCA_023630585.1 of Cranoglanis bouderius. NCBI lineage: Eukaryota > Metazoa > Chordata > Actinopteri > Siluriformes > Cranoglanididae > Cranoglanis > Cranoglanis bouderius. The sequence continues at coordinate 9,807,973 of CM042559.1, forward strand.
ATATATATATATATATATATATACATAGACACTAGCCATCAGCCTTGCACATATTAACTCAGCCTTATGCAACAGCGTAGGCTACATCTTCGTATTTTCTTGCTCTGTACAATCCGTCTATATCTCCCTCTTCCTCGCTCTTTTCTCTCCTTGTGGCTCTCCCGACTCCACCGCCACTGCTCGATAAAGGTGTATGCAGTATTGAATAAGAGCCGCCCGTATTCTCTGGCCATACAAAAGGAGAAAAACATAATTGAGGGCCTTTTTGAAAATGGAGGCTGAATGCAGCCAATAAAAGCCAGCGGGAGGAGGTGTGTGCGTGTGTGTGCATGTGTGTGTGGGTGCTCAAGGGTAGAAGAGGAAGGTCTGTGTTAATTAGGAGGTGCTTCAGCCTGTAGCCCAGGCGAGGCAGAGGGGCCGCCCCAGCTGTCAGAGTATGACATGCTCTTATTGTGTATTCAGCCCTCATTACCAGTGTGGCGGGGCCGAGGAGCGAGCGAGGGTGTGAGGAGGGGGGGGAAGGGGAAAGGCCCAGGGTACAAACAGTGCCACTGGCCGCGGCGTGACAGGACTGATGAGGGGCTATTGCTGCACGCATGCACTGGAGCGAGGGACGAAAATAGGCAAAAAGGAAGTGCGCAGCATTTACATAATACATACTGTAAAACACACACCATGTATCATACTGGAGAAATAAGAGGGTTTTTTCTTTTTAGCAAAAAATGGACCGCTGAAATGGACAGTTCGCCATGATTTTGAGTCATGCTAAGTGCAATAAACTCAAAACAACCCAGCTGTCATGCAAATAAACGTTAACGTCTCTAGCCTCATATGTTTCTCTCGCATGTTTTGCTTCCTAAACATCCAGTAATCATATAATTGCTTAAGGTACCATAAAGAACTTTAATTTGTAGTATTGTCTTATAATGTATTTTGCTAGTTTGCTCATTACAGATTACAGGCTTATGTTTACATTTATTTTAGCCTTGAAATTAGCTCCTCCCCCAATTGAAGCAGCCTTTCGCTGGGAAGCAACTTATGAGGGATACATAATTGAATTCAGTTCAATTTAATTAGATTTTATTTATATAACGCTTTTAACAATAGACCTTGTCACAAAGCAGTTTTACTGAAATCTGGATATAGACTTAGATCAATAATGAGTAAGCCTGATGCAACAGTGAGAATCACCAGAACTCAAAAGGGAACAAATCCTCTTCTGGGTGACACAAGATAGCGCAATTATGAGTCATTACTCTTCAATAACTGTATGCTATATCGTCAATTCATACTGAGTGTGTTGAAAGGATCTTCAGGACATTATCTGGGTCTGTTATGATTTCAGTTTTTAGCTTTTAGCTATAAATTCTATTCAGTAAATGCAGTCTTTATGCTGCGCAAAGACCTAGCCCCGTTTACACCTGGCATTAACATGCGTCCTGTGTGATCTGATCACAGCTGAGATGTGTAGCTGTTTACACCTGGCATTATTAATGCGTCTCCAGTGATCACTTGTAATCAGATTTCATACATTTTTTGTACTAGAAAAAGGCTGTCATGGACATTTATTACGTCAGTCTTCCACTGCATTTATTTTCAGGCAGAAATGCCTCATAAAACATATCTCATGTACCTGTACGCACTGTTTCAAACATTTTAATTGCGTGGTTTGCTAATGAAACTTATAAATGAATGAGAGATGAGACGACGAATGATGCAGCTGCTTTCGTCTCTGATGTTATGGCATCGCCTTTATCCACTAGCCCTACCTTTCTGCTCGATTTCCAAACGGTCTTGCAGTGATTTCCAAGGGCAATTATGCAGTCAATTAAGTGCTCCTTCGCTGCTGTCTGGGACAGATAGAGATGCATTTGCGTTCACAATACCAGTGTAATGTGGCCGTATGCATCCCACACCACTTCTGAATGTGGTTTGAGTGATTGGATCACATTGCATCTTCGAGACGACTTTGACGGCGTTCACATCTGTACTTACGATCGATTCTCGCAGGAAACATGCTAATGCCAGGTGTGCATGGGGCCTTAGTTCCAGCAGAGGAGATGGTTTCGGTTAGGGGGGGGATCGCTTGTCAATGTTTTTGTTGCAATTACAGTCCACCTTCCAGGCAGTAGAGGGCTCTAAAAATTACAAACCGCTCCTTTAATGGGCTGGATGTCTCCATACAGATAGTAAAGGAGGAAGTCTTTCAGGTTTACTCAGTCAGCTTGTTTTTGTGTTCACACAGAGAGTTATCCCATCCTCCTCCACTACTGTCCCCGCAGAACGCCCCACACATCACACTGGGCTCTCATCTGCGGCCACCGTTCCTAGGCATGCCCTCCGCTCTGTGCCATGCACCAGGTGAGGATCACCCACTTCACTCCACTCATCTAAGAATGTGATTAGTTTACAGTATAGTTAATTTAGCAACATTGTTTACTAGTTTGATTCATTATCTATTTATCTCTGATAATAAATAAGAATTGACCAATTATACTTAGACTATAAATAGAGTCGAGTGCAAAAGACTTAAAAGAGAGGCAGTTATAAGGGCAAAGAGTGAGGATATTTTTATATCAAGTTTAGAGAGGTAGATGCAAACTGATATAGGTTTGACAATTTGATTAGTTTTATTATTTTACTCATTACAAATGACAAAGGTTTGTGAAATTTGACACATTAAATATCTTTGTTATAGTTCCAATTCCTCTGTCTTCTTCATTTTGTCCTATGGTCTGAAAACATTTGCCTTTGGCTGTATATTAGGCTTAGAAACCAAACATATATATAAAATATCAGCACATGTTGTGAATTATGAAAATATCTGGAAATAATGCATTTTTTAAAAACATTTGCATTGTTCACCATTAGATATTACAGTATTTTTACGGTATGTCTCATGAGATGAATATGATTTTCTCTCTGGTTATTCTTTACAGCATACGGTTTCCTGCAGCCTGCACAAGCCGAGATGTTTGCACGTCAACAGGAGATGCTGCGCAAACAGAACCTCGCTAGGTATTGAATTATTATTGGAGTGTGTGGTGATCGTCTAGCAGTATCGCATCATGTCAACTAATTCTCCATTTTACTCAGAGTTTGCACTATGGCATTTATAACAATACAACTGTACAGGTTTAAAATGTCCAATATACCCAAAATACCCAATATTTTATTCTGACTTATTCTCGATTACTAGCAATGTTTAAAAAAAATCTACACAAGCAGAACAACTTGCTTGAGCATTGTGGCAAGTGAATGTGTGTATGTACATGCAATAGTGAACAAATATGAGATGGAGGTCATGTAACAGGCATTAAAATTAGCATGTTAATGACAAGATGACTAATTTATGTAACTGATCACAATTAATAACGTGTTTTTATATTCTTTAGATTTGTTCAGAGAAGCTCATACAATTTGATATTGGAAAAAATTCACTCTTATTAAAAACCTTATAACAGATCATTTTGGCTCCGATGAAAGTGACATGTGAAGGCCAATGGTAACCCATACTTGGAATTTGTCCTCTGCATTTAACCCATCCAAGTTAGTGCACACACACACACACTACAAACTGTGAACACACCCGGAGAAGTGGGCAGCCATTTTTGCTGCAGTGCCCAGGGAACAGTTGAGGGCCTTGCTCAAGTGCCCAACAGTGGCAGCTTGGCAGTGCTGGGATTTGAACTCATGACCTTCTAATCAGTAGCCCAACTTCTTAACCACTGAGCTACCACCGCCCCAGTACATGAACATATTGGCTAAATCAGGGTTGGCCAGTTTTCCCAGCTCTCCCTGCTCTGAACTTTCAGGACTGGAACTGGTCTAAAAATTTTTCAGTGCGTGCCATTCTGCCTGTACTAACCAAGGCCCTTATTGCAGATTGGAGATGTCTGCCGAGCTGCTGAGACAAAAGGAGCTGGAGAATGTTCAGCGTCAGCGCCTGTTAGCCGAACCTCTTGCTCTCCATCCGGGTCTGCCTGCTGAGCACCCGGCTCTACGTAGCCTTCACGACATGCCCGACGACGTCAGCCGTCGCAACGCCATGCTGCTCTTGCGCCACAACAACACACCTCTGCTCTCACTTAGCCACCAGGGGGCGATGGTGAGCAGTGCCTTCAAAGAGTCTGGTAGCCGTAGAAGCTCAAAGAAAGGTGGCACGCCGCAAGGGAATGACCCGTCCCAGTCCAAGGGGCCTGGGGGAGACACGGACGGACACGATGAAGACATGAAAGACTCGGAAAGCGACGGCGAAGTGGGTGAGGAGCGGCCAGAGCGACAGGCTAAAGCAGATGGGCACAGCCTGAACTCTGAGGCTTGCCAAAGCAAGGACACGGCCAAGCCCAGCGAGGCACTGAAGGAGCTCGGGGAAGGCTCAGGCAGGCTCAGTGTCCCCTGCAGCTCGACAGCGCCAGAATCTCCCAGTCATCATCTCTTCACACCAGGACTAAGCAAGAGCGAAGCCAAGTATCTCCCACCAGGGGCACTGCCCCCTTTTCCCATACTGCCAGGACAGACACTGCCCTTCGCCTTCCCCTACGCCAACCCATATTTCCACGCTGGTGAGTTTTGATCATTTTATTTTAAGTGTCTAATCTTATCCAATGGAAAGTGTTGTCTAGACATAACAATTTCAAGGTCCTAGTCCAAAGTAACCGAGATAAGAAATCAGAGATTGCAGATATCAGATTGCAGATTTCTGCTTCAGCCTCATTGCCTCACCATTCAAACACACACATACACACGCACAGTGTGTCTGGGGTCTGAGATCATACGCTTGCTGCACTCTTTTTATGACCCATAAAGTTTCAGAACCCAAACAGAGTCCCACAGAGAGAGAGAGAGAGAGAGAGAGAGAGATACTGAAGCAGGTTCTTATAAGGACAGTGTGTGTGTGTGTGTGTGTGTCTGTCACCTAAAGAGGAAAAACCAAATCCAATACTGAACTATTCATTCACTATCAGAAGATAAACACCAAGAAACGTCCAGACTTTATTTTCGACACTATAAAGTCTCACACAGACAAACACTTTAAGATCATATTTTATGAATGAATCAGCATATATTTTTTAGTATTGTAGACTAAATATTTATTTATAAGGCCAATCACTTGGAGTCAGGGCTATGAAATACGACATATTCTGTAATCCCATCAACTAAAGGTTTATCGCCGTTCATGGAGGTGCTATTTCTTTCTCCCTCTCCCCAAGTGCAGTTCCAGCCATCTGAAATACATTACCTACACGTTCACCCTGCAGTGCAGGGACCTCCCATAGGAAGAGGCCCCATTTCTGACCCTTACTGAACTCTGAAATAGATGGGGTCATTAACCGAGCCATGTGCGTGTTATGTGTGTGTGGAGGGTGAGGAGGGGCTGCTTCATGGGGTTTCTTTTTCTAATGATTTATGCTTCCTCTCGGCTCGGCGGGCTGCCAGGCGCCATGGGAGGTCTGTTTGTGGACGGGGAGGAGGCGGCGGCGGCGGCGGCAGAGGACATCAGCAAGTGGAGTGTGGAAGAGGTGTGCAGCTTCATCAGCAGCCTGGCAGGCTGTGGAGAGTACGCCCAGGTGAGGACAAGAGCAGGAGCAGAGCGCCGCACACTTCCTCTCCCCGGCCCTCTCGAACAGGGGGGATGCCGGAAACGGAGAGGGAGTAGACAGGAGGGGGAGCTGCAAATTCATAGAGTGGCCAGAATTCGTGGTGACGAATTTATAATAGTGCTATTAGATATTAGTGATGGCTAGCCGCTTTAAAGTTGGTTGTTTGAGCGCTGGCCAAGGGCCGCTCCGCACTGCTCTTATCTTTGTCTCGCTCACAGCTCTGTCCATCACACACGTCACACATCACAAACATGTGCATGCTCAGTGCATCATCTATCCTCACTTCCATTTAAAGAAGCTCGTCACATCTCTGTGAATGCTTACGTGCATGCCGAGTGAAGATTAAATGATTGTGAGTGTTATGAGCATGTGACTGTGAGACTGAGGGCACGTGTCTTTTGTCAGGTGTTTCGGGAGCAGGCTATTGATGGAGAGACGCTAGCCCTGCTGACCGAGGAGCACCTGCTCAACCACATGGGGCTGAAACTTGGGCCGGCTCTCAAGATCCGCTCTCAGGTACTGGAACTGATTGTCATCATTGTGTTTTTTTTAACTTGTTGAGCTGTAAATGGATGAGAATTAACTTATTTTAAGGAGTTTTGAGGCTTTTTGTTAATATTAAAAAGGGCGTTTGGTTAATAATAAAAAAGGGGCAGAGGTAGTATGTAATAGTAAACAGATGCATGTGTTCAAATCCTAAAAGTCACAGTATGCTTTAATCCAACTAAATTAAACAGTTAAGACTATCAAATCTACTTCAAATGTAATTTAAGACCTAATTTGCAATGACAACATATGAAATATAAAGCATATAAGGGAATGGTTTGTATACTCAATAAGAAATTTCTTCAAAAGTGTTAAGTAAGGAATAAAACACAACAGGGCATGTTGTTATAGGAAAATAATCAGTGACAGGATCGTGTAATGCGTGCCTTCGTGCATTACAAGTGGCCGCAAGAAGCGTTTTTTCCTCTTACACCACAGTAATTTGTGAACGATTACAATTTCTTATTTATTAATGAACAACACATCATACTTTTTATCCATTTATAGTTACGTTTAATGTGGTGGAACGTCCACGAAACAAGTTATGCTACTATGTTACTATTATTATTTACATTATAGAAACTATAAACTGTCATTCCCTCATCGGCCTCTCTTTTTTCCCCCCTTTCCTGAAGTTAATAAGACAAAAAACAAACAAAAAACAAACAAACAAAAAAAAACACAGCTTATCATGTTACCAAGAAACCAGAAAGCACAAAGTCCTCTGTCCTGAAGACTCTCCCATGGTGGAAAAATTAGTTACAAAACACTGACATCCAAGACTCCTTCCATAACTGCTAAATAAATGTCTTCTTAAAGAAAGTGCCCCTATATTAATGATTTGTTATTTAACAGAGAAAAATATATACACACTTTTGAATGTGTCTGTTGTTAGGTTTAGATCATGTGGAGCTTTCATTAACACAAATGTTCGGTGCTGCACGATGCATTTATAGCGTCCTTCCTAACTGCCTGGTCAGGGTCATGGTGGTTTAAATTAGGCTACTAGTTTGTTTATATTTTAGGAAATAGAGCCAACTAAATTCTTCAGAAAATATAGAAGGCAGGTACAGAAAAAAAAAAAAAACTACGTGAGCTGGATTTTTAAAAAAAAAGAAAACGCTCCACACTCATCTTACGCGTCACGCTGTCAGAGCCAAAATTCACAGACAGTGCTGGCATTCTACCTCTGTTTTGCCCCCCTTTTATGCCGCTTCTTATATAAAACATGGAGAATACACATAAAGAAGTGTGAGATCATTTAAGTGATTTAATTTACTTGAAGTAGCAGTGAAAGTCAAAGCTATTACATTAAACTTAAGGATACTGTATACACCATGAGTCTTCTTGTTCCTTCTGTATGCCTTATGTGAGTTGTAACACTAGCATGTATGTGTTATCCTCAGGTGGCCCGACGCACTGGCAGAATATTCTACATGACCAGCTTCCCGCTGGCCCTCCCACTGGCACCATCTGCTCTGCGCCCGCCGGACCGAGACCCCCTGCCCGCAGAGACCCGGCCACCCTCGGCCCGTAGCACCTCCTCCCCGTTCAGTGCCCCTCCGGCCTGCCGCACCTCCCCCAAGCAGGAAAACGGAAACCCCCCTACGGGGGCAGCTTACGACTCCGCTAAAGCTCTCTCATAGAGAATACCATTAAAACGCCAAATGCTTCACCGTACGGCTGGAGCAGCTCTACAGGAAGGAGACGGACATGGAGGGGCGGGGGGGGGGGTGTTAGGAAGCGGATGTCTTTGAACTATTCTTTTCTTCCTTTCACCCCCCCCACCTCCAAAATCGGAAAAAAAACGTGAACTTTAGGACCTTTGCGCTAAGGCACTTATAACGCGGCAAGAATTGTACAGATATAGAGACTGAAACAATGCAAGTCTAAACAGCTCCACCCAGTGCAGCGGCTACGAATAAACCAAATCCAAAGATGAGCAAATGGGGCCTGGAGACGAGACAGGAAGCAACTGTGTGTGCTTGTGTGTAAGATAAACGTAAGCAGACATCAGTGCTTCAACGCCACGCCAGAGAGAGTGTGAGAGCCACAGCGTTCTTTCATGGCAGGCAGACAGACAGACAGACACTGTCTTCGCTGTGACGAACTCTTGCAGTACCCCAAGCCTTTCAGAGCCGAAAAATCCAACATAAAAGACCATTTATTTTCCTCTTTTTGTCTTTCTTAATCCAGCTTCCAGCCGTTTCAAATCCCAGTTCTGAGAAATGGAATCATCTTGAGAGGATTAAAAAAAAAAAAAAAAAAAAAAAAAAAAAAACTTAAAAAAAAAAAAAAAAAACACACACAAATGCAGCGAGGAACTCATTTGCTCTTCATCAGTGCAACTATGCATTCCACAGTCCAATACCAAAGATGAATGGACATGTGGAATTTAAGCTGATAGCTTGGTATTGTACAGCTTCTTTAAGTTTACCTGTGACAAATAGAAAAAGGTACATAGCTGCTCCCAGGCTCTGTGCAGGGCGTTAAGAGAATGCAGAGCACTTAACACTCTCATGACCAAAAGCCATCATCTGAAGGAACATTCAAGAAAAAAAAAAAAAAAGAAGACTTTCTGGTTCCTTTGCTTTGTGCTGGTCTGCTGGTTGAGGGTATCTGATCTCCAGATCTGTGGTGTAGACGGTGAATCATTCAGAGGTCATTTATTACTGTGGGAGAATGTTATGTTGAATTGTACAAAACAAAATGCTTTAGAGGAGAATATAGTGACGGTAACATAAGTGGTACTTTTTCTTAAGTATTGTTGCACGAATTACATTTTTTTATTATTATTGAACAAAATGTGACTGACTGACATGGTGGCACTTTTGTTCAGTTTTTTTATTTGCTATGTATTCTAGCTGAAATACCGAGTCCCGATTTCAAATGCTACTTAAGCATATAAATAATACAAGGAAAAAAATATTTATAGGAATTTTTGTTGTAGGTGGATTGACAAAATACAGTGTATAAATAAATCGTCCTCTAAACGGATCCCAAAGAAGAAGAACTTTTTTCCTTTGTCTTTGTTGCAGGGAAACGAAAGGCACAAAGCTCTTTATGCAAATGTTTGAAAAATTGTTTTTTTTTTTTTTTTCTCTCTCCCTTTTTTAAATGTAAGCAATGAATTAAAATCACGTCTAGATTTTCCGTCTTTGTTTTGCCTTTATCCTATTTTTCTATTCACCGATGGGTGGAATAAATCCTATGGAAAACTTCCAGATGCTTTTCCCTGTATGCCTCCTGAGTAATGTGTTTATTTCCAACCTCCTCCGCTGCAGTCGGGGTTAGGGAGTGGCGCCCGGCTGGACGGTAAATCCCCCAGTCAGGGAGAAAATTGGGTGTGTGTGTGTGTGTGTGTGTGTGTGTGTGTGTGTGTGTGAGGGGGTTTCAGGTCAACAGCAGCTGTCAGAGTGTGGAGTACAGTCCCAGGCCAAGGCCTCTGAGACCTCTCTGTCCCACCTCGTTTACAAAACAACTGACCCTCAGGGACTCCCAGCCTTAAAAACTGTCCTGACTGCACGCTGTGACTGTCAGCACCAGGTGCCGTGTGTGCTGCCTAGGCTTAGCCTGAGAGCTGTGTAAAGCTGAGTGTCTCACACACACACACACACACACACACACACACACACACACACACACACACACACACACACACACACACACACACACACACACACACACACACACACACACACACAGCATAGCAAATTTTCAGTGAAAACAAAGCAGAACTTTCACTAATGCTGTCCAGCTGAGGCTCCGTCTCGGTGTCCCGATTTCAACTTTGTCGGTGCTTCCGAATGACACCTTAATCTAACAGAACTCCTTAAACTGGGGGTTGTGTCAGGCCTGACGATATGGAAACAGACACAAGATCTTAGTCCAGAGTTACATAGCCAACACCTATGCATTAGCCAAGAAACTGGAATATATGGAAAATAGTAGCAGTCGCTTGTTAATTTTCCATCAACTCCCTGCTTCTTCATCCAGAGCTGCCAAGATTAAAGATTATGGATGCAATACAAAGATCAAATGTGCAAGTCTAGATTCATGGGAGCAGATTATCATCGGCTGTACAGCTACGTCAGTGGTACAGAACCTGAGATGCTCCTTTAATGGGATGAAATTCTTTCGCGTTTTTCTGAGAAAAAGCTAGGACAGTCACTAAAAATGAATTGTCTACGTATTTTAGATATTTAAAGATCCGGATATGGACCCAACAAAGTATTTTAGAAGTTCAAACAGAGAATTGGAAAAACAGCAGGAAGAATATTCATCCATCCCAGGGGACTTGGGGCACAAGGGCGGGGACACCCTGGACAGGGTGCCGACCCATCGCAGGGCACAATCACACACTCGCACACTATGGAAATGCCAATCAGCCTACAGTGCATGTCTTTGGACTGAGGGAGGAAACCGGTGTACCCGAAGGAAACCCCCAAATCACTGCAAGCTCCCCACATACAGGTTGGAGGTGCGAGACAAGCGTGCTAAACACTAAGCCAATGTGCCCCCCACAGACAGAACATATGAACTGAAAAACTGACAATAGTTCAGCGACTCTAGTTTTCCAACAGATACTTTGTTGTGGCTTGTTGCAGCAAATCCCATGGATTTATGCAAATTATTTAGCTGAAGGCAGCTCATCAGGGCAGATTCTAGCTACAGGGCTAGAGACATTAGTTCAGAAATGGAAGTGTTTTCACAGACGTTCATACATTTTTTTTATTCGCGTTTCCCATCTGGTCTGATTAGCAAACTGACGGCATAGCTATTTAAAAAAAAAAAAAAAAGAAAGAAAGAAAAAAAAGGCTAAGACTAAACCCAAATGGACAGAGTAGCATGCATTTATTCTCACCATGTCAAACTCAATACGTGTCTCGTCTGTTAAGTCTGTGGCGCTAGTTAAAAGTGGTAACTCAAGAAACCATGTCACTGAGAAACAAAATCACTTCAAATTGTCGTTTATATCCATAAAGTAATCATTAATGCTTAAGCATTAAAAAGGTAATGGCTATCACCATTCAGTCAGTCCCTCCAGGATTTTGCGAGGAAACTTGGCAATATTCGCAGATTATACCACAGATTTTCTGTAGAAAAGTCAGTGAAAGTCATTAAGAACTATCTTCAGCGTAAAGAAGAACAAGGAGTCCTGGAAGTGATGGTATGGCCCCCACAGAGCCCTGATCTCAACATCATCGAGTCTGTCTGGGATTACATGAAGAGAGAGAAGCAATTGAGGCTGCCTAAATCCATAGAAGAACTGTGGTTAGTTATCCAAGATGTTTGGGCCGACCTACCTGCCGAGTTCCTTCAAAAACTGTGTCCAAGTGTACCTAGAAGAATTGATGCTGTTTTGAAGGCAAAGGGGAGTCACAACAAATATTGATTTGATGTAGATTTTTCTTCTGTTCACTCACTTTGCATTTTGTTAATTGATAAATATAAACTATTAACACGTCTATTTTTGAAAGCATTCTTACTTTACAGCATTCCCCCCCCACACCTGCCTAAAACTTTTGCAAAGTATTGTATACATATAGATTCTTAAAATATTTTTTAAAACTGTATTTCCCTGCCGTATAAAATATGATGTACACATGTAAAAACCCAATGTTCAAAACGGTTTTTACTTTTTGATCATTTTCCGACTCCAAAATGTAGACAAATACTCACAAAAAGAGAAGTAAGTTTACATCACATTTCGCAATATATTGTTAAGTCAATATGCAATACACTAGTGACTGAGGATGAATATAAAAACATTCACAAGAATGTTCATACTGAACATCAAATTTCCAAACTGAACAATGCAGTTTACAAACATATCTTGTATTTGGCTGTGAAATAGTGAAACTTGACTCCTAAGCGTCGCCATCTGACCTGTGCAAAGAGCCAGATTTACAAATCAATTAAGCAGCTTTCATTTTCATCACAGGATGCGTGCTTGCGTCGTGATAAACTGCTTGCCAAGTCACAGAGGCCTTCAGTCTTGGTCTGAAAGCTCGAGGTCTTCGACCAGATCCTCGTCTCCTTCTGCCAGCTCCTGCAGCGCCACGCTCGACACCTGCTTGGGTGCTTTACTTATAGAGCCAGAAGCCTTCTCCTCAGCCTCCTCACTGCCATCTGTGAAGCAAATCAAGACCAGTTCAGAAATGCTGAAGGACACGGACGGCTCTATCTGAGTTTTCCATCAATGTTGACTAGTAACAGGACTAATAATACATTCAAGTGGCAGGCAAGTGACTCAGTCACTGAGCTGTGACTTTTTTTGTAATGTACGTGCAAGGCATTATACCCAAAAACGTCAACATTTAAAAAAATTATTCATATGAATGGGATGAGTGAGCTCAGGGCTGCTGCAGCAAATCTTTAAGGTGCAGCTGCTGGCAGAAATAAAAAGGTGTCTCACTCTAATACAGTATGAAAGTTCCAGGAGAAACCTAGAGCTTGAATGCAGAGACGTTCCAGAGGGAACTGCACTTTACTGTGGAGGACTGTGTGTTCCCCTTCACAGGGCTGCACACCTCAAAACAAACGTGTTTCCACTTAAACAGTAGCATCTGGATTTCTACATCCCCCACAAGCGAAGGTTACACCTACAGAAAAAGATCCTCGGAAACGACTGTACTGTATCTTAAACAGCATGGAAACACTGACCTGAATCTTCCTCTCCGTCAGAGGCGGCATCATAGTCATCACCACTCATGTCTGACAGATCCTCAAGGCCTTCATCATCATCAGAGTCACCGCCTGTAGGAAAATAATCAGATATAAAGTTTAAAAATAGAAGCAAAAAATTAAACAGGTCATTACGACAAACATGACACTGCTGTTCGCTCAGCCAATACCACACACATACAAGACTAAGAAATAAGCCTTGAGTGGCAAATTTGTTGTTAATCCTGTATGTGTGTGAGAGTGAGAGAGAGAGAGAGAGAGAGAGAGAATATTTCTGGGCTTTGAAGTGGGATTTGATTAGCTGCTGCCTGGGAGGTGAGCACGGCGCAGACGCTGCCTCCCCCTTAATTACCCAGCAGCACCCAGGAGCCAGAGTGTGGCGAGACGAGACGTGGTGAAGGGAGCCAATCTGCAGAGAACAGCAAAGCACGGGAGAGCACCACGTGTGCATCGCTGACGAGCAGAGACATGCATCTTAATAGCGCTGTGTATAGGCTGTGTGACGGGCGCGTGGGCCGCAGGAGTTCAATAAAAGTTTAGGAGCAAAACAAGTTCAGGGTGTTCGTTCGCACAAGAAAGTTACAAAGCCAACAGGCAACCATTCAGTTCTTATATGGGTTTCTGTCAAGCGATGATCAAATGAATTAAAGTAAGTTTTTGCAATTTTATGCTAATTAGTAACAATTTAGTAAAGTGACAAACCCCAATGATTCTCTGTAGTAAATTTTGTGACCAATCCAAAGGCACCCCCCCATGTAAGTTTATGTGCTTCATCTCTATTATACCACAACGCTGTCGAAGTCTCAATTCTGATTGGTCAGAAGGGGCAGCTGCAAAGCAAATCACATGTTTATATTAATTAATTCTTTATCGTTTCTACACCAACAGCTGAAATGCCATAAACGCCATGGCAATTGGACTCGTACTGTATGTCAAATGCTCCACATAAACAGATTACAAAAATGTGTCACAATTGACATGGTGAATTTTTCTGTGAAGACAGGCTTATTAAGTATTTTCTGAAAGAGTCTCCATGAAAGTGCATTTTATATCACATCATATAGGCAATATCATACATGTATATTGTTTCAGATATTTTTAAGTTGTTTACCCACAATAACGTCTTCCTGGGCATTGATATCTATTTTTATTCTACATTTTTTCATACACATCCCAAATAGCTTCCTACTCAGGATTAAGGATATGGACAAAAATCGGATATTATGATTATATTGCTACACGTTGCGATTGCAATATATTAAAAGCCACTATATGTGCTCACTACATGGGCAATGATGGTGTTGGAAATGTATGTGTAGCCTAATATCACTTTAAGACACATACTGTTTTAAAATACATTTAAGTTATACAAAATATGTGAAAAGAGTATGGCATATAGACTTAAGACATTAAGGAACAAAAATAGAATGTGGAGGGCATTAAAAAGTTTTACCGTCAAAAAAATTTCAGAACATTCATGTCCCGTTTATTCTGAGAACCCTAATGGAAATTCATTTTCTTATTCATGTTTTAAAAGCAGCACTAATCATAATGTCCAAAATCACAAATCGAGATTCATCCCCAATCATGGCACTCTGAATCAAAATTGATTATAAAACCCACATGCATAAGAAAAACATGAAGTGACATCAGCAACACGTCACTTGCTTTTAAGAAGGCAAGGCAACAGCAGGACACTTGATGTAGGTCCGAAGAATCATGGGGCAGATAATCAGCACTGGCTTCTCTTAAGATCAGCGTTACAGCAGTCTTTTAAGATTATTACTTGTCACACTGTAGGAGATGATCCCAATAAAATCTTGGCCAAATTTGAAAGAGTAGTGATTTATCTGATGTCAGAGTGTCTGATAACACAATAAAAGATGCTTGAACCATTAAAGAAAACATTCCATAGGTCAATCAATCAGTGCAATTTGGGCTTGTTTAGAAAAAGGAATTGTATAAATAAAAAGCCAAGCATCCAGCTCCAAAGCCACAGGCACATTCAGATTTAAAAAAAAAAAAAAAATGGTCATTGGCTGTCTTGGGAGCAGAAATCAGTCTCTTGCACAATTTTAATCATCTGCTATCTGTAGTTTGGTGTGCCCATTACATGATCACAATCTTTCACGTGGAGAGACCCCTGCTAAAGCACTCCTGATCCCAAAATCCCACTTTCTCATGAAAATAAATGCAGACGCGCTTGCCCTTGGGACTTTGTGGCTTTGTCACCATTTTGTTAGGAAAACAAGAAAAAGAGAAATCTGAGAAAAAAAAAGTTGAGGGTGTATTGATTGGGGAGACACTGACAGTGAGGAATGTCCGTTCTGCAAAGAGAACTGGAAGAACAGTGCAAAAATGAGCTATTTTTCATACTCTATACTGCCAGAAATCATTGTGTTGGTGTCGTGTTTGCTTTTATTTATCTTAACAACCAATTGGGTATGATATGCTGCAGACAAGCCCCAAAATTGTTCATGATCTGGGAAATTGGGGCTAAAATTGTGTAGTGTGCACCAAGCTTAACAGAGACAGGAGGACAGAACAAGATTAAACGAAATATCGACTCACGACCTATTGGAGTGTGAATATGTAACTGAAAATGTAAGTGGTCTTCATATATTCCAACATTCCCGTTATATGAGCAACTTGATGCAACTAAACAAAGTGGGGGAAAAGGTAAGCCTCAAAGAACTGAGGCTCATCTTACCACCTCCTACACAGTCTGCCTCAAAATGACTGTAAATATCAAGATTGTATATGAAGCAGTGCTTAAATAGCTCCTCTGCGTATCTGCTGTACTGAGGACTCTAATCGGTGTCCTGCTTAGCTCTTCCCTCATCTGGCCATCATGTTGGCACCCAGCGGAGGCTTGGCCAGTGGTGCCAGTCGCTCACTCCAGGAGTCCCCACACACTTTAATTGCTGTCAGGAGCCCCACTGCAAGATTTTCCTCACATAGCCTGGCTCTTGCCTTTCCATTTCCCCCCACCACAAAGGCGTTAACACACTGATAAGTGGTGCCTAGGCTGACATGATCCCAATCAAATGTAACTGCTTAAGCTACCAAATAAATGTTTAAGCCTGATATAATGGCCTTGAAAAAATGAGTGCTACTTCCTGGTCTAAGGGGTGAGGGTATGGGGCCAGTTAAATCTCGTGTGGAGGGATCGACCGCTAACGTCTTTCCAGTCAACTGTTTTGAATTACAAACCCCCACTGGGATCCAAGCCTGCAAAAAGAAAATCGCTTCCTGCGAAACCATGCGAGAGGCGCGAGAGAGAGAGAGAGAGAGAGAGAGAGAGAGAGAGAGAGAGAGAGAGAGAAGCACACTGAGACAGTTGTCCAAGCGTTGTGAAGACTCTGCACAATGAATAGCAGATGTTCATTGTGAAGAAATCTCGATTCGAACTGCCTCCCACCTTTACGGGACTTTTTACGCGGCTGTCGGACCGTAAGCTGCAGAATTTGGCAAGGACGGTGTTTGGCCGACACATGACCCAGCACGGAACTCTGGATTTGGTGGAGTTAAAGGGAGGAGGAGAGGAGAGGAAAGGGCAGACAGCTGGACTGCTCTACAGACTACACACACACACATACACACACACACACACATACACACACACACAGACCGCTGGAGAGGAAGGACATTCTAAAAAGATGGAAAATCTTCCTCACGTCTGAAGTTTGATATTAGTAGAACTCCTCTTTTCTGCCTTTATGTCAGCCAGTGAGAATAGAATTCTTAGGGATCAAAGGTAGTTGTGGGAAATTCACCAAGCTCAAAGTTTTAATAAAATAAAATAATTAAATATATACATCGCATGTCTTACGATATTAGTCAATATTAGACAAATTAAGAGAAATTTTTCAAAAAAAAGGAAAATCCAATGTAATCTACAGTCGCTTTAGAAAGTATTATCTTCACTTTTTCATCTTAGATTAGTGAAACTCTAAAAAGAATTAAATCCCTTTATTTTTTCTCCATCAAGCTGCAAAAAATCTGCCACAGTGAAATGCTTATATTGTTTTTTTAAATATAACATTTGAATGACTACATTTACAAAAGTATTCAGTCCCGTTATTCAGTACTTTGTTGATGCATACAGAGCTTGATGCTACAAGCTGGACACACGTGAATTTGACAATCTCCTATTTCACTCTACAGAACTTCTCAAGTCCAGGCTGGATGGGTAACATCACAGTGCCACTATTTCAGGTCTCTACAGAGATGGGGTATGGCTAGACCACTCAAAGACATTCACAGACTTATCCTGAAGCCACTCCTGTTCTGTCTTGGCTGTGCATTTTGGGTTATTGTGTTGGAAGCTGAACCTTAGCTCCAGGCTAAGGTTCTGGGTGCCCTTGAGCAGGTTTTCCCCAAGGACGTCTCTGTACTTTGATCCGTTCTGATCTTTTCTCCTGATCCTGACAAGTCTCTTAGTCCCTGCTGCTGAAAAACATCAGGTGATGAGCGATGCCTGATTTCCTCCAGATGCAGCACTTGGCATTCAGAGCTCAATCTTGGTTTGACCATCTGACCATAGAATCATGGCCCAATTCCCCTTTAGGTACATTTTGGCAAACTCCAAGTAAACTACTGTGTGCTTTTTACTGAAGCTTCTGTCCCCCCCCCCCCCCCCATAAAGGCCTGATGGGGGAGTGCCGCAGAGATCTGTCAGGCTCTCTCACTTCTACACAAGAACTTCAGGTTCTTGGTTACTGTCCTGAATAAAGCCCTTTTATCGTGTTCAGTTTGGCTGGATGACTAGATCCGAGAAGGGTTTCAGTGGCTCAGACTTTCATTCAGCCATTTCGAAGGCACTTTTATCAAGTCAAAACCAGTGTTTTTCCCCAGTCATAAAATTGCTGACTATTTTGTAAACTAGAACATGTATTGCAATTTAATAATGGACAAACAGACTAAGCAACAAACTTCCCCCATACTGTGACCAATTTCATTTTTTGGAGCAGCTGTTCACTTGGATAAATTTTTTTTGTATTTTTAATTGTTTTTACACAGATTTATAGATGCAAATTTACAGAAACAAAGACACAAGCTATAGTCCATTACCTGAGCTAGTACTTAAACAGGTAGAACTTGGCGCCAATGGCATCGATGTGGATGCCGCCATCGCCAACAAGTCTAGTCCTTCTTGTTACTAATTTCTATGCCTGAAATACCTTTAAAATATACTTCAAACAGGAAGGAAGCTATTGAAGAAAAACTACTTCAGACATCTGACCTTGACCCTTTTTGGCTCAATTCCAAAATCTAATCTTAGGGGGCTTTCACACTGGTAGTTTAGTCTGAAACGGAGCACGGTTTCCTGAAAAATTGTTAAGAAAGCTCTCATGCGGACCAGGAAGCTCACTGCGGTATCAAACCCGAGACCGCCTGTAGGAGGTGGTCCGTGTTCGATTGCACTGGAACTTTGCCATGATTCCTGTGAGTGTGAACGCAACTCGTACTCGGGTCCACACTTGTTCCTGCGCATGTGTTTTAACCGATGACGACATCATTAGTTTCCGCAACACTTTTTTTGTGGGATTTTGTGGGACACAGAAGAGGTCTACTGCTGCGCATAACACCAAAATTAAAAAAAATAAAACACAATCAAAAATATGATGAGTCGCATTGTGTCCTCCGTGCGCATTTGTGATGACGCAAGATGAACGCAAATGCACCGGGGTTCAATAGAATCAAGTGAGTCTGAAACCAGACCAACTCTGCTGGGGCGTGTCAGGAACAATCACACTCGGATTCAGAATGCAGCAAACGTGCCCAGTGTGAAAATCACCCAAGCTCACCTGCTGGTTACAGTGATAATTGCATATAAATCCTATAAACATTCAACCTCTCACTAACAAACACCTCGGGTGGATGCATGGATAGACGGATGTACGGATAACCCGAAAATATAATGCCTCCACCACCAAAAAAAAGAAACCTACATTAAAAAACATACTACTACTACATAATAAATGTTTCTTACTAGGACTTGACCTACATTTATATGTACGCGTGCCAGAAGAAAAACAAAAAAGAATCGCAAAGTGTTGTTTCCTTTAAAAAAAAAAAAAAAAAAAAAAAAAAACATTTTGAAGGGCCCTTTTTTAGTAAATGCTTTTCATCACTTCATTTTGAAACAATCTTACGAATAGCTGGCTTAAGAATGAACTGCAGCAAGTCTTTGACAGCATGGCGTATTATTTGCTTTGACGTGCACTGTCGGCTGTGGGACATTAAACAGACAAACGTGCTCGTCCAAATCATGTCAAAATAACAGAACTGACCACAGATGAACATTAATCAAATAGAAACTTCTCAAGATCATGATCACTGGAAACATCAAAGCTCTATTTTGAGTGCCAGAGCAAAGGGTCTGAATAATTATGGAAATGAAATTATGGAAAATATTTAAAACTTTTTTTTTAATTAAAAAAAAAAAAAAATAAATAAATAAAAAAACAACGTTGGTAAAGCCTGTTTTTGCAGACTAAGAAACAACTTAATTTAATCCATTTTACAGTAAGGCTGTAATGTAACAAAGTGAAAAAATTTAAGGGGTTTGAATACTTTCTATATGACCTCTCTCACTCTCCCTCCCTGACATACCAACTGCTCACCTTCTCATTCTATACTCCAGAAAAATGGTACGCTCCATCAGCTCACATTCCCAATTTTCTCTGAATTGACCCAGAGTGACTGACTCAGTAAAAGACACACGAACAGAGCAAGGCTGAAAATGTGAAACTCACAGCATATGTACAGCAGAGTGAGTTATGACCTAAGGGATCGCCCTAACACCTGTGGAAATCAATTCATGCGATTGTCTCAAGTCTATCACCGGTGTGTGTATCAGTGTTTGAAACTTGTGTGTGAAAGTGCTGCGTCCTTGAACAAAGCCCTTAACCTCCAGCTGTTCTGCCATGCTATGAAACTGCTATGGGCTTTGTTGGGGGGGGGAGTGTGTTAACTGGCCAGGCTGATCTGATGGATAAAGAAAACACATGAAGATGAAATTGAAGCATATTACCTTTACGCTTTTGCATGAGTTCACCACTGTCTGAATCGCTGTCTGACTCGAAGAGACCCTTGAACTCTTTCTTGTCTTCATTTTTCTCTTGGATCTTCTTCCGCTTGATTTCAGGGAGGTTCAAGTCTTCCATCTACAGAAAAAAAAATGGTTTAAAAATGTCATATTTAGAGAAGCTTGAAGAAAACTAGAACTGGCAACATTAAAAGCACAATTAGGCAGCACTTATGTCATAGATTCTTTTTTTCCGCATTAAGTTTAATGCATGATTATAATAATTGCATCTGGATTGGAATAGTGGTTCCAATAACAGCTTTTTCTTTCCACGTCTGACGTCTAGACCTTAATATATCTTAAAGGAAACAATGTCTTGTGCAATTTCAGATGTCGATAATCACTCGTTTTCTTTCTAGTCAATTAGAATTGATAATTGGAATAAGTTATAGAGATTCTCAAATACTTCCACCAGGTTCAATAAATAAGGAATAAAAGACAAGTTGCATGTCATTATAGGAAAAATAATCAATGATAGGGTGGTGTGATGCTAGAAGTGCAATCATTTTCCAATAAGAGCACATTCCTGAAATGTGTTATTCCACTTACACCATGGCAATTTGCCAGTGATTACTTTTTATTTATTAATGAACCCCACATTATACTTTTTATCCATTTATAGATACATTTAACGTTGTGGCACATGAGACAAGTTAGTTCCTGTTATCACATTACAGCAGCTATAAAGAGTTGTTCCCTCACCAGCCTCTCTTTTTTCTCTCTCTCTCTCTCTTTAAGTTAATAAGGCAAAGAAAAAAATGCAGCTTGTCATGTTGCCAAGAAATGACCTTCCAGTGGTGGAAAACCTGACACTGGAGACTCCTTACAAAAATACAAAATAAACATGTCCTTTCAGAAAACGTCCCCATATCAACAATTATCAGTTTTCTTTGTTTGCTTTGGTTATGTGGAACAAAATGAGCTGTTACTACACAAATTATTACATATAAGAACAAGTGCATTAATATAAACCTATGCATTATCAAGCAAATTCAAGAACAGATACAACAGCACGATGGTATAAAGTTTTTCTTTAAATGAATCCCTGTAAGGAACTAATACTGATCCACTTATTTAAAAAAAAAAGATGAAATCTGAGTGCGCTCATCTGTGTCTATGTGTGTGTGTGTGTGTAGCTTTTCAGAAGTGCTATGATGGAGGTGGCGGCAGGCAGCTCCAGTGGCATGAGGAGGAGAGGGAGGAGGGAGTAATCAGATCCGGGTGTGGGGGCTCTGGATCAAAGCCTGGGCCGCAGCCCTGAGCACTCTAATACTCTTCCTGCATCCCTCGCTCTCCCCATCCGAGCCTCCTCCGCCAATCTGCCGCTTCCCCGACGCCAACACTCCGCCTGGTGTCATCTCCATTATCGCCTTATGGACACGCTCCAAGTCCAGCACGCTCTCTCTCTCTCGCTCTCACACACACACATACACAGGCAGGAGGTGGTGTGTGTTACATTAAACTGCTGCTATACTTGGAAGGTAAGGTTACTGTATCTGTGTTTCCTGTGGGACTTGAAACTTTCTCTTCATCTGACATATAAATAAATTTAAGAACAGCTGATATTGTGACTTTTCCCCCCACACATGACACAGAGTTAGACCAACACCAGACTTGCCAGAAGCCATGTTGCTTTAAATTGGTTCGTGATCATACAATATAGAGTACTTATGCTATGGTTTACTAACACTTACTCTCTCTTTGCCCGAGATCTCTAGTTGAATCTCCTTATCTCGTAACTTCTTCCACTGGCTGTAGTACCTGGTGAGAGGAGTTCCTTCTTCTGCGATCTGCTTCTCCCATACCACCTGCCACGTACACACACACACAAAATATGCATACAGTGCTGTAAAAAATCATTTGCCCCCTTCTGATTTCATTACGTACTGCTGTCACACTGAATTGTTTCAGATCTTTAGACAAAGAGGGAATAAAACTGTACACCAGGAATTGTCAACTGGTAGACCAAGGTCTACATGTGGAAATATTTCACTGGATCAAACCGAGCACAAAATTAAGGTATATTATATATATATATATATATAAAATAAAATGACAGTAGTTCAGAGACTCAAGTTTTCTACACATGAACCCACTTGGATACTGTAGCTGAAAGCAGCTCATCATACAAGAGACTAGTTATAGTGAGGTTAGAAAGGGAAGTTTTCACACCTTCAGAGATTCGCTTCCCCCTCCCTTACCCTTTCTGTTCTGATTAGTGTAGTGAGGACATGACTTGTCCAGCAAAGTGTACAAAGTTTTTACTTTAATACAGGCAGTCGGATATAAAGCTGGGACAAAGAAAGGCCCTGTACATTTACATGCAGATATACAGGTTGCTCACTCGGCTCATTCAGTCACATCAATTACTTTGAAAAGGAAGGATGTTTTTGTAACAGGATTTTCATAAATTTTAGTTCGCCATCCTTAATTTAGACAAAGAGAACCTGAATAAGGGCAGTGGTAGCTCAGTGGTTAAGATGTTGGGCTGCTGATTGGAAGGTCATGAGTTCAAACCCCAGCACAGCCAAGCTGCTACTGTTGGGCCCCTGAGCAAGGCCCTTAACCCTCAACTGCTCAGATGTATAAATGAGATAAATATAAGTCGCTCTGGATAAGGGCGTCTGCCAAATGCCGTAAATGTTAAAGAATAAATACAATATATTAAAAAGAAACTATTTCCTAAACTACTTTGTTTAGGAACAAAGTTATCCAACACCCATATCACCCATGTGAAAAAGTAACTGCCCACTTAAACTTAAATGGTTGTATATGCAGCAGCAATAATCACACACTGCTATAGAGGACCTGACCGTAGCCCAATCTTCTATGCAGAACTTCTAGTTCGATCTCTAACAAGTTTAAGTAAGGATATCGGAAAATACCACTCTTTTATTTCCATTTATCCATACCATGTGGACTCGCTTTTGTGTTTTGGATCGTCTCGCTTGCAAAAGAGAGATGACCAGATATTCCCTTACAAATTTGCGTGTGAAATTCGTGCAAGTCTTCCAGGTCCTGAGGCAGCCACCATCAACACCATGTTTTACCATTTGTATGACGTTCCTACTGTGAAATTCAATTTGCTTTTTGCCAGACCCACGTCATCCAAAACGTCCACTTGTGACTCATCTGTCATTTGAATGTTTTTTTAAAAGGCTTGGGGAGCATTTGTGAAACAAGCATTGATGTTTTTCTTGGTTACCAATGGTTTCCGCCTTACTACTCTCCCATGAACCCCATTTTGGCCCACACATTTCTTTTAGTGTGGTGTCATGAGCACTGACTTTAGCTGAAGCTATGGAGACCTGTAGTTCTTTGGATGTTCTTTTGGGATCGTTTGTGATTTCCTGGATGAGTTGTTGCTGGTTCCTCGGGAGAAATTTTGGCAGGCACAGACACTTCTGGGAAGATTCTCTATGGTTCCTAGTGTCCTCCGTTTGGAGATAAGGGCTCTCACTATGCTTTGTTGGAGTCTCGGAACATTAAAATGGCTTTGTAACCCGGTCCAGAATTTTTAAAATGTTAAATGTATTTTAACATTTTTTTTTTTTGCCAGAATATCTTCTGGAATTTACTTTAACTATCTAAGGCACAATTAAATTTGGTTAGTTGAGTATTTTTTCACATGGGCCATATTGTGCATACCTTTGCTCCTTAAATTAAAATGTGTCAGGTTCTCTCGGGCAATAATAAATTACCTAATACTGCATGCCCTTTTATATGCAATAAGTAAATCATTTTTCATAGCACTTTAGGGGGGGAAAAAAAAAAAAAAAAAAAAAAAAAAAAAAAAAAAAAAAAATTCCAAACATACCAGAAAAGCAACTTTTGTTAAATTTAATGCAAATAAAGGTGGATATGACCCATGGTTTGGGGAAAACAGGAGGAAATATAATGCATACCAACACTGGTGTTATCATCTAATTTAAATTCAAACAGATACATTTCAATGTGACTTGACCTTGATTATTCTCAAAGTTATAAAAGAAGATAGTAAGACTGACTGGAATAGTGGGGAAAAAAGTAATAAGGGTGTGGGGTTGGAGAGAGGAGCCAGACCAGAAGATTTTTCTCAGCCTACCTTTAAAGGTCTTTGTGGAAGATATTGATCAGGTCAAATAAGATTTTCTAACCTCGAAATTCAATAGACCCTAATAGATCTCGGCTTCCGTCATCAGTTATCGAAACTTATTTATTACAATTTGCGGTGGTTTGTAGGGCAGTGAAAAATGAATAGAGCATAATAAAGAGTGCAATATCCTTCTTTATTAAAAAAAAAAAAAAAAAAAACCTACAAAGAAATGGACCACACCATGTCTCAATCAATTAAAAAGAACTACAATGACCCACGGCTTCAGCGCTTTCGTAAAAACCATTGCACTGTCCAGAAACGCTAGAATAAATAAGACCATTGGAGAAGTTGTCCAGCAGGAGGAGTGGCACAAGCCTGGAAGGAGGGTTGGGAAGATGCCCTTAATTAAATTTCAGCTGTTTGCTGGACAGATCACCAGGGCAGCATGCCAGGCAGACGTCCTGTTACAGTGGCGCAGAGAAGGTTGGCTTGCCAGTCCAGCTACTGAAGGACATCGCTCCTGCCGCCCAGAGCCGGCGACAGACGCACCCGGCGCGGTGCCACGCTGTCTGCCAGCACAGAGCTGCCACACCCCCTCCACTCGCCTCCAGAGTCTTCTACATTACAGCGGGGGAGGGAGGAAGAGAAATGGAGAGAGGGAGAGAGAGAGAGAGAGAGAGAGAGAGAGAGAGCGAGCGAGAGAGAGAGCCCCCACCCCATCTCTCCTTCATTTCACTCTTAAACGGTCTTAAATATTTATCAGGCCTGAGAGCAGTTCCAGCCAGGAACAGGGAGGAGGGGGGGGGAGTGGGATGGGGCGAGCTCCGGCAGGGTGACAGATGAGAGCGGAGATGAAGATGGATGCGGCGTGGAGCTCGTCCTGGAAAGGAAGCGGCTCCTCGATTCTCTCCTCGCACCATCAGTGCGCCGTTCCTCCCTCCCTCTGTCTCGGTCTCTTCCCAAACCACTCCTGCTGCCATTACCCGGTCAGTGCATATACACAGCACACACGTGACTCTAAATAGAGCAACACTCCGAGCAGCTGCCAGATGAAGTGTTTGATAGCCACTATACTTCCTGTTCACTCCTCCTCACTAAGAGAAATGCTGTTAGTAAGTGTTCCCAACCCATCGCCACCTCCACACTAATATGCACTACAGATTTAGGGTCAGTCTCAGCTGTTGCAGTTCCAGTCAGTCAGTACGAGACCAGATATGGCCGTAGGGCCTGAATGTGCAAACATGAACACAGACATATATACTCGCACAGTCCTCCGGGGGAGCCTGCGGGTGGGTCTGACCAGCTGACACCTGTATATGATGGAGAAGCTAAGGGAGGCTGTTGTGGGTGGGTGGTGTGGATTGGAGCGAGAAGTGGGGACTCCAGCATGTTTTCACTACTAAAACAGGCCTGTCTCTGTCTCAATCTGGACATACGGAGCACAAGCGTCTGCCCACAAACGTGTTCTGAGCCAACAGAGAAAATGCTTTATAGAGGACGATATAAACTTTGCACAGATATAAGGCGAAGCCATATTATGACAACACTGATATCATAGGACTGGGCAATATGGCAAAAATACATAACGATATTTGAAAACATTTCTAACATTGTGATTAGGCTTGTGATGTTTCCCTGCTTGCGATTAATCGTATTACATAATTGTGATTAACGATTTAATTTTTTATAAGCAATAGCCTAAAAAAAAGACAGTAAAATTAACATTTCCAAGTGGGAAATAGTCACTGGGGAGGCCTGTATGGTTTTGGTTGCGTTAGGCATGGTGGCAAGGAAGAATGGTAATCCTATGGGCACTGGAGGAGGTGCGACAGGCAGCAATGCCATCGCAGGCCAACATCTACACTTGCAATCAAGGACCACCATTTTAAGGACACTTTTGGTGGACATGATATCAGATGTGTAGTGGGGAACTGCTTACTGGCAATGGCAGCTGGATGGTGGATTTTTAGGTGCAGTAATGTGCAGTAAACATTAACAGTAACATAACAGTACATTTCTGTTTTAACCTTCTACAACTGTTTGCCTAATTAATTCCCCCTTTCTTCTCTTTTGACAGAAACCTGAAAGTTTATACAACCCCATTTCCATAAAAGTTGGGATTTCTTCTAAAATGCAATAAAAACAAAAATCTGTGATTTGTCAATTCTCTTGAAAACTTTAACTGACAAAAGTACAAAGATATTCAATGTTTTCACTGACCAACTTAATTGTATTTTGTAAATATAAACAAATTAGAATTTGATGCCTTCAACACACTCAAAAAAAAGTTGGGACAGAGGCAAAATAAGACTGAAAAGTTTATCGAATATTCAAGTAACACCATTCTGGAGGATCAGATTAATTCGTAACAGGGGAGGGTATCAGGATTGGGCATAAAAGGAGCATCCACCAAAAGCTCAGTGTTTGAAAGCAAGGATGGTTAGTGGCTCACCACTTTGTGCCAAACTTGGTGAGAGAACTGTCAGTCAGTTCAAAAAGAACATTGCTCAATGCAAGAGTGCAAAGAATTTAGGTCTTTCACCATCTACAGTGCATAATATTCTGAAAAGATTTAGGGAATCCGGAGAAATCTCACTGCGTAAAGGGCAAGGCCGGAAACCACGGTTGAATGTGTGTGACCTTCGAGCCCTCAGGCGGCATTGCCTGAGAAATCATCATGCTACCGTGATAAATATAACCACATGGGCTTGGGAGTACTTCAGAAAACCGTTGTCACTTAACACAGTCCGCCGCTGCATCCAGAAATGCAACCTGAAACTCTATTACATAAGGAGGAAGCCACACATCAACTCTGTGCAGAAACGCTGCCGAGTTCTCTGGGCCCGAGCTCATCTCAGATGGACTGAAAGGCAGTGGAAACGTGTGCTGTGGTCAGATGAGTCCACGTTTCAGCTTGTTTTCGGGAAAAACGGACGTTGAGTTCTCCGTGCCAAAGATGAAAAAGACCAACCAGACTGTTATAAGCGAAAGGTGCAAAAGCCAGCATCTGTGATGGTATGGGGGTGCATCAGTGCCCACGGCATGGGTGACCTGCATATTGACATGGAGGTGTATATTGGGATTTTAGAGAGACATATGTGCCATCAAGGCAACGTCTTTTCCCAGGAAGTCCATGGTTATTTCAGCGGGATAATGCCAGGCCTCACTGTGCATGTGCTACAACAGTGTGGCTTCATAGACACAGATTGCATGTGCTTGACTGGCCTGCCAGCAGTCCAGATCTGTCTCCTATGGCACATCATGAAGAGGAGAATCAGACAATGGCGACCAAAGACTGTTAAGCAGCTGAAGTCTTGTATCAAGCAAGAATGGGCAAAAATTCCATTTTCAAAACTGCAACAATTAGTATCCGCAGTTCCCAAACAATTAAAAACTGTAATTAAAAGGAAGGGTGATGTAACACAGTGGTAAACATGCCTCTGTCCCAACTTTTTTTGAGTGTGTTGAAGGCAACAAATTCTAAATTTGTTTATATTTACAAAATACAGTTAAGTTGGTCAGTGAAAACATTGAAGATCTTTTCTTTGTACATTTGTCAGTTAATTAAAGTTTCAAAAGACTTGACAAATCACAGATTTTTGTTTTTATAGCATTTTAGAAAGAATCCCAACTTTTATGGAAATGGGGTTGTAGTTTATTTTATATTAATGAACTCAAAACATTCTCCATTTATCCCGCAGGTCTATTCAAGAGCATGTAAAATGGGGGATGGGGACGGGACTTCCAGGTAGTTTAAAACACAAATCATTCTAGATTCATATATTGATTGGCTCATCTCCCATTGTATCAGGGATATAACGACTGCTCTTTTGGTACATTTTAAAGTGATTACTCATAGCAGTGTACACTTAAATTGCAGTTAAAGTTAATTTGCAGCACTCTTAAGCAAAATGCCTAAAGGTTGCCTGGTCTGGTTATATAACTGATACAAATGTGACTGAATAATGTGGTAGTGTAATATTGTGTAGAGATGATCAAACACAAAGTGGTGTGATGCCATCTCAAAGTTAATTCTTTTCCTATAACAGCATGTCCTGTTTTATTCTGTGTGCACCACAGCAATTTGCCCATAATTACATATTTTTTACATTTTTTATCTCTTACTACGTTTAGAAATGCTAACATTTTAGAATGAGTGCATTAATATAAGCCTTACAGCCGGCACTACTGACAGAGCTGCTGTTACTGAAAGTTACTTAACACCTTCTGACCAATCAGATTCAAGTTCTCAAATCTAATTGGCATTTATACAACAGTGCTGTGGTATAAATACTGGTACGACTACATCAAAACAAAACTTACATTTGATTATCATCAGTATTTTGGTACAACTTTAATTTTGCCTCCTTTCATTTAAATAGCATCGCATTTTTAAAGAGATATATCAGGAAATATCATAAATCGAGATGATATTTTTTGCCATCTCACAACCTCTACCTAAAAAAACTAGCTAATTTATTTAAATGTACAGAAATGCAAATCACCTACACACACTAAAAAAAAACAACAACTCAGAACTCAGGGAAAGCATGAAGAGTAAATGTGTGAATGCAGACTTTGTCTCTTTTTTTTTTTTTTTTTTTTAAAAAAGACAGCTAACCTCAGCGAAGAGCTGGGCGGACGTGGTGAACTTGAAATATCACGTTTGCAGGTGCAAAAGACCAGACCAAACTAACCATTGTGCGTTTAAAAAAACACACACAAATGTGTCTGTGTATACAGGGTCGAAACTCAGAGGGGTGTGGTACAGTGTACTGTCTCGAAAGGCAAGAGGTCAGCGTGAATGTTTAATGGTCTCAAAATGCTCGACTGCTTGATGAGCAAGCAAACACGAGCACACTTACCACAGCAGTGGTGTCAGCTACGCCGAAAGCAGCCCGCTGTCTCCGGCTTGTGATGTGACTGCAGTTCTCCTGTACCTTCTCCAGCAACTGGCGGATCTGCTTGCAGTAATTGGCCACTTTGCATTCCTTCAGAAAAGCTTTCAGCTGGATGGAGGGGGAGAGGGAGCAAGAGGATGGCATAAAAAAATCTGCATGTTCGGTTCATGATGTTTTAAGGCATTAGTTAAACTGGAAAAACTAGAACCAAGTATAACTAAACCTAATGGATAAAATTAACATTAAACACGATTTTATATGATCATTATCGGGCTGTGAAGGTATGCTTAAAAATAAATCTGATCGTAAGCACAGTCGTGTTCCAACAATAAAACGCAGGGATTAGCTAAAGCCAGCCTTTTGAAATACCCGCATGAATCATTACAGGCCAAAAGAATAAATATTCAAGGCTTGACTTTTAACAGTGCTTTGGAGGTCTGAGCTTTGGCCAAAGAACAGGATGTGGCCTGTGTGTGTGGGGGGGGGTGTGTGTGTGTGTGTGTGTGTGTGTGTGTGTGTGTGTGTGTGAGAATGAGCGAGGAGTGGCCATGCTGCAGAAAGGAGCTGGACTGCAGCCTGCTCTTAGAGTGTGTGTGAGGCCTGAAAGTAGCTTGACTTGTGTGTATGTGAGTGTGTGGGTATGAGAGTAGGACGATAGCCTGTGGTTGGGTGTCCCAGGCATAGCCTTCAGCGCCTCTCAAACAGGATGTGGGCCTAACAGTCGTCATCATGATAAAAAGAACCAAAGGTAGGGAGGGGGGAAGGAGAGAAAAAAAAGAAAGAAAGAAAAGAATAGCAAGCTAGACAAGCCACAATAGATGCCTGACACACCACTCACTCACTTTCATAGACCTTCACTGGAGAACTGTCAATAAAACAGGTCTCATAGTGATTGACTACATCTCTATGTGTTATTGGAAATGAGAAGACAAAAAAAAAAAAAAAAAAAAAAAAACCAGCAAGAATATGCTTGTAGTGTACCTGGATGATGGTGGGCAGTGCAAGCTCAGGAAAGCCGATCGTGGCAGCTTGGGTGTGGAAATACTCTAGTATGAGGTCATAGAGCTGCTCGATCAGGCCATCCTGGAATAAACACATTCATTACAGACATCAGTTTTAAAATTTCATACCCTGTCATAGCCCAGCAGTATCAATTATAAATTTATGTGTGGTGGCCTGTCAAAACCCTTCACATACGAACACCTATACATTCATGCAATTATCCAGTCAGCCAATCATGTGGCTGTAGCACAATGCATAAAATCATGCAGATACAGCTCAAGAGCTTTAGTTACTGTTCACATCAAACATCAGAATTGGGAAAAATGTGATGTCAGCGACTTTGACCATGGCATGGTTGTTGGTGCCAGATGGGCTGTTCCGAGTATTTCAGATATTGTATTTTTCAGATTGTTTTGGGATTCTCCTGCACAACAGTCTCTAGAGTTTACACAGAATGGTGCAAAAAAACCAAAAACAAAACAAAAAAACATCCAGCAGTTCTGTAGGCTGAAATGCCTTCTTGACAGAGATCAGAGAAGAATGGTCAGACTGGTCCTAGCTGACAGGAAGGCTACAGTAATTCAAATAACCATTCTTAACAACCATGGTGAGCAGAAAAGCATTTCAGAATGCACAACATGTCGAACGATGATGCGGATGGAATACAACAGCAGAAGTCCAGATATGGTTCCACTCCTATCAGCCAAGAACAGGAATCTGAGGCTACAGTGGCCACAGGTTCAACAAAACTGGGTCAAACCCCTCCTAGATTTGAAAAGACACTGCCTAGCCATTTTGACCTGCCCACTTCACCCAGTGAGGTTTAAACACGCAGACCTTGCTAATCCATAAAAATGTTTGTGCCTGGGGCTGGGTTTAAAGCCTTTGGCCAGCCCTTCATCGTCTCTGCATGCATTCTTTTACTATGGAAAGTCCCTGTGCTGACGGTTAGGTCAGGGAGGAGGGGAGTATTTTTAGTGATGCGACCCTACTCAGGGGCCAGATCCTGACGTGCAGCTGGGCTAATAATGGGATAATCCCCACAGGTCGAGTGGCAATTCTCTTGGCAGAAGCCCAGTATGTGCTGCTTTAGCTGCTGTGACATCATGTTCAGACTTTCATCAGAAACGAGAGCCTCATACAAGTACAGGAGAAGTGCAGAGACAGGAAAATGATCCATTTTCCTATCTTTCCATTTCTACTTCTTAATGTGATTCAAGAGACTTAAGTATCCACCCTACTATTTCTGGCTGGAGCATGCTTGGAAATAAGAATGGATAGATTTTCTGAACTAATTCGAACATCACAGAAATAATAAGGAATCTACCTAGCCATAACATTAAAACCACTGACAAGTGAAGTGAATAACATTGATTCTCTCATTAGAATGGCACCTATTTAGGCAGCAAGTGAACAGTCAGTTCTCAAAGTTGATGTGTTGGACACAGGAAAAACGGGCATGCGTAAGGATCTGAGCGACTTGGACAAGGGCCAAATTGTGACGGCAGGTCTTCTGGGGTGTACCCGCTATTCAGTGGTTAGTACCTACCAAAGGTGGTCCAAGGAAGGACAACCGGTGACCTGGTGACAGGGTCATGGGCGCCCAAGGCTCATTGATGAGCGAAAGCTAGCCTGTCTGGTCTGATCCCACAGAAGAGCTACTGTAGCACAAACTGCTGAAAAAGTTTATACTGGCTATGATAGAAAGGTGTCAGAAAACACAGTACATCGCAGCTCGGTGCGTATGGGGCTGCGTAGCCACAGACCAGTCAGAGTGCCCATGCTGACCCCTGTCCACTGCCGAAAGCACCTACAATGGGCACGTGAGTATCAGAACTGGACCATGGAGCAATGGAAGAAGGTGGCCTGGTCTGATGAATCACATTTTCTTTCACATCATGTGAACGGCCGGGTGCGTGTGCGTATTACCTGGGGAAGAGATGGCACCAGGATGCACTATGGGAAGATGGCAAGGTAGCGGAGGAAGTGTGATGCTCTGGGCAATGTTCTGCTTGTTTTCAGTTAAATAAACAACGTGTCGAATATCAAAATCCATGTCGATCATTTTTCATAATCGACATTCAGTTATTCAGACTAATTGTTGCAGCACTATTTAAGTGTGTCAGCATGTTTAAGCAGCCTTTAATGTAGAGAGAATGTGAGACCTCTCACCTTGAAGGCTTTCTCCTGCAGGTTGGTTTTGCTGAGTTTGAGAATCACAGCAAAGTTAATGGGTTTGACACTCATGCGGCCTGGCTTTTTATTGAAGTCTTCCTGCTGCAGGATCTGAGAACAAAAGAAAATGAATTCATACATAAAGTTTGTAGTCTGAAACATATGGAAAAAACACAAGAACCAATAAAGCCAAAAATCCACAATATACAAATCACAAAACAGCATTAGGGAAAAGTCAGTACATTTCAGATTGGATATAATGCAAATGTATGCTGGTTTTATATTTAACAGTGATTGATACTGACTCAAAGAAAGTGTCAGCAATATGAAGGTAACAGTATTAGCATGATCAGCGGGAGCACAAAAACTGCATCTGACTTATAATTACGTGAAACATTTTGTATCCGAATGTGTTAAAATATTAATGAGCCAATAATTTTAGACCATCAGCGGTAGTGCTATACTATGTGTTTTTATCATATAAACAAGCAAAAGGTGAAAATCATGTCAGTTTGTAAAGCAATGAAAGATACAAAACTATCATTTTCATTAACTAATAAATTTTCACAAACTAATGTTTGATTCTTTATTCATCCAGGGCCTATATTTAGAGCTCACACTTCACCAACCTGAAATCCATGTAAAAATCCACCTTCAAAGAAGATTTTTTATAATTTAAGCCGCTTCAACACAGTTAGGCCAAATTACGCATGGCTTCCTATTTACTAAAAATGCTCACTACATAGGATAAGACATGACACTGTAGTCTCCAATATGTCTTTTGTGAATGTAACTATATACATTTAACTAGGCCTTTTATAGTAATCAATTTGCAAAAAGTGTTTGCCAACTTATGTCAGGCAACTGAAGTAGATTTTTGAATATTCCAATTTAAATACGTAATAAAGTCCATACAGGATTTTGCTGTGTTTTTTCGTGATTGTTGCGGACAAAAAATGATTTATTTTGCTGCGGCTTTTTTCAAAATTTGCGATGCAGTTTGCGAAGTCTTTAGTGCTTTTTTGAGGAAAACCACTTGAATTGGTGAAATTGCGATTGCATGAAATTGTTTTGCACTGTCTTTCACAGTGATGTTTTTTGGTAAATGAAACTTTTAGTACTCATGTTCGACGAACATGAGTCGAAGAGGGCTTTGGCTGAGTGCATGGTGTGATGTCACGTGATGCGTCTTGACCAAAATCTGCGGGAAATCTGCGGTAATTTTGAAAAACTGCAAGCTCTTCTGAATATTATGGCGTTTGCTTGATTTCGCGTCAATTTCTGTGATCACCAAAATCGCGAAATCCTGGCGCGCAAGCATTCAACAGCATAAGAACATCCAAACAGGATAGCAGAAAAGCACGAGACATTACTCAGAGAGTAATTGAGTTTATCGCAGTAGACGATCAACCATTCTCCGTAGTGGAGGGCACAGGCTTTCATAGTCTGAAAAAAAAACGCCTCGAGCCTCGTTGCACAATACATAGTCAGAGTTATTTTGCAGACGTCTGCTTACCGGAGATATACAAAAGTGTGGCAGATCATTAAATAAGGGAAATGATGAGTGATTCTGAGCCTAACAGGAGATTATTCAGAATTCAGTTAATGTGAGTTAAGAACATCCAAAAAGTTAAATCTTACCAATTTATTCTTCAGAATTCAGTGAGTTAATGTGTTTTCTGTTTATAACCAAGACCAGTTACTCTGAAACATGGGAAACATGTAGATACAGAGGGAATAAAGTAATTTACATTTCTTTCTAAGATGTGTAATTAATTATCAGTAATTCGAAATAGGGTATTGAAAAAGCAGAACCACTACTGGTATCTGTATCGGCAGATGTCATTCTTAAGTGACTTTTGATTTTTGGCCTAAATGTACTAACCCTGTATATATACACATTTTTTTCTACAATCCAAGCCTCAACATGATTTGTACAAGTACAGAATACCTACAGAACTTTGGAGTTCTGATAATTATAAACTTCCCACTGGGAAAACCTGTTCAACTGTCACTCCCAGCCTTAACTGCGATTCAGAAACTCAGTCAGGAAAGCAGAAGCCAGTTCTCTGAACATTAGCTTTTTGTGCCGGGAATCAACCCTGGGTGTAAATTCCGTTAAATCTTTAAGTGTTAAATTTACACAACTGCACCTGCATGCCAGAAAAAAAAAGGTGTGCAAATTCATTTCATGCAGAGTGCAATATATCTTTGTCAATTTCTCACCAAGTAGGAAATTAAAGCATAATGCCCACAGGGAAATGAGAGCTGCATTGTGGTTTAGTCTATTAAGAACACAGGAAGCAGCATATTAATGATCAAGTGTCTTTTAAAGCGTGCTTCTATATGGGCTCTGGAAATATCCTGAACAAGAACTAGTAACTGGACATTTACACCACAAATCATTATCAAAACGAAGTGTAAAAAGTCATTCCAGCTTGTGTTTAACCAATCAGCGATGTTCAGTACAACAAACACCATGCCATTATTTCCTGTAGTACCTGCTCTGGAGCAGGAGCACAAATGATTCCTGGAAGTACTGTATAGCTCAAGAACTAATATCAGCCCTGATTCCTCTGGTATAAATGCTAATAAAGTATCCATGTATCTGAAACAGTAGCTGTGGTGGAACTGAGCCATTAAACGTCTCACACTGTGATAGATGTAAGCCACAGTAAACTCCCAACCAGGACGATTGCAAGGCATGGCAATCCTGTTGGCCAGATCTGAAGCCGGGAATTTGATGTTACTGATTACATAATCCCATATCGAGACAAAAGTAACCCAATGAACTTGATTGATTTCCAAGACAAAAGCTGTTGCTATTATGAATCTCAGAATCAGTAGAGGATGAGTCATAAGTAAAATCAGCAACAGACTCTAATGCGGCCTTAAAGCGATAGTTCATCTAAAAATGAAAAATTCTGTCATCAATTACTCACCCTCATGTCATTCCAAACCCATAATACTTTCCTTCATCTACGGAACACAAATGAAGACATTTTTAATGAAACCTGGAAGATTTCTGTTCCTCTGTTTACAGTCCATATAACCAAAACGTTCAAGCTCCAAAAAGATCCTAAACACATTGTAAAAGTGATCCATGTGACTACAGTGGTTTAATCCCAATTATATGAAGTGATACAAATGCATTGTGTGTGCAAAAAAACTAAAATTAAGTCTTTATTCACAAAATATCTTCACTTCCGCACAGATCTCTGATGAGATGCTCGTCGTGTTGCCACGAGAGCGGATGTTTTTTGTCGAGAACGGGGGAAAAAACGCAAATGTTACAATCTTTATATAGGAGATATGTCGAAATCTGCAGACATCTTTGTTACAAAGATTGTTCCTCTGCTGTAAACAGTGCAGTGCTTCCGGATCCCGTTCTATCGTGAGAACGCTAGAGCAGACATAGAGGAGGACTTGCATTTTTTTTTGTCCAATCTCACGGAGAATTTTTTGTCCGATCTCACGTCAAAACAACATGAATGCGCCGTGGTTCTCTCGTCTCGCGAGATCAGAGATCTATGCGGAAGTGAAGATAATTTGTGAATAAAGACTTAATTTTAGTTTTTTGTAGAAAATTGAGTCACATGGATTACTTTTACGATGCTTTTATGAACTTTTTGGAGCTTGAAAGTTTTGGTTATATGGACTGTAAATGGAGGGACAGAAATCTCCCAGGTTTCATTAAAAATGTCTTCGTTTGTGTTCCGAAGATGAACTAAAGTCTTATGGGTTTGAAACGACATGAGAGTGAGTAATTGATGACAGAAATTTTTTGGGTGAACTGATTGGTTTAAGTCGAGAGGAATAAACAGGTAACCAAAAAAAAAAAAAAAAAAAAAAAAAAAAAAAAAAAAAAAAAAAATTGCAGGTAATAAAACTGTAATGCCACCAAATGCATTGAAGATGGACAAATCATTAGGTCATGCACACAGGACAAGCATGTTTCATATCCAGGCTATTACTTTTTATTTACAGTTGCCTGGCGGTCAAGGGGGTTCAACAACCAGAAAAAAAAAAAAAAAAAAAAAAAAAAAACTACTTGGTTAGAGGCTTTTACATTTGGTGTACATGTTGAAACTTAATGCGCTTCACTCAATGTTGTCACTATAGTGCAAGCTACTCATTCTAAAATCCCACCACCTGCTGCACTACAAACATCGGCTGAGGTGCGATCTGACTAGTTGGACTAATCAGCATGCATGGATGATGCATGGGAGATGCATGGGCAATCTTTCGAGAATCAGGAGCACCCTTGTATGTGGAAACAGTGACGAAACTGAGCAAAATATCTCGGCACAAAGCTGTCATACAATAACTCTTCCACTTCCTTCAGTCAGTTACTTCATGGTTAAACATTTTCGCAGAAAATGAAGATGCTATCCAGTGCGATGCGAGAACCAAATGCCACATCCCAGCCCGAAACTTTGGTTAGCTTCTTGCTGACTTATTTTCAGGTCACAAACACACTGTGCTACATTAGAAACTAGTCAAAAAAAGAGCACAATAATAATAATAATAATAATAATAATAATAATAAACTTTAATTTCCATTTGTTTGTATTAATGTCTAATTTGCACTTAAATAGATCACCACATACTATTATGTATCATATTAGCTACCACACTGAGCCTAGTCAGTTTCCGGGCAACCAAAACATAGGACTTTGCAGCACATTCGAGCTTTTACTTGTACAGCAGGCTGGCTAATAAATGTATCATTTGTTCACCCCTTCATTGTATGTGACCGATCGTTATACATCACATTCTGTACAATGGGACTTCCAAGGTAAGTGTGACTACTGTTTAAAAGCTTTGAGTGTGTAAGTGTGAAAACACAAGACAGTTGTGAGGGCTATGGGAGGTCACTTAGTGCTAGAGGTGTGTGTATGTGTGTGTGTGTGTGTGTGTGTGTGTGTGCACTCAAGCGAGCTCAGGGATGGCCGGCCTGTACAAACATCGGATGTGGTGTTGGCCTGCGGGACACGAGAGGAAGTGGTGGCACATGGTCCCAACCTGATACG
Organism: Cranoglanis bouderius; assembly: GCA_023630585.1. NCBI lineage: Eukaryota > Metazoa > Chordata > Actinopteri > Siluriformes > Cranoglanididae > Cranoglanis > Cranoglanis bouderius. Next base: position 9,845,088 of record CM042559.1, read on the forward strand.
TTCAGAGGCCAATACAACAGGAAGTACCAAATGATAGCGCTCGCACACACATACAAGAAAACTACGATGGAGAGGTGGAGGAGGAAAGAAAGAAAAAGGACAAAGACGCAGAGAGTAATAGAAACAGCGAGTAGGCACACAAGAGGAAGAAAAAGGGCTCTGCGAGAGGCTCCGAGAATGACGGGGGAAGGACAGAGACGGTGCTTCTTCTGCATCTCTAATAAAAGCGAGTAGCTACATCTCTTTTTACAGAGAGAGCAAAAACAGGAAGTGCAGGCAGTGCAACACAAATAAACACAGGGAGCAGAAAGAGGGTCGCCTCAGGCAAAGAGGATGTGATGTGCAGAGCGAGCTTAGAGCTGTGCATGAACCACAGACCTCTCTCTCTCATACACACACACACACACACACAAACACGTGCACCCATCCCCCCCTGCAATGACCACCCCCCCTTCCCTCGGCCCTCTTTCTTCCGCTGGTTGCGGCTGCTGTCGCCTCCACGCTTCTATTCTCACAGCAGCTGTCACCGCAGGGGCCCATGCCAGCTTCATACACACACACGCACGACGGTTTGTGACCTCCGCTCCTCCTGATAACGAAGATATCCAACGCACACAGGCGCTTGGACAAACACTCGTGTGCAAACCAAACACCCCGTCCTCTCTATCTTTCATCTCTCACTACGGTGAATGCTGTCGACTGTTTAACCGGCTTTTCCACTCACCCTCTGTGTGTGTGTGTGTGTGTGTGTGTGTGTGTGTGTGTGTGTGCGCGTGTGGCCTTCTTTCCATACAAAGGCCTCTCTAACACGCATATGCCCCTTATACTTTAAACTGACTTTTTTTTGTGGCGTTGTTTTTTACCACTTTGACCAGTACGATTAGAAAGTGGAAGGGGGGGGGACTAACAAAACAAAAAATGTGGACTGCAGGTAAGCATCCAGGAACAGCTTCCAGCATCCCACTCAGTTCTCAGGGCTTTTATTAGAAGCCAGCAGGACACAGGAGCACCATGGTGACAAAAGCCACGGAGTTTACATGTTCACACATCCCATGCAAACACACACACACACACACACACACACACACACACAGGCTGGCATCAAGCAGAGTGAAACCTGAGCCACGGCAGTGTGCTGGTACAGCACGGGAGTGACGCGTGAAACGGCTGCACACCTGCCCGGATCAACCTAAAATAAAGAAGAATTAATGAGCCGTATCCTACTCTTACCTCCAGCAGGAAGGGCAGCACGGGCACAAAGGTCTTGGTGCTGCTGGAAAGCAGGATAAGCGCCCTGACGCAATGCAGCCGCAACGGGTAATACCGGGAGATGGGCACCAACCTAAACACCAAACACACGTACACCATTAATCAAAAAACAGTGAAAAAAAAAAAAAAAAAAAGGAGGATTATTTAACATTTCATACAGACTCATACAGCAACACAACTGCAATCTTATTGCCTCCACCATTTTTCACATCAGTATTATAAATGAATAGAAGGTGCAGAGAATGTTAGGCCAGAAAAGTAAAACAAACTCCAGACTATGTACCAATGAATCACTGGGATGTCAGCACCTTCTCTAAATCCAGACAACATTGCCACCTGGTGGTGATTCTGCCAACATCACTATTACTAAAGAATTTCAGATTTAACAGAGCTTGTTGCATTGCACTTAATAAATCAGCAGGGTAGCGCATGTTTTTTTTTGTTTACACAGAAGGTGCAAATATTCACTGATACAATACATTAAGAATTAGGGGGGGGGGGTTTGCAGACGCTGTACCCTACATCAAGGCTGTATTGATGTCTGTATTGAAACTATTATTTACTAATTACTTTATGCAATTTCAGACAAATTATGACTTTTTAACGACTCTTTACAACCATGGTGAGCAGAAAAGCATCACAGAACACAGAAAATTGAGGTGTAGGGGCTACAACAACAACAACAACAACAACTGAAGACCACATCGGGTTCTAATTCTGTCAGCCAAAAACCGGAATCTGAGGCTACAGTGGACACAGGCTCACTGAAACCGTATAGATTGGAAAAAATTGAGGTAACGTTCTTCCAGTCTTCAACTGTCCAGTTTCGGTTAGTCCTGTGTCCACTGCAGCCTTAGAAACCCAGTGTAGCGAGTGCACCGAATAGTGAATAAATCTAGTACAGCCCGCTTACTTGATGCAGCCGACGATGACCTGGCACAGGGGGTAGATTAGGGGTTCGAGCACCTCACTGGGGTAGATTGTGCTTAGCACTCGACACCACAGATGCAGGCAGTGCACGTACTGCCAGTTATACACAGACTGGTACGTCTCCTGCACACACACACCAAAACCATTACAAACACATGGATTTCAACAACTGTACCTGAGCATACTTCAAAATGCTGAAAGATCAGAAATGTTGGTGTTCAATCATTTACATGAGCCCTCGTTTGATGCCGAGGCTAATTACCTTCTTCTTCATGTTCATGGCATTGCGCAGGTGGATGGCGAGCTGGCGGATGTAGATGAAGCCATGCTGGTAAGAGACTTGTGTGTCCAGAGAGTACATCTCAGCCAAAGTGCGCTGCATGAAGTTTATTAAAGGTAGCGCGTTGGGGGAAGTGAACTTGCAGTTCTGGACGTAAGCGATGTACATTTGCTGCAAAAAGAGATTATATTTATTAAAAGGTGATGTTCCTGACACAATTTATGCCAACGCATGTAACGAAGGCAGAAGGTGTAAGAAGGTAGATGGCCTGAAAAGGACATATCATGTTTAGGAAATACCTTTCTCCATAGGCTTAAAGAGATCGTGGAAGTTAACCGTGACCATCTACTGGACAAAACCTCAGCTGACACAGTGAGACGGGGCCCCCATTTTTCTCTCGCTATGGGGTAAGGTTAATGTTTTCAAAATGAATTCCATACCTAAAATTAAATATTTCTTAAGTTCCCTTCCTCTTGCTGTTCACTCTAAATATTTCAGAAGATTTGACAGGATTTGTAAGCCATTTCTCTGGAATGGCAGGAAACGTCGTATGCAACTTCGGAAACTTCAGCTCCCGGTTGAGAGAGGGGGATTAGGCCTTCCCAAGCTGTCTCTGTATCACTGTGCTTTTAGTTTGATGCATCTGGGGCAATGGATGCTACCTCCCGAGCGAGCTCTCCCATGGCTACCTATGGAACAATCGGTTTGCCCATCCATACCGTTGGCTTCCCTACTGATAGTTACCCCTACCAGTGCGTAATCATCCCATTATTTCCCATCTCCAAACAGTCTGGAAGAAAGCCTCTCGTATCATGGGGGTTAATCCTTTTTTAAGCCCTTCGTCTGCCATCTGGGCCATCCCGAGGTTTTTAATAGGTGGGTTATGGAAGGAATGGGTGGATAATTATATTAACACTTTAGAAGACTTTTATGAGGATGGAGTGTTGATATCTTTCGAGGGACTAAAACAAAATTCAGCCTGACTAATAATCAATGTTGGAGTTATTTGCATTGTGTATTGCATGTGTCATTGTAAGAGGCTGGAAGGCTCCAGGAAAGCCATCAGTTTATGAGTGGCTCTCAGATGTAGGGCGTGTGGCAGCCTATGAGAGACTTTCCTTTAGTTTACATTGGAGGATAGATATCTACTACTCTAAGTGGAGGAAATTTCTTGATTTTTGCAATTTGCAATAAGCAATTTTGTGGCGAGATAGGAACATGATTGTATTAATGGACATAGTAACAATGTCAGTTTCTTATGGGACCTGATAGATGCAGCCCTTTTTTTTCAAATGTTTTATTTTATTTATTAATTATTTATTAAATATTATCTTTTAACCCGTGTATGCATGTACTATTATTATCTGCATTGATTAGTTTAATTTTGTTTTGTATATCTTTGCTTATGTTTTTGTGCTAAGTGATTGAGCATGTTTGTTCTACATTCTTGTATGTTTGTAAGAATAGGAAAACCCAATAAAGAATAAATCATAAAAACAAAAACAAAACATCAATCGATGCAATCGTGCATTTATAAACCTGTCTTCCTGCTCAGTCTTATAAACAAAGCAAAGAATTTTGGCTCAGATGAGAAGCAAAAGAGCATTCTGTGGCATGCCAGTGGATTCAACTAATGTGCATGCTAATAAAGTAAAACATTAGCTAGATTTATAATACATTTGTGGATAGCAACTGATTTTACTGAAGCATTTCATTAACAGTGAAAATGCACGAGTGGTGTCATGGAAGTGCACTGTCGCAAACGCATTGACTGGTTAAAATGTAAATCACCATAGTGACAGGAAAAGCTTCATACCAACATATCAAGCCTTTTGTAATACTGTGAAGGGCCAAAGGATATAATGTTTTGTGTACTAGTATAGTGCAGAGTATATTCTCCAATTATTATGATTATGGTCATGATCAGTTGGCCATATTTATTTTGTTGATGACAATTTGTATTCATTCATAACTGCTAAGTGGACATGTTGTACCATATATCAAGCGATATATCAAGTTTATTGACCGTTTCACTATCTTATGTCATTTTAATACAGCTGGTCCAAAGTCCCCTGTCTCCGTCCCCCATGTTTCTATGATGACTGTTCTACATATGGTCAATATTTTCATTTTTTTTTTTTTTTTTTTTTTAACAGCCGTGTATGACACCATGGGTATGATGGGTACCTTATCTGGTCTATACTGTTTGCTTACATTTGCTTTTTATGTACTTCAAGCTCAGTTATTTAAAGTTTTAGAGAACTCTACACTAAATGGCTGCTCTATTACAGTAGAAATAAAATGGTCATTCAAATGGCCTTATTTAAAACGTATAGAAACAAACGCTGGAACAAAAGTGTTATCGCACCATCACAGATAACTGTGTCTGAATGGAGTTTGTATGTAGATTCAGTAAGCTGTAATTCTGTCAGTGAGGTCATCAATGTCTGAGACATTTAAGTCAAGACTGACCCATATAAACTGCCCCCCCCTTTTCTGTTGCAGCAATTACATCAAAAACCTTAATTAATTTCTGCAGGGCAATTGCTTGTGAACCCAGTATGCCCCCCCCCCCCCCCCCCCCCCCCCCCCAAAAAAAAAAAAAAAAAAAAAAAAAAAAAAAAAAAAAAAAAAGAAAAAAAAAACCACTAATTCTCTATTTAAAATGCCCATCTGCGTTTTAATCAAATAGTAAACACAATCCTGTAATTCTAGTGAAAGGTAACATGAGCACTGGAAAGAACTGAAAAATAGAATCAATGGCAGGCAGAAATCGTGATCGCAGTTAAAATAAGATTAATTGTGCAGCCCTACTTGTTGTCATTGTATGTTCAAGGGTTGTTGCGCCAGTGTTCAAGGTTTGGATGTGGGGCTGGTTTACCTTGAGGACGGTGTTTAGGAACAAGTTTTGTTTGTGACGGCAGATCTTGTTGATGGCCAGAAAGGCCAGCACTCGCACGGTCTCCTCTCCTGTGCTCCACTGCTTTATCAGTTGCTACAGAGAGAAATGGAGGAGAAAATTACTTGTGCATGCAATAAGAAGAAGAATTCGGATGGTTATCTTTAACTTCATCATTTTAGTCTCCAAAGCTGCCCTGCCAAGACAAGCTCCATGTAAACCACAACACAGCTCTCCCAGGTGCACGATTCATTACTAACTGACTGCTCACAATAACACATGACACAATTTGACTGAAGGGCATAAAGTTCCTGTTGGAACAACACTTCACCTGACGTTAAATGGAAGACTGATGCTCAGAACATGAAGTCAGGTTAATCCTATAGCAGCATACAATCCACAAGTAGATATGCTGAACTATGGATATCATTATTTTTCTGCATTGAAACCACTACATGTAGTCCTCCAGGGAATAAGAAACAAGTAAACCTGCACCAGCAGTGAACAAATCAGCAATTTGCTGAGCGATATGATGATATAATTTTGATATCATCATAAATTATTTCACAATATACAGTATCTCACAAAAGTGAGTACACCCCTCACATTTTTGTAAATATTATATTATATCTTTTCATGGGACAACACTGAAGAAATGACACTTTGCTACAATGTAAAGTAGTGAGTGTACAGCTTGTATAACAGTGTACATTTGCTGTCCCCTCAAAATAACTCAACACACAGCCATTAATGTCTAAACCGCTGGCAACAAAAGTGAGTACACCCCTACGTGAAAATGTCCAAACTGTGCCAATTAGCCATTTTCCCTCCCTGGTGTCATGTGACTCATTAGTGTTACAAGGTCTCAGGTGTGAATGGGCAGCAGGTGTGTCAAGTTTGGTGTTATCGCCCTCACACTCTCTCATACTGGTCACTGGAAGTTCAACATGGACCTCATGGCAAAGAACTCTTTGAGGATCTGAAAAAAAGAATTGTTGCTCTACATAAAGATGGCCTAGGCTATAAGAAGATTGCCAACACCCTGAAACTGAGCTGCAGCACGGTGGCCAAGACCATACAGCGGTTTAACAGGACAGGTTCCACTCAGAACAGGCCTCGCCATGGTCGACCAAAGAAGCTGAGTGCACGTGCTCAGCATCATATCCAGAGGTTGGCTTTGCAGAATAGACGTATGAGTGCTGCCAGCATTGCTGCAGAGGTTGAAGGGGTGGGGGGCCAGCCTGTCAGTGCTCAGACCATACGCCGCACACTGCATCAAATTGGTCTGCATGGCTGTCGTCCCAGAAGGAAGCCTCTTCTAAAGATGATGCACAAGAAAGCCTGCAAACAGTTTGCTGAAGACAAGCAGACTAAGGACATGGATTACTGGAACCATGTCCTGTGGTCTGATGAGACCAAGATAAACTTATTTGGTTTAGATGGTGTCAAGCATGTGTGGCGGCAACCAGGTGAGGAGTACAAAGACAAGTGTGTTTGCCTACAGTCAAGCATGGTGGTGGGAGTGTCATGGTCTGCATGAGTGCTGCCGGCACTGGGGAGTGTACTGTGACATGTACTGTGACATACTGAAGCAGGGCATGATCCCCTCCCTTCGGAAACTGGGCCACAGGGCAGTATTCCAACATAATGACGACCCCAAACACACCTCCAAGACGACCACTGCCTTGCTAAAGAATCTGAGGGTAAAGGTGATGGACTGGCTAAGCATGTCTCCAGACCTAAACCCTATTGAGCATCTGTGGGGCATCCTCAAACGGAAGGTGGAGGAGCGCAAGGTCTCTAACATCCACCAGCTCTGTGAATGTCATCATGGAGGAGTGGAAGAGGACTCCAGTGGCAACCTGTAAAGCTCTGGTGAACTCCATGCCCAACAGGGTTAAGGCAGTGCTGGAAAATAATGCTGGCCACACAAAATATTGATACTTTGGGCCCAATTTGGACATTTTCACTTAGGGTTGTACTCACTTTTGTTGCCAGCGGTTTAGACATTAATGGCTGTGTGGAGTTATTTTGAGGGGACAGCAAATGTACACTGTTATACAAGCTGTACACTCACTACTTTACATTGTAGCAAAGTGTCATTTCGTCAGTGTTGTCCCATGAAAAGATATAATAAAATATTTACAAAAATGTGAGGGGTGTACTCACTTTTGTGAGATACTGTATATATAAATATCCTTTTCTACAATATTGTGGGATCGATTTATAAAAATGTTTTAATGCTTTCTTAAAAATAACAATTACAAACTCAGGAAGCAGATTTGATATTGTTTTCTACTATCTAAATCTTCAAAAATGTAAAATGTTAACATTTTAAAAAGAGTTTTAGTACACATTAGGCTTGTGAGATTGTGTGCAAAGAGATCATCCTATCGTACCCCTAACTATCGGCGAGTGACGATAGTATCGCCTGTGGCTTTGAGGAGGAAAAAGAAGGGGGTGTGGCCAGACACGCAACACATTTCTTGTACATGCGTCATTACAGCAGAAAAAGTAGCAGAGTCTGGTTACGAGTCGGCTATGGCTGCAATCGTGTTTAGACAGGATTGTTTTTTTTTTTTTTTTTTTTTTTTGCTTAATTACCCATGAATAAGGTCAGGAATACTGCAAAACTGAAGTCTGGACTGTAAATAAATGTAACGAGTTATTAGCTGTAACTAAGCTCATTATAATCCTTAAATAAAATTACATAAACTACACGTGCATGTGAATGTGCTCTGTTTATGTCACATTGTGTTATTATCTTAATTTAAACCACCACTCATGTTTAGAGAGCAAAGCCATTCAGGTCTGTATCTGTTCAGCAGCACGGACGCTAAGATTCATTCAGAGAAAGAGGCTTTTTTGTTCAGTTCCCAAGCCATACAGCAGGTTATTATGGTCCATATAGGATACAAAATAGGTGAAAAGGAAAAACAAATATTACGAGATGCAACACACTTTATTTTAGAAGACCTCAAAGCTTCACACAACATTTTCCGACAGACGTTTAAATCGTCCAACTTGATATCCACCGTGACAGTCGGAATCTATTGGATTCTGCAATTTCCCATATTGTCGCCCATCGTCCCAAGCCTATTACACATTAAATAAAAGGATCAACAAACTCATTTTAAAAGGTTTATTTTGTTAGGAACCCTATACATCATGATGTATATCGTGTATCTTGGAAATGTCTTGAAATATTGCGATATGATATTTTATTACTTATATTTTTGTCATAGTGCCCGCCACCAGCTCAGGCATCTGGGACAAGCAGATTGTGTGTCTGGACTTTTAGTTTATTTTATTCATATTTGCCCAGTCAAAACTGTGCAAAATAAAGTTCAGCACAAAGCTGTCATTTAACTCTCCTGCTAGAACAACATGTCGTGTCCTTGTAGTTATACATCTAGAGAAGATAAAGCCAGTAACCAGACTTGAATAATATCTTTCACATACGATGTGAGGACAGAACACCACATCTCTCAGCCGAAATGTTCACGAACCTTTTTGTCAAGGATACAAATGCAATGTGCTAAATGGTCATATATATTTATTACTATATTATTTAGTCTGTATTAAATGCACCTAACTAGCTCATCATACTTTATCAAACTTTTAGCCTTGTCAGTTAGGTTTTTGGGCAACAAAAACATGAGACTGAGCAACACATTGGGGCTTTTCCTTATGATAATAAATTAATGACTTGCACATGCGCACATTTCACTTCTATAACCACAGAAAAAAAAAAATCCAGCACCCTCACCTTCAGTAAGTGCCGGGCCTGTTTGGGCACACACAGGAAGTAGGGCACCATCTGGTTTGCATGGCGGAGAACAGCAGTGATAACTGTGGACTGGGTGAGACTGGAGAGCAGCTGTGAACAGTCAGATTTCAGTCAGCATGTTAAACACTGTAACAGTTTCTGTGTGATTAGGAGGACAAAATAAATAAATAAATACGTAGATAAATAAATAAAGCACAAATGAAATATACCTGAACAAGTCCACTCAAGTACATTTTGACATCAAGTTGATTCTTCTGCCACCTGGGACTTGATGACGGCAATATTAATCTGGCAAAAATATATACATATAAATCAAGTGATTTCAGTAATAAGCAAAATAAACACTATTGAAAGGGAACCACGATAAAACAAACGAACAAAAAAAAACTACGTTTACAGGCACATCGATATTCTGATATTAATCAGAATTTGCCAATATTCTAATTAGTATCAAGTCATGTAAATGCTGCAATCCGATTGCCCGATTCAGATTAAGATAATATTCTGATTCCCTCCCCTGGAACATGCCTGTTTTAATCAGAAATTTGTTGCATGTAAACACCTTATTTTGAAAAGCCACTGAAAGGAGATATGTGCATGCTCAGTCCTCAAGGAATTATGGGTGCTAACACATTCTTCGCTGTAGGCTAGGTATTTAGGAATGGCAACTCAGGCATACTTACAACTACCAAGTACAGAGGAATATTCTGATGCCTGTACACATATAAACATCGTACTGGGAATATGGCTGCAACCCGAATATAGACCTTAAACAGTGTGTGAAGCTTTTTTCAGTTTGCCCAGATTAACTAGTTTGTGTAATGCTTCAATGAATCACTGTGCTATAACCTTAAAACAGCACATGAACACAACACTTTAAATGCTATAATTCATACAGTGCTGTTCTGCTTTATGTGCCTTAAAAAAAGCAATATGTGCTTTCTGAACTATTCCTCAACTTGTCTTTTTTGCCAGTAAAAAACTGCCTTATGACTGTTCCGTCTCTCTTACTCATGACATCACCAGTGTTAAATGAAATGTGAGTGCAAAAAAAAAGGCCTCTGTTATTTATGTGTGAATAGGTCAATGCATTAAGTTTGTATTTATTACCAACCTAAACTATACACGGATAAAACAGGCATTCATGAGTCGTGACCAAAGGGTTGCATCTTACACAATGTTTGGTACTGAACAATTTAGAAAAGAAGAACAAAAAGAATATGTTTTTGTATGATACATCATCTCAGTATGTCAAAATTATAGTGAACCTATTCCTAACCATTTCACCGCTGAATGGCTGATCATGACAGAACGCACGCGCAAACATCAAGCTTACCGTCAAGCGCGAGCACAGGTGCCAGTTAAAATACACGCTGTGAGTAATGTGGTCTAATTTACAATTTTTGTGCTTGTAAATTATTTGTTCAAATTCAGAGTCATATGCTATTTTCTATAACAGTATTTTATCAGCTTGCTTCATTCATATTCGAGCCACTCAAGTGACCTCAAGACAACAGGTAAACTTCATCTTAATCAATTCACCATAAATATTTTCATTTTGTAATCGTATGAACCAGAAATGAAATATTCATTGATGGAGAATTTAAAGCACTCTTGTACGTCGCTCTGGATAAGGGCATCTGCTAAATACTATAAATGTAAGTGTAATTTTGATAAACTGTGCAGGAAATTTATGCTTGAGATTCAACTATATTTATATTACCACATTTATTTTCCAAGAAAAAGTCTCTCCCTGAGTACACGATTGCGTGGTATTTCCCACATTTAGCCTACTGTGTGCGCTCATGCATTGACAATAGTATGACACATTTTAGGGGTGGTCAAATTCATACTGACATTTTCTTTTCAGATAAACTGAGCAATGCGAACTATTTTTTCACTATTAAAAACTTAGTAGTATGTGAAAATTTCAAGACCCCCTCCCAATCTTTTTTTGACATCCTTCGCGGGGACCACCACCACCACCCCAACCCCCCCGTAATTCGCCCTGACCTTAAACAGAATTTCATGTGCATGTAAACGTAGTCACTGTGATTGAGATGATCAGCATGCACGTGACCTTACTTTTTTTTATCTTTGTCCGGAGCTTTGAAATTCAGCAGTTTGTTCAGAGCACTATGCATGTCCTTTATGCAGAACAAGATCAGTGCATTGAATACTGAAAAAAAAAAAGAAAAATACCAAGCATTTCATTTGACCCATACTGACTTAAAGCATACTACATTTCATTAAAGCAAGCCATTTACCTGAACTGTCATCCACAGTGTAGCGACAATCTATTTCCTTGTCGCCTTTTGTAGTTGCCACTGCAGCTTTAAAGGCCTGTGTGATGTCCCGGATCAAACGTGCACTAGACTCTTTCTGCAAAACAAGCAAAAAACTGTATAAATGAATAAAAAGTATGAGGTCTTGTTCATTAATACATTTAAAAAATGACCTTGACCAGCATAAAGTGGTTCCTGGAAATGAATGAACAAATAAATAAATATAATAATCGCTGACAAACTGCTGTGGTATAAAGGAGAAAAACACTTTGGGGTGTGTTATGGGAAAAACCATCCATTTCAGGGTGGTAACAGTAATTCCACTTCACATCTGTCCCCTGTCGTTGATGATTTTTTTTTCCTCATCATGTTCTATCATGCTTTATTACTTACATCTATCCATTTTCCGTATCGCTTATCCTACACAGGGTCACGGGGGAGCCTGGAGCCTATCACAGAGAACTCGGGGGACACCCTGGACGGGATGCTAACCCATCACGGGGCACAATCACACACACACACTCATAATTTGCAAATGCCAATCAGTCTACAGCACATGTCTTTGGACTGGGGGAGGAAACCAGAGTGCCCGGAGGAAACCCTTGGAGCATGGGGAGAACATGCAAACTCCGTGAACACAGGATGGAGGTGGGATTTGACCCCCAACCACCAGAGGTGCGAGGCACACGTGCTAACCACTAAGCCACTGTGCCCCCTATTCCTTACATAAATAAGAAAAATCACTGCCTGAGGAACCACATTTTGTTTTTTTAGACTTGCAAAGTCACACATCCTTGTGCACAACAGTGATCAGGAGGTCATCTTTGCATCTCAAATTTTGTTTCATTGGCGGTCAGATTATTTAAGCACACAACATCCCTGTATTCAGTGTTTATTATTCTAATGAGATGAAAATACAGGTTAAAAATACTGCCCATATTGTGTTTAGATTATAGGCTACACAACATAGCCTGAATATCGTATATTGCATTGTAGTACCCTGAAACTGATCGCATAACCCATAGGTTGCGTAACTTGTTTCAAAAGGTTCTGATATTATTAAATGGCGTTAATTCATGATTTTTTTTTTTTTTTTTTTGGGGGGGGGGGGGGGAGCGAACAGTGAAACCTGACTTTAACTGTAAAATTTAAATTTCTCCTATTATATGTCATTGTAACTATACTAGCAATGTCACCCTATGATGGCAGAGTGGCACACAACCCTCACGAGAAGGACAAAAATAAAGGACCAGAGGTACATCACAAATGTTTTAATATTAAAATACTCCTGAAACATATTTAAATGTACTTAATGGTGGACTTTTCCTTTAAGTATTAAAGGTGGCACTGAGTGTCCTCAACTGTAACACGCAAATGCATGATAATATGATACTATGATAACGAACCCACGTTCCTGAAGAAAATTCTAATGCATTAACATAAAAACAAACTTTACCTTAAGCGCCGTTTTCCAATCCTCAATCATCTTAGCTGTGACTTTTGTGGTCTTTTTTGCAGATTTTTTTGTCTTTTTCTCATCTTTCTGATCCACCTCCTCGTCTGAGCTGGGAACCTGAAATCACAGAGAACTATGCAGTTAAAACGAGTTGTTAAATGTTACTAAACATAATCAGTCCTTCCAGGATTTTGCGATCGCAGAAATTAAGGCAAAAATCAAGCAAACTTCAGTGGAGCTTGCAATTTTTTAAAAATTACTGCAGATTTTCCACAGATTTGGGTCAAGACGAGTCATGTGACATCAGAATGCGCGTTCAGAAAAAGCCTTCTTCGATTCATGTGCGTCGAACAGCTAAAAGGTCTCATTTACCAACAAACATCACTGCGAAAGACCGCGCAAAACAATTTCATGCAATCGCAATTTTGCCAATTCAAGTAGTTTGCCGCAAAAAAAAAAAAAAAAAAAAAAAAAAAAAAAAAAAAAAAAAAAAAAAAAAAACCATGAACAATTTGAAAATTGAATCACAAATTTTGAAAAATGCCGTGCAAAATCAAGCATTTTTGGCCGCAGTTTGCATCATATAAAAAGGACTGACACAGTTGTCAGATCCACTAGGGTTACTTTAGAAATCAATAATAAAAAAATATTAAATCTGACCAGAGAACACTCCTCCAAAAGGCTAGGTCTTTGTCTTGGTGATCACCTGCAAACTTCAGTCTGGCGGGTTTTTTTTTTTTTATGTCGGTCTTAGAGCATGGGTTTCTTTCTTGCATGATGGCCCTTCAGGCCATGGCGATGTAGGCCTCTCTCTCTCTCTGTCTCTCTCTCTACATAATTCCATATCTGATGCCTCCATCACCTTCACCAGCTCATTTGTTTTTTTTTTTTCCAGATCAAAGTTCTTTCAGATCAAAGTTCGTTCATCCCTGGCTATTAATTTGTGCCACATTGCTGAATAATCACGGGTCTGTGCGGTTCCAAGCTTTTAATGTCTGCATACAATTGTTAGCAAATATAAAAATGTAACGATGAACCATACTTGTTGAGGTCCGCCTTTTATTTCTGAGGTCTTGGCTGAATTACACAGTTTTTCCTAGGGCTCTAAATACAGCCATGCGTGCTCCTAATGAACTTCTAAATATGACAACTGGCCAAGCAGAAGCTTCTAAAAATCGTTACATCAATTTCTGGGATGTTTCAGACTGCGTGTAAACATCACTGGGATTATGATACGGAGAATAAATCTGTCTCTAATAGATGGTTTTAAAATTGACACTGATGTGAACAAAGTATATACCCTAACTGAATTGCCAAAAGAAATGTATGGTTACATGAAATGCGTGGAGTTGTGAAAAACTGAGAATAAATATTTATGTACGTAAACATTTTGCCTCAAACATATAAAACCAAATATTATATTCCCATATTGTCATGCTCGTTTTTTTTTTTGTTGTTTTTTTTTTTAAACAGGACAGCCATTTAGTAAATAAAGACGCACCTCCAGTTGAGATGGGAGTTTGTGGTATTTTTCTTCCTCGTCATCCTCTGAACTATCCGTGTCATCGAAATTCAGCAGCTTCTGGTCGTTGTCCTGCAAAAACTTGTAGAACTCTGGATCCGTATCCTTAAGCCTCGAGAGCTGGTCTTTGTGTTGAGATGCTTTGCCCTTCTGCTGATTTCTGCTTAGAGTTCTGCTGATATGAACCATAGCAAATGATTCATAATAAAGATCATGATCTGGATCATGACACTTTCACACACAGGATCAGTGAACACAGGGTTTAGGACATACAGCAACGTTTATTATAGCACATTCACTATAAAAGTACAGTTCTAATATTGTGAGATATGTCAGAAGTCGTTATTCACAGCTTATAAAGCAGCAATGCACGAATGTTAAATTAATATCAACGAAGTGACATTTCAGATAACATATGGTCAAACATTTTTTATTTTTGCTCCGCTAGAGGAAACAGGTCCCAAAGAAGCTACACTCACTTTATAGCATGTCGGCTAGTTGGCTAGCTAGCTCACATTGATTTGTACACTCCTGTTAAAGGTACTTCCGGTGAAATTGGCTTCTCTTCTTCCTTTTCATCTTCATCTGACAAGTTTTCATATTTTAAGTCAATAGTTATATGCCTGAAAAGTATCCTTTTCCATGACCGCTGATGCCGCTAACTCTATCAGGAAGTGGAATTTTATGTGGCGAACACAGACCAGCGGAGTGATACACACAGTGAAATGTCCCAGTGAGCATATACTAAACATAAGCGCTCTTGGAATGATGCACAACCAATCAAATTAGTAGACCACAATTAACTGTTGTATAATTTGTTCATTATGAACAACTGTTTGGGAATTATTTCACCACCCAGAATGAATTGATTTTTTTTTTTTTTTTTTTTTTGCACCTCCATCCTAACCCAACCACAATACTACACTAAAACACTTCATGAGCATTTTAAGCTGAGGTGTTTAAGGTTTGCGGATCTTCCAAACGGATCAAATTCTGCATACTTTGCTTTCACTGTTCAGTACTGTTAGACTGAGCTGAATTGGATGGACTGTATATGGGCAAATCATGAATAAAAGAGTGGGGTAGTTAGCAGCCATTTTGTAATATTTAACCAAAAAAACATCTGTTTGGCAGAGTAAGACTAAATAGTATGGGAAAGCTGACTTTTTTTATTTACTTATATATTGTCTGATTT
Source organism: Cranoglanis bouderius (assembly GCA_023630585.1). NCBI lineage: Eukaryota > Metazoa > Chordata > Actinopteri > Siluriformes > Cranoglanididae > Cranoglanis > Cranoglanis bouderius. Next base: position 9,860,714 of record CM042559.1, read on the forward strand.
GTAGAGTGCAGTCTGCCTGACACTGTGGTTATACAGAATGTATTCGTAAGTGTGGGGCATACTAATAACATTTAAACTGAAGTTCATTACTTTGCTATATTTATATATACACATTTTTATATAGCTGGTAAGTTTTATTGAGCATCTTGTAGAAGCAATCCCCTGCTGACTGTTTTTCATTAGAGATCAAGTGGCTTAAGAAAAATACATTGAAGGCTTTGCTTTTCAGCAATTGAAACATTTTCAGCATGTCGTTATTGAAAAGTAATAGTTTGCTGCTGTTTTTTTTTTTATTTATTTTTTTTATAATCAGTGTAACTACATTTTCTTTACAATATTCTCAACCACAACTAAAACCATACTCACTGGTCTTGGGATACAGCGTCATCTGTCCCATTCTCCAGGTCTGAAGCCTCATCTTCAGATTCATTCCCCTCAAAAGCATCAAATCCAGACAACAGGAATTCATCTACACTCAGATCCTCCAACTTCCTGTAACACGAACAATATGACACTGTACAAACGGTGCATTTGATGTTCTAGATTAGAGGTGTCAAATGCAAAATGCAGCTAGTTTGCCCAGTTTGAGTCTCTTATTTTCAGCTCATCCAACTTACTAGCAGAAAGTCTAGCAGGCATCATGTGAAGCTGGCTAAAGTTTACTTTAGACCAACAGTTAGTGCATTTATTTGAACTCGACAAGATACCTTGCAAGTATAAATCGGTACAGATGGGACAAGTTTTTAAGTTCACATCACAGTCCTGAGTGAACTAGCCATGTGAGTTATTCTGTACAACTACCATCAGGCTAAACCCTGAATCTAATTTACTGTTATGAAGAAAAGCTAATACAGAAATCAGGACGTCAAATGTCTCGCTATAAAACCCCTAATATCACAGTGCCCATAATTCACTGTATATAAATACTAAATACTAAAATACTAAAAGCTCTCTAGCTAGCTAGCGCTAATGTTCAGTACTTCTTACTACAGAGTAGAGAAAATACTAGTTTAAGCGATCAGCTCTATGGCCTATAAAGTCCTTATATTCTCTAACAACACTCCAAATGAATGATTTACGCTTTTAAATGAATACAAGAAACATCGCACTTAACGTTACCTCTTGGTCTTTCCTGCCATGCTGGATCCCAAACGTGCTTATGGACGCACTACCCACAATGCACCGCTGCAGTCTGTTGGTCTTTTGTGTCATGTTTTTTTCATACTGGAAGCCTAAAAATTAGCACATAGAAAATTAACAGACTACACTGTTTTTAAAACTATTTGCTTTCTGATGTATACTTAAAAATGATCAGGTAACGTAAAAACGTTATTTTTAAAGGTGTATGAAATCTATTAAAGAGTTTCAATGTATGAAACCAACAGCTGTCGGCGTGACGTAAAACAAAAAAAAATAATTCGTTTCATTCGGATTTCCACCTCTGTAAAACAGAAGGGAGGGAGTTATAGTGTTGCCAGGTGCATATTTTCCGTGAAAAGGCTGGCACTTTTGAGTTACTGGCAAGAGTGAAGGATTTGTCTGTGGGTTAAGTTTTTTTTTTTTTTTTTTGCATTAATTTGCATCCATATATTAAAGCAATACTTATGTATATTTCTGTATGAATGCATTAGGACTAATTATTAGGACGAATTATTCCACAGCCCTGTTGAATATTTGATTCTTCTTGGTCAGAAGGTGATGAATTAGGATTGGGGAAGGAGCCATGTTGCTTTGTTACTACCCGATTTGGATTATTTTCACATCCAGAAGTTTTCCTCTATTAATACGGTGACTTGCCAGCAATGATCATTTTCATTTATTATTAAATAACACGTTGTACTTTTAATCATTTATAGTTACTAACCTGCCCACACCTCTCAGCAGCTACCACTTCATATCTATCACTGTATAATGCTGCTACTGGACACTTACTATTATGACTCTCACTGCGGGGAGCACAGTGTCTTAGTGATTAGTGATTGCCTAATTTTGGGGTTGGGGTTTGAATCCTGGTTTTCTCTGGGTACTCCGGTTTCCTCCCCCAGTCCAAAGACATGCACTGTAGTCTGACTGGCATTTCCAAATTTTCCACAGTGTGCAAATGGGTGTATGAATGTGTGTGTGTCCAGGGTGTCCCCTGCATTGTGCCCTGAGGTCCATTGGATAGACTCTAGACTCCCCTGTAACCCTGTGTAGGATAAGTGGTATGGAAAATGGATGGATGGTTGTTACATTTGATGTTGTTGGATGTCCACAAAACCAGTTGGTCCCTGTTATCACATACCTTAATCATAGGTATACTTTATTTATGACATGCATTTTGTAATAAGAGATTTTTATTCTATGGGGAATTTATTACATTTTGTGTTTAATGAGAACTTCGTTTAAAATACATATCTATTTTTAAATACTAGTCCAATACCTAATACAATGTAGTAACGTTATCCATGATGGATTGGGATTTTTTTGTTTTTGTTTTTTTTGCTCGCGCGGATCTGGCAACCCCGGGAATGAGCTCTGTGTTTGGATGCTACATGTAATTACCACATGTCTGTTTATTTATTTTCTAGTTTCGTGTACAGTTTTAGGTGAGAGGGGGGGTAAAACATTGCTACAACTCAATAACATCGCGGCTGCTGGTAAAACTGGAGAGAGCTTTTCAGAGAAATAAGCAGGCGCTGTCATTCAGACACAGGCGACGTCGTCAGGTGAGTTCTGCTCTGAGGTGGTTAATTAACGATATTATAACCTTACGTATTAGCTAAGCTAGTTCACAAGTAAAGTTTTTTTTTGTTGTTGTTTATTGGAGGAAAGTAAGAAAGTAAGATACTGAGCTGAAGTAAACACGACTGTCTGAAATCTAATCTAATGAGTCGCAGCTTCTTTTCTCTTAGCGCCTTTGTTCAAGCTTTGACAGTCTAGCTCTGGGAAGAGAAGAAGTCACAGCTAGCCGGGAAGCTAACTAACTGCATTTAAAAAGAAAAAGCTGCTACCGGTAAACTGGTGCTTGGTCAATATCATGGCTAGGTGCTAGCTTATTGCTATCGTTTCCTGAAATAAATAAATAAATAAAATAAATAAACCGAAACACCACCTAAACGTCCAAACGATAACGTTAATCTTTAAATGTGCACACTAAAAGATTTAAACAAAAATCCAGTTTGGATTTAAAGACCCAAGACTGATTTCCAATTGCAATAAAGTTTTAAGGTGGACGGATTTCCTAACGTAAGAGACACCAAGCCAAGCTGATATGACGTTTATTTCCTCACTAATATGTTGTGAGATATTTTAAACATTTTGTACTGGAGTAATTATATCAGTGCGTAATTGTTAATCGACGGCGTTAGTATGGTTATAAATTATATATATATAAATATATACACACAAACGTTTCAGGCGCGCTACCTTAAATTATGATGTCAGCGCGCAGCACTCGTGCGGCTGCATTTACGTCAACAAGATACAAAAGCGCAAACTAGGTCTGTATGCATATTTCACGCGGACTGCACGGCTCAGTTGGCGGTTCGAGTCTGTTTGGTTTCATTCATCACCAGAGAAGCAGATCGAGGAAGCAGGCGTCTGTCGTTCCAGGTAAGAAAGCAGTGTTTCCCCCAGGGGATCCTGTGTGTAAATCAGCGGGGGGGAGGGGGGTTGGGGGAGGAAGTGCATGAGGTGAGGGGATGATGCTCAGTCATTTTACAGAGTAGTGCTGGGAGTCTGCATTGCTGGGCCATATGCACTATGGGCACTATAGGCTATAAACTAAAGAGACAGCTGTTATTATCAGGCCTGGAAAAGATTCAAAGCTGCATTTAGTCATTGCATCTGTTGTTGTGATGTGACTCAGTATGCTGAGTCAGACAGACTGGTGGTGGTGTATACAGGGATGGATGGGGTATTGGCATGGTAACCAGTGTGTCTACACACAGTGTACTTAAATGGGGGGGATGGATTGGGTGATGGTGGTCTTTCAGAGTAAAGCATTTCATTAGGTTGTCTTGATAGGGGCACATGCGGAAACAACACTTACACGAGCAGATTTTTCTTTGCCGGCTTTAACAAGTATAGGCTTTAACAAGTATAACCGTAAAAGGTTGGTTTGTTTGCTTTAGCTCTTTGTTTGACTAAAGGGTGCGTTAGGGAGGACAGAATAAAGTAAAGAGGTCACTCAGCAACTGCACACAGCACTCTTGCTCCATGTTCTTTTGTTTTCTTTTCTTTACTCAGTCCCAGTGATGCTCTTATTTAAGGAACGAATGAGAACATCATCATTAACACTGGTATGCTCACCTCTGTCCAACCTCGGTCTTGCTATTCACAGGTCATTTAAGGCCGCGATATGACGCCGATGTCCTGCTACATGCAGCCTACTTGCAATCCATGGGCTTCGATGACGTCTTGAACAAATACACAACTGATTAAACTATTTGGAATTTTGAAAATTCATGAAATCCTTTTTGTGCAGCTGCCTTTAATACTCCTGTTTGCTCTTTCCTACAGTAATCCACAGCCGGCGCATTATACCCTTTGTGAAAATGTGTTAAAGGAGCTGTTTATTATTTTAGTGCCCTCTGCTGATTGTAATGTGAAGTGCAATTTCAGTGAAAATCCTTTCACTGAAAAAGAGATGCTGATCCCTCCATTAAAACCTACCCTGCGTCCCAACTGGCATACTATCCGTACTAAACAGTGTCCGAGATGAGAATTAGTATGTCCCAAATCATAGTATGTTGAAATGAGCATCCCAAAGGTACCCAGACAGTCTACTATTTCGAGTAGATTTTCGATCCATGTGAATCCGTGGACAGTTTTTCAGCTAATATTGCCCGCAACTCCTTTTGTGAGGGATGAGGAGCTTTGTGACCAAATGCATTTTAGAGAGGTGTAAATGAAATGTGGAAAAATAAATCAAGGGAATGATAAATTAAATTGAACTATATAGTATAAGTTACGTAAGGAATAATGAATGAAGAAACGCTGAAATGCAATGAGGAGTTTGTTTATTGTGACAGTGTGCGTAACTAGGCAACATTGTTCTCTTCCTTTACATGACGTGTTAGTATGTCCCAGTACTTGCATACTCGATTACTACACACTCAAAAGTATGTACTTTTTCTTCACAAAAAGAGTAGATACTTTCAGTACATAGTATAAGTATGCCAATTGGGGCACAGGGCATGTATACCTCATGGATTACCTTGGGGAAAGGGGTGGGGCTGTTTCAGTTAAGGGGTGGGGCTAATGATCGTGCTGGAAGAATTGCAAACAGAAGCTTAAAATGAAGAAACTATTGAGATCTATTGCATTGTAATGCTGAGAATAAGTTACTCTAATGTATCTTTGAAATTATGATTACATTTAAAAGTTACAAACTTTACCTGTAAATGAAAATAGTGCTTACAGGATTGTCATGTTCAGCCTTATTTTTGGATCCCTATGCTGGCCTGTTTCTGACAGAAAGATTTGCAAGTTAGCCTGATAACATAGGTCAAGATTCACGAACATGTGGTTTCTTCTGTTCCAGATAGAAGAATTACGCCAAATCAAGAGCAGATACCTGGGCAACTTATACTGCGCAGTATAAATATATTGAGTGTCACACTGTACGAGATGATGCCAATAAAATCTTTTCACAAGATCAGTTAGGTTCACATGCGCTGCACATCAGATTATACAATAGATTCTGTCACAACACACATCATAGCAGGAAGTTTGGTTAAACATTTCTGACACTTCCAGAGCTTATTGGTTGCAATAGTCCTAAATCACCTGGTGGTGAGAACGTAATATTCAGAAATCTGAGACCACCAGTTTTAACTCACTACAAATGACGACTTCTACGATTTGTGATTTTTATCTGCAACAACTTTAACCTGCAAAATGGCAGCTGCCAACCTAGTATTTAAAGAGCTAAGAATTGATACATTTTCCGTACCGCTTATCCTACACAGGGTCACGGGGGAGTCTGCTTTTTTTTTAAGCTCCAACATTGTAGCTTTTATAGATAGTGAACATTTTGGGAATATGTTGTGTTTGTTGTATTATTCTTTTTTTAAGGAGATATTACTCCGGCTCAGTCTGGTCAAGCGTCATTAGATGTGTATTAAATGGCAAATTTCATTTTCAGAAGCATTGCTTCATTTCTGCTGTTATTAGTTTTCCACAGGCAACCGCTGCTTTTTTTTTTTTTATTTATTTTTTTTTTTTTAAATCACCTTTCTATCACCAATCTTTAATCCGCAGTGCATGTCGAGCCATCAGGTTTTGATAAGAAACTTTTTATACATGTTTTTGCTACATAAAGCAGACATTATTAATTAATATTTATCCATCATTTAAAATAAGATGTACTCATATATTATTGAGGCACTTTGGTACTGCAGCAGTTCTGATGAGCCCACTTTCATAAATGATGCCAAATCTGCTCTTTAGGAAATGAAAGGTGGCAGTAGGGAACCATTTCCTGTTAGTCAGAGAATGAAAATGTAGGCCCAAAAAGGTGCTAGAGTTAGCATTAGCAAGGACTGTCATGGCATCACTTTCACGCACGCCCAGCCGTTCATCTACTTGAAAGCCATGTTATATACACACGAAATTCAGCTCATACTGATTTATGAGAGTGGTGAAGAGTGTATTTGCTGTCCCGTTTTTCTTTGTAATGAGCTCACATGAGCTTTTAAGCACTGGTGTTAGCATCATCATTATCGTTAGCTGCACATTCAATATATTCTCCAACTTATTTGTACTAGTAAGAAATAAAAGGATCAGGTTAGCCCAACTGGTTGCATTATGGTTTTGTGATGCCTAGTGTGTTTCATGCCACCAGGGTTATTCGTAGAATACTTAGGAATTGTTCATGGAATACTTAGGAATTGTTAGGAAGTATTCTTAATCTTCTTAAGAAGATAAAATGAGAAAAATGTTGACCTTCATAAATCGGGCAATGGCTATAAAAATCCATGCCTGCAATTCTGATTCAGCCTATCAGAGGTTAGCTAATTGTAATCTTTTTTCCTCAGGTCTGAAATTTGGCAAACTTAGTTCAGAATTTAAGTTTAGTTTTTTTTTTCTTTTTCCAAACCCTCCTGCTGGAGCAGACCTATGAAGTTTTGATATTTAGGCAGTGGCCCAAAGGCTCATCCTTTGGTGATCCTTTTAATGTAATGTTCACATCCATGTGATACTGAGGAAATGGAGTGTGTCACATTGGAAAATAAGCCAAACCACAATACTTTTTCAATATGTCTACATTCTCCAAGTGCACCAGACTCGTCCATATGACCATAAAAACTAGAGCTTGATCTTGCAGTTGTCCTTCTTGCACTTCTCTAATGGTCTTATTGCTTCATAATTTGATTAAAAAATGATCAGAACAGTATGTTTCTGCATACATTTTGAGAGTGAACAATGCAGCGAGCATTGGTTAAGCAGGAACCATGTTTTTGTGTACAGTTGCTGAGACTGAGACTCAGGCAGCAGCAGGCCTTGGAGCGCAGCGCCATGATGGAGGGAGGCATGCAACTGCTGAATCGCGATGGCCACAGCATCTCGCACAACTCCAAACGCCACTACCACGACTCCTTTGTGTCGATGAACAGGATGCGGCAACGCGGCCTGCTCTGCGACATCGTGCTGCATGTGGCCAACAAGGAGATCAAGGCCCACAAAGTGGTGCTGGCGTCCTGCAGCCCCTACTTCCATGCCATGTTTACTAGTAGGTGATCTTACACTGTATACCACCTCATCAAATGCAAAAAATGTGAGAACTATTTAAAATAACTTGGACCATCTCAGTGTGTTGGCTAAATATTATTCAGGCTGTGTTTTTTTTTTTTTTCATTACTCTGGGTTGTGTTCTATTTTGTCCCATCTGTGTGAATGTGCCCATCTAATGCAATCACACTTGCATTCAAATATAATTTTAAAAGGATTTAATGTAGTCAGTAAAACAAAAATGAAATTTGTTATTAAAAATTCAACCCCAATTCCAAAAAGTTGGGATGCTGTGTAAAATGTAAATAAAAACAGAATGCAATGATTTGCAAATCTCATAAACCCATATGTTATTCACAGTGGAACATAGAAAACATATCAAATGTTGAAACTGAGGAAATGTACCATTTTAAGTAAAAAAAATATGGTAATTTTGAATTTGATGTCTGCAACACGTCTCAAAAAAGTTGGGACGGGGCAACAAAAGGCTGGAAAAGTAAGTGTTACTAAAAAGAAACAGCTGGAGGAACATTTTGCAACTAATTAGGTTAATTGGCAACAGGTCAGTAACATGATTGGGTATAAAAAGGATATCTTAGAGAGGCAGAGTCTCTCGGAAGTAAAGATGGGCAGAGGTTCACCAATCTGTGAAAAACTGCATCTACAATTTGTGGAACAATTTCAGAATAATGTTCCTCAACGTAAAATTGCAAAGACTTTGAATATCTCATCTACAGTACATAATATCATCAAAAGATTCAGAGAATCTGGAGAAATCTCTGTGCACAAGGGGCAAAAATCAATATTGCATGCCTGTGATCTTCGGGCCCTCAGGCGGCACTGCATTAAAAACAGGTATGATTCTGTAATGGAAAAAACTGCATGGGCTCAGAAACACCTCCAGAACTCATTGTCTGTGAACACAGTTCGCCGTGCTATCCACAAATGCAGGTTAAAGCTCTATCATGAAAAGAATAAGCCATACGTGAACATGATCCAGAAACACCACCGTCTTCTCTGGGCCAAAGCTCATTTAAAATGGACTGAGGCAAAGTGGAAAACTGTTCTGTGGTCAGATGAATTGAAATTTGAAATTATTTTTGGAAACCATGGACGCCGCATCCTCTGGACTAAAGAGGAGAGGGACCATCCGGCTTGTTATCAGCGCTCAGTTCAAAAGCCTGCGTCTCTGATGGTATGGGGGTGCATTAGTGCCTATGGAATGGGCAGCTTGCACATCTGGAAAGGCACCATCAATTCTGAAAGGTATATACAAGTTTTAGAGCAACATATGCTTCCATCCAGACGACGTCTTTTTTAGGGAAGGCCTTGTATATTTCAGCAAGACAATGCTAAACCACATACTGCATCTATTACAACAGCATGGCTTCGTAGTACAAGAGTCCTGGATGCTGAACTGGCCTGCCTTCCATCTAGACCTTTCACCAATTGAATACGCATCATGAAACAAAAAATACGACAAAGAAACAGGACTGTTGAGCAGCTAGAATCCTGTATCAGACACGAATGGGACAACATTCCTCTCCCAAAACTCCAGCAACTGGTCTCCTCAGTTCCCAGACGTATACGGACTGTTGTTAAAAGAGGGGATGCTACACAGTGGTAAACATGGCTCTGTCCCAACTTTTTTGAGATGTGTTTCTGCCATCAAATTCAAAATTACCTTATTTTTTTCCTTAAAATAGTATATTTCCTCAGTTTAAACATTTGATATATGTTTTCTATGTTATATTGTGAATAAAATATGGGTTTATGAGATTTGCAAATCACTGCATTGTTTTTATTTACATTTTACACGGCGCCAAACTTTTTTGGCATTGGGGTCGTATGTGAAACAGTTCATTATTATAGTTAAAGCTAATACTGTTGGTGTTTGTCTCAGAGTTAAATTTGTTCAGCATCCTATTGAATCACTTCCTGTTTCACCTCCTTTCCCACTGGCCTGTTTTCCATGTGTATTCTTTTCCCCTTCCTGTCTTAGGTCAGCAGGTGCCCTGTTTTTCCAATTTATCCTTATCACCACTGCCCCTCAGCCCAGAGTGTGATGGTACGTCTCAGGACAGAGTGGACAGTAGTGTGCCATTACTGTTCTGATCTTACCATACACCAACAGACCTCTGACCTCATCTCTAACCTCTGAGCAGTTGATTTAAACCAACTGCTTAGTACCCCTCACTGTGAGGAGGAGCTTAGAGGAGAAAATACTAGAACATGTAAATGTGAATGAAACGCCTCTTTGACTCTGTAGCCTGATTTGATAAACGCACCCTGTTTTGCTCAAATTACTTAATTTAACTTAAATGTCAGGCTTTATTATCAGCATGCTTTCTAACCCCCTGTCAACATGACCTTTCTTTTATGTCAAATCTGCTACTTGAAATTGTGTGCGTGCGTGTGTGTGTGTGTGTGTGTGTGTGTGTGTGTGTGTGTGTGTGTGTGTGTGTGTGTGTGCGCTCGCGCGCAGATGAGATGTCAGAGAGCCGGCAGACCCATGTGACGCTGCATGACATTGATCCACAGGCACTGGAGCAGTTGGTGCAGTATGCTTACACCGCTGAGATAGTAGTGGGGGAAGGCAATGTGCAGGTACAACTTAAGGGTGTCTGATATGGCAGAAATATCATACTTGAAAACATTTTCACAACAATCACAGCATCATGTAAATCTGGGCAATATGATCTGATATATCAATATTGTGATATACAGTGGGGTCCAAAAGTCTGAGACCACACTGAAAAATCTGGGATTTATTTTTATTTAAAATGCAAAATAAACAGACAGTTTTTGAATTTTCAAATATTTAAAACAAAGTAATGTTCAATATCTTGGATGTTTAATATGCATGATTCTGCACTAGGTCCTTATTTAAATGTAAGCAAATTTGTGATATTGACCATGTTACCTGCTTTTGTACAGAAGGTCAGATTTTCCTCAAGCCTAATCTCTTCTACTGAAGCAAGTGTTCAGACGACACTCCGATGGATTTGATCTAAAAATAGATCATCAGGTTTTGCACAAACTTGTGGAGTAATTTGTAATGAAAATTGTATTAAATTAGAAAAGAATGTAATTTAGAAGCATTTTCACTAGTGCTCTCAGACTTTTGGACCCCACTGTATAAAATGTAAGGATGGACTCTTCTGAGAGTATTGTGACGGTCAGGTGTCAGTGGGGTTAAATAATAATGCTGAACAAATTCAGACCTCATAGACAAATTGTAGACCTCCACAAGTCTGGTTCTTCCTTCGGAGCAATTAACAAACAATTTAAGGTACTGTGAGCATCTGTACAAACAGTTCTTGGGACTACACAGCCTCTGCATTGTTCAGGAAAGTGGCACAAGTTAACTCCAAGGGATGAACAAACTTTGGTCTGAAAAGGTCAACTGAACCCCAAGAAAATGACAAATTTAAAACTTGGTCGCAACTCAGTCTTCCAGCATGGCAATTATCCTAAGCATATTTCCAAAGTTGTAACAGCATGGCTTAAAGACAAAGCCATGACCTGAATCTCATAGAAAATTTGTGGACTGAACTGAAAAAAAATGTCTGAGCAAGGTACATATATTTTGATGTCCAATCAGCAGCTTGTTACTGTGAGAACAAAGAAGTTATAAAACTATCGATACCTGTGATACTCCAAGAAATTTTTATTGTGAGGTGATATTTATTGCATTAATATTGTATCATCATATTGCCTAGACCTAATGTGTCTTATTTCTTTTATTTCTCATAAAGTGCATCTTTATCTTCTATAAAGTTACACACACAGACTCCTAGACATTTCCCAAATAATCACATCAAAGAATCTAGACAAATAAACATTCCTGGCTTCTGCTCACAAAATCAGCGTCAAATTCAGCGTCTACACTGATTCAGTCTTGGTATTAATATCCAACGTGATTTGATTACATGTAGACAGCGTTAAGTAAAGGTGTGAATGATGTCAAATGTGTCATGTGATGAGTTCATCTGAGTAGTGTGAACTGTGATGTGTCCCTGACAACTTCAAAAGACCTCACCAGTGTTGCCACGTTCACGGTTTTCATGTGGAATTGAGTCACTTTTTGAGATGCGAAGCCACATTGTTGTCTGATACTAGAGTACTTTTTTTTTCTTCGGCAGGTTGATTTAAAAAAAAAAAAAAAAAAGAATTTGTCCAAACATACATTGAACATTAATTTGAACTACTACCAAACCATCAAGCAAAATAGCACTAGAGTGCAATTAAATCTCCAAATGAGATTAGTTCTCCTCCTGTAGAACTTGATGAGTTTCGCCTCCACACTAGTCAACTGTGGCTTCACATGTAGCGGAGGAATGATTTGCAAGCCTCCACTCTCCCCAGCTAGCTACTGGTTGGGAATTTACAAATGATCAAATTGGGGTTAAAAAACAAATACAATAGAGCATAAATGAGTTTTCATACTTGAAAGTCTATGCAATGGTAACATTTGAATGTGTGTATGTGTGAGAATTTTTTTTTTTTTTTAAATCCACAAACACTGACATTGTGTGACCATGCTTTCTCTTTCATGCTAGGCACTGCCTAAATTTGATTCTACAACTCACATTTTGCTTTGGTTACTTCCCTGTCTTCTAGTTGTTGAAATCATGTTTTATTATTTAATGAAAACCTTCTCAGTCTGTAATTGATGACAGTGTGAGCAACCTAAGCACGTGATGGTTTGATTAGGAAATCCTGGCTAAATATAAACACTTTTTTGGGGGAATGATTTTGAGGTCATATTTGGTTATATTGGGTGATATTTGCCAGATCTGGCAACCCTTCTATTCATGAAATGTGATCACAAGTGGTCATTGAAAATGCATTCAAGACACATGAACATGCCAGATGTGAGTGGCTATATTTCTCTGCTATTCACTGGTGATTGGATCACCAGAGATATTGATACCAAGTCTGGGCAGACTTTACTTAATCAAGCCCTATGATGATACAGAAAAAAGATTGTAATGTACAGTATATCTTGGCTATGGCTAAGCTTCAATGCTCTTGGTTGTGTGTATGGTCTGTGAAGACGCTGCTCCCGGCGGCCAGCCTCCTGCAGCTGAACGGAGTGAGAGATGCCTGCTGCAAGTTCCTGCTCAGTCAGCTGGACCCCTCTAACTGCCTGGGCATCCGTGGCTTCGCTGATACACACTCCTGCAGCGACCTACTCAAGTCTGCCCACAAATATGTCCTGCAGCACTTTGTGGAGGTGTCCAAGACTGAGGAGTTCATGCTGCTGCCGCTCAAACAGGTGAGGATGTTACACCGAGATTTTCAAAATGTGTTGTACAGGAGTTCAGCAATGGCAACTCAATTTTACAGTTAACGTGTAGCAGCAGCTTCCTTTTAGTATTTAACTTTTGGTCACCAAATTTTTCCTGAATGAACAAAAACACGATTATCAACCTATTTATACAATTTACCTAATTTAAAGTAAGGCACTCTGGAGTAACATACTACTGTCTGAAGACATTTTTATGTAAAGGCCTATTCACTGGCTGTCCTCTTTGTGTCAAGAATGCTATGTCCTAAATGCTTCTTTTTAACCCAGTCTCACTTGAGAGCTCTGTCATCACTCTTCACCTTAATGATGTCCCAAGAGTATAGATTGGAGAAGGACTGCAAGGATTAGGGTGAGTTTTGAGACAGCAGCAAAAGTAGCCAGGGGTCTGTGAAACATAGCCAGGGGGTCTTTTTTTAAATTTAGCTACAGTGGTGGAAATCAAACCCACCAGTTATTATATTGTTATATTTATTATATTGAATTCTTATAGTTTTTAGCCTGTTTCAGTAATCCCTTGAACTAAATGGGTTTAAGGCCTATAAATAATGTCACAGTGTAACTAATGCATTTTGTCAATGGAAGTTCAGCAGCAGAAACCTCTCGTCATAATACATAGACAAAATATACAGTTAAATACAATAAATCTGTACTGAGGGTCCATGAAATTCAATTTACAGTTAAAGGCTACAAAAGGTTTGAGAGCCCCTGCTCTAATCGATGCCTCATTCCTACATCTTTGTAGCCTATGACCCTGAAATCGATTGAAGTGTGCCCTCATTAAGAATGCATCAGTTCTTTAAATAGACTGAGAGGAATTAAGGAGAGAGGAGGCTCTCCAAGAGAGGATACACAAGCTTCCTTGTTATTGTAGGATGTGATGCATTATGTGGGTTAAATTCTCCAACCTGACAAGAATGTCTAAATACAAAGTGATAATATAGTAAAGAACATCCATCCATCCATTTTCTGTACCGCTTATCCTACACAGGGTTACGGGGAGCCTGGAGCCTATCCCAGGGAACTCTGGGCACAAGGCGTCGGGACACCCTGGACAGGCTGCCAACCCATCGCAGGGCACAATCACTCACACACCCATTCACACACTATGGGCAATTTAGAGATGCCTACAGCACATGTCTTTGGACTGGGGGAGGAAACCGGAGTACCTGAAATCCCAGAAGCACGAGATAACATGTAAACTCTGCGCACACAGGACAGAGGCGGGAATCTGATCAGATCTGTTATGACCAGCGACAGGTTATAAAGTTAGGCAACAAGTCAGTAATAAGTAATGCATAGTTAAGTGAAGCTTCAGTGAGCAAGGAAGTATCTGTTGACAAATACATTTGCTGAAATGCTTCCTTTCCTCTTGTCCCCAGATGGAGGAAAGGAAGCGAGCAATGACATGCAATTATACAAGTGAAAATCTCAGATCTCTGCCAGTCAACATGTGTGAGCCTAGACACAAATCCTATGCTAGGCCATCATCCTGAATCTTTCAGGTGTCATGAATAGGGCCAGCGGTGGCTTAGTGGTTAAGACGTTGGGCTACTGATCGGAAGGTAGTGGGTTCAAATCCCAGCACCGCCAAGCCGCCATTGTTGGGCCCTTGAGCAAGGCCCTTAACCCTCAATTGCTCAGATGTATAAATGAAATAAATGTAAGTCGCTCTGGATAAGGGCGTCTGCCATAAATGTAATGAATGTTTTTTTCTGCTTTATCTCAAATGATCTCTTATATGCAATGTTTGTCTGTTCTTAATCCTCTCTCTTTAAAGTAAAAGCTCTTTTTTGAGTAAACTGACTAGTGGTTCTTTTGCTTAGTTGAGGTCTTTCACTCTCATGCTGAAAGGCTGTTTTCCTTAAATCCTTTTTAAAAATCCCTTTTCAGGCGTTGGTGGTGTTCTATGACTGACAGTAGTTGATGAAAGGGTTGCGCTGCTTGGTTTCTTTCGCTCTCTCTGTCTTGCTGTCTGTGTTCTCTCAGTGTTTTTCACAGCAGGTGTTGGTTGCTTGTGTCACTGCAGCAGTATGCAATTTATCCCTGTGCCATGTGCCGAGATTTAAGGCTTAAGACCAGGGAAACTCATGATTGTTTCCCTTACACCAACAAGCATACACTCACCGAACACTTTATTAGGAACACTATACCAACACTGGGTAGGGCCTCCCTTTGTTTTCAAACCAGCCTCAATTCTTCGAGGCATGGATTCCATAAGATGTTGGAATCTTTGAGATTTTGGTCCATGTTGACATCCTGCAGGTTTTTCAGGTGCACTTTGAATCTCCCGTTCTACCACATCCCAGAGGTGTTCTATTGGATTCAGATCCAATGATTGGGAAGACCACAGAAGAACACTGAACTCATTGTCATGTTTATGAAACAAATTTAAGGCAACTTTTGCTTTGTGACATGGTGCATTATCATGCTGGAAGTAGATTAGAAGAACCATTAGAAGATGGTTAAATTAGCCACTATTGGGGCGGCTGTGACTCAAGTGGTAGAGCGGGTTGTCCACTAATCGTAGGGTTGGCAGCTTGATTCCCAGCTCACATGCCAAAGTGTCATTGGGCAAGACGATGTCAAGTGTCGATGGCAGGCTAGCACCTTGCACCGTGTGTGTGTGTGTGTGTGTGTGTGTGAATGGGAAATGGTGTAAATCACTTTGTAGAAATGCCGAGGTTAAAAGGCGCTATTTAAGTGCAGACTATTTATTTATATTATATTTATTTAAATTGTGGCCATGAATTGATGCACATGGTCAGCAACAATACTCAAATAGGCTGTGGCATTCAAGTGATGATTGGTATTAACGGGTCCAAAGTGTAACAAGAAAACTTTCCCCACACCATTACACCACCTTCACCAACCTGAACTGTTGACACAAGGCAGGCTGGGCCCATGGATTCATGCTGTTGGTCCCAAATTCTGACCCTAACATCTGTGTGCCTCAGCAGAAATAGAGATTCATCAGAACAAGCTACATTTTTCCAGTCTTCAACTGTCCAGTTTTGGTTAGTCTGTACCCGCTGCAGCCTCTGTGTGGCCTCTTGGCTGACAGAAGTGGAACCTGACATGGTCTTCTGCTGTTGTAGCCAATCTGCCTCAAGGTCTGATGTGTTGTGCATTCCGAGATGCTTTTCTGCTCACCACAATTGTATAGAATGGTTATCTGAGTTACTGTAGCCTTTCTGTGAGCTAGAACCAGTCTGGCCATTCTCTGTTGACCTCTCTCATCAACAAGGCGTTTCCGTTCACAGAACTGCCACTCAGTGGATGTTTTTTCTTTATTGCACCATTCTAAATAAACACTAGAGGCGTGAAAATCCCAGGAGATCAGCAGATGAGTAGAAATACTCAAACTAACCCGTCTAGCACCAACAGTCAAAATAACTGAGATCACATTTTTGCCCCTTTCTGATGGTTAATGTGAACATTACCCGAAGCTGCAGGCCCGTATCTGCATGATTTTATGCATTGCACTGCTGCCACATGTTTGGCTGATTAGAGAATTGTATGAATGAGTAGGTGTGCAGGCGTTCCTAATAAAGTGCTCAGCTTATAACATCCAAGTGAAAGATAGCCAGGAAGAAACTGGTAAGAGAGGCTACCAAGATGTCTACAGCAATTCTGAAGCAGTTGCAGGAATTTATGACAAAGAGTGGTCATTGTGTGCATGTGACAACAATATCACAAATTCTCCACAAATGTGGCTTGTATGGGAGGGTTGCAAGAAAAAAGCCACCCATGACTGAGCTTTGCCAAAACGCACCTTGAAGATTCTGAGGCCACATTGAAAAAGGTGTTATGGTCAGATGAATTATTTGGCTGCAACACCAAACGACATGTCTGGCGGAAATCCAATACAGCTCACCATCCAAATAACATAATTCCTACAGTAAAGCATGAAGGTGGTAATATCCTGTTATGGGGGTGTTTCTCTGCAACAGGGACTGGAGCACTTTTCAGGATAGAAGGAAAATGCATGGGGCAAAATACCGTCAAATTCTTGAGGAAAATCTGCTGCCCTCTGCCAGAAGGTTGTCAATGGGAAGAAGGTTTACATTCCAACATGACAATGACCCAAAGCACACAGCAAAACTGACCACACAGATTCTTTTCTATACCCACTGTATTCTTGCAGACATGCACAAAAATACCGGTATGCACTTATGACTAGGACTGTACTGGGCATGGGTGTGTCCACTGTGTTTTACCCCTGACCTCGCCACTATGGAGAAAATTCTGTGCCAGCGTGAAATATAATCACATCTGTGAAGAAATCTAGAAATATAATATATAATATAATATACCTTCTTAAAAAGCAATCCTCTGCGGACCAGCAACATACCAGAAAAGCAATACTGATTACATTTCATTCTGGCTCAGATCCTTCAGTTTCAGCCATATAGTTAGGATATTCAGCACATGTATACTGTTTATTGGTATCTTTTTGTTTTTCTACATCAGTGGATATGCACAAACTAGATGGAGAAAACACTATAGACTTAATAGCTCAAAGTACATTGTGTGGAATTTGAGGTCATAAATAATTATCAAATAAATGTTTATCAGATTAAATAAAAAAATTTGTAAACTGAAATTCAGCAATTATAGAGATGTGTATGCCATGTATTTTGAAAGAGATTAGATTATTAACTGATTTGTGTAGATCCAGGGATTTCCCATTATCAGATCACTTATGTGCATATACATGTGTCAAATGGGATAAATTGAAAATGTATGTTGCTGTGTTTTGTGTGTGTGTGTGTGTGTGTGTGTGTGTGTGTGTGTGTGTGTGTGTGTGCTACAGGTGCTGGACCTTATCTCTAGTGACAATTTGAATGTTCCATCAGAGGAGGAAGTGTACAGGGCTGTATTGAGCTGGGTCAAACACGATATTGATGGGCGGAGGCAGCATGTACCCAGAGTGAGTCTATTCCTGCCTGTCAAGTATACTTTATATGTATACAGCACAATATACTGTATATATCAATATATATGCACATATATAACCTATTACTCAGTCATCTCTTCTCTGGCTCCCTCCCGCTGATGCCCTGTCTGCTTCAATCTGACACACTGGGCAACATTTACCTCCAGCTGATGAAGTGTGTGCGTCTGCCGTTGCTGACGCGGGACTTCCTGATGAGTAACGTGGACACGGAGCTGCTAGTGCGCCACCACTCTGAGTGTAAAGATCTGTTGATAGAGGCGCTGAAGTATCACCTGATGCCCGAGCAGAGGGGCGTGCTGAGTAACTGTCGCACTCGGCCCCGTCGCTGTGAGGGTGCCAGCCCTGTGCTGTTTGCTGTGGGTCAGTACATCAAGATACATTTTCAGTATTTTAATGAGAGGCCGGCTTCTAGTTGATATCAGTTAAGCAATCCACTGTGATCTCTCTCAGGTGGTGGCAGTCTCTTTGCTATTCATGGAGATTGTGAGGCCTATGACACCAGGACAGACCGCTGGCACATGGTGGCGTCTATGTCTACACGACGGGCCCGAGTCGGAGTTGCTGCTATTGGGAATAAGCTGTATGCTGTAGGCGGGTACGGAGCCTCTTATCCTTGTCTCTGGTATGCTTTCTCTGTTATTCTTGGAGTACATCCACCTGAGCTTGTGTTAGCACATCACTGACTTTCTAAGAGCTTAAAAGGTAAAAGTCACTCATTCCTTCTCTGGTTCCCTCCTACTGATATAAATTCTGTTGAATTTAACCTTTGATTTCTTGACGTCAGATATGACGGCACATCTGACTTGGCCACTGTTGAGTCATATGATCCTGTGACCAACGGCTGGCAACCAGAAGTATCTATGGGAACCAGGAGGAGCTGTCTGGGTGTGGCAGTGCTTCATGGCCTGCTATATGCAGCTGGAGGCTATGACGGTGCATCCTGTCTTAACAGGTAAGGTATCCTCAAGGGTTGGAAAGAAAAACAGCAGTAGGTAATAAACCACATAAATAAACCTCCTCTTCCAGGAATGTCAATACTGTATTGATAATTAATGAGAGATAGATTCCCTAAAAGAATACTACCACCCCACACTCTGGTGGTCAATACTTTTATTTATTTATTTGTTTGTTTGTTTTTGTTTGTTTCTGTCTTATAAAATTATTTCAGTTTTGCAATTTCCTTTTTTTTCTTTGCTTATTTCTAATATTTGTAATAGAAAATTTGCACATCACAGAATATACTGTAAATGGGTTTCACATGGATTCATAAATTAAATGTTGTTAAATGTTTTGAAACAGATCTTGAACATTAAATACAATAAAAGTCTTATGTACCCATGATCAGACTCACCTAGCCCCACATACATTTTAATATTCTGTAGTTTAAATAGTTTTTTACTGAGAATTCCTGTTCTGCTGAACATAATATCGACATTAACTGCTTTGGGTGGACATTTAAAGTGATATGTTCTGGCCAGCAGTTTCCAGTTAATGTCCCTTGTTGCATTTCTCTGATGTACTAAAATGAACTAGTTAAATACCATTAGGTAACATAAGCAACCATCTTCCAATTTTACCCTTAATGTACAATATATGGCGAAAGGTCTGCGGACACCTGACCATCAAACCCATATGTGGGCCTTCCCTATATATCAGTGCTTTAAAGGAATGGATTATTTTGCCTTTGCTGTATCCACTAATATTTTATTGGCATCATAAGCACTTGTTTGCTTTTCTTCTTTTATCCTCTAGTGCAGAAAGGTATGACCCACTAACTGGCACCTGGACCTCCATTGCTGCTATGAGCACTAGGAGAAGATATGTGAGAGTGGCCACCCTGGGTGAGCTTTTTTTTTGGAAGTAACCTCTCTGCATAACCTACCGAAGAATGATTTAATCGCCTATGGTTGTGAATGACAACACTCACAGTGACAACTCACAATGACAACACTCGTTAGTGTTCCTGCAAAATAGGACTGATTCATTTGGCAAGACAAGACCTGTAATTTACAATCCCCTCTGAAACTATTGGAACAGCAACGCCAGTTCATTTGTTTTTGCTGTAGGCTGAAGACATTTGGGTTTGAGATCAAAAGATGAATACGAGAAGAGAGTTTAGAATTTTAGATTTTACTACCTGGTATTTATATGTAGACGTATTAAATGACAGAATATAGCACATTTTTATAACAGACCACCCAATTTGTAGGCAAACAAAAATATTGGAACATGTGACTGACCTGCGTTTCGTTACTCAGGTGTGTCCTGTTAGATTGATTGTTTCAACATTAAATTGCTCTCAACATCTATTCTTGGTTTTAGACTTCAATTTCACCTGTGAAGACTGCATTTGTTGTTAAAAAGGATAAGCCAACATGAAGATCAGAGAGTTATCTATGGGAGAAACGCAAGCCATTTTGAAGCTGAGACAAGAGGAAACATCAATCAGAGGCATTGCACAAACATTGGGCATAGCAAATACAACAATTTGGAATGTCTTAAAAAAGGAAATGTCCAGCCAAGGAAACCAGCAACAGCTGATGACAGAAACATTGTGAGAGCTGTGAAGAAAAACCCAAAAACAAGTCAGTGGCATCACCAACAACCTCCACAGGGCAGGGGTGAAGGTATCACAATCCACCATTCGAAGAAGTCTTTAGAGCAGAAATATAGAGGCCATACCACAAGATGCAAGCCACTCATCTACACTAAGAATCAGAAAGCCAGATTGGAATTCACAAAGAAATACAGAGATGAGCCAAAAAAGGTCTGGAACCAAGATTATCCTTTACCAAAGTGATGGAAAGGCCAAATGCAAGCTCATCTGTGAAACATGGTGCAGGTAGTGTCATGGCTTGGGCTTGCATGGCTGCTTCTGGAACAGGATCACTAATTTATTGATGATGTAACTCATGATGGTAGCAGCAGAATGAATTCAGAAGTTTACAGGAACATTTTATCTGCCAATTTACAAAGAAATGCATCCAAATTAATCAGGAGGAACTTTGTAATGCAGCAAGACAATAACACTGTCAACTCAACAAAAGGACTTTATCAGTGGGGAAAAGTGGAAGGTTTTAGACTGGCCAAGTCAGTCAACAGACCTTAACTCAATTGAGCATGCATTTCACCTCCTGAAGAGGAGACTGAAGTGAGAAACCCCTCAAAACAAACAACAACTGAAGGTAAAAGCCTGGACAAGCATCACAAAAGAAGAAACCAACAATTTGGAGATTTCAGTGAGTCAAAGGATTGATTAAGTTTTTGCAAGCAAAGCAACCAAATATTAAGTGTTATTTAATTCAATTTACTTATAGATTGATCTATTCCTTTACTATTGCCCACCTAAAAATTGGGTGGTCTGATACAAAAGGTTCTGTGTTTTATGTTGTTTAACACATCTAGATGTAAATACCAGGAAATAAAAGCTGAAATCCTAATCTCTCGTCTCCATCTTTTGATCTCAAACCCAAATGTATTTGGTGTACACCACAAACAAATGAATTGGCCTTGCCGTTCCAATAGTTTTGGAGGGAACTGTATATTAAGTTTCACAAGTTTGACTTTTTCCTGAAGTGGCTGCTAATGCATAAAGCAATGTTACCTTTTTAACTCCCATTAACAAAAGTATACCTGGCTCTGTTTTCAGATGGCAGTCTGTATGCAGTTGGTGGATATGATAGCTCCTCACACCTAGCCACAGTGGAGAAATATGATCCACAGGTACTTTATTTAAATTCCTGTAAAACTTAGCAGAATAGCTTTTATAACTTTATACTATCATAAAAATGTATGACTTATTTCAAAATTTTGTATGATATCAGGTTTCAGTTTTAAGATTTCTAAGGCAAGTTGTTTTATTTTTCCAAGTGTTTCTAGACCATAGTCATGCAATTTTATACATATCTCCCATGCAATGGATCTAGCAAGCTACTTTGACTTTTATTTATATTTTTCTGGCCCAGAAATAAGCTCCACTCCCAGTCAGGACAGAGCTGTTCTGTCCTGGTCAATTTTATAAGTAGTTTCACCAAGGGGTTTGGGAAAGGCAATTGTTGCAATTACAGTTCACCTCACAGGCAGAAGACAGTGCTAAATGTTGCAGATTACTTCTTTAATAGACTTTTTAGGTTTACCCCCAAAGCCACTCACCATTGTTATTATTTTTCTGTCCTTAGAGTAATGCATGGACTGCCATAGCCAACATGCTAAGCCGGAGGAGCAGTGCTGGTGTTGCAGTACTGGAGGGAATGCTCTATGTTGCTGGAGGCAATGATGGAACCAGCTGCCTGAACTCAGTGGAGCGGTACAACCCCAAAACAAACACATGGGAAGGAGTGGCCCCAATGAACATCCGCAGGTAAGCAACTGCCTCAGTGAACATCTGCAGGCAAACAACTGCAAGTGTGAGTGCTGGGTGTATTGTGTAAACTGGGTATAATGCGCCTTCAAAAATCACTTGAACTCAAGAAAGAATTGGGTAACACTGTAAGATCAGAGAGTTCAGACTGAACTACAGCAGCTAATGGCACAACAGTCAATTTAATCATTATTTAATCATGAAGGGTTTCTGATTGCAGAGCAAGCAGTTCAAATTGTCCAAGCAGCAAGAGATTTGTTTTCACCAAATTTCTGAAACTTTGTGGGTTGCAGAACTCTCCTGAATGAGAATTACACACTTCTTGAACAAGTTCCTTATTTGCATTTCCACTGACTCAAACTGTGCAATGTATCCAACATTAAAGTAGCTAACAAAGCAAATACGGAGAAAGGCTGACGTTGTGTTCTTTATTGTATTGCTAAGATTATTGTAGCTCTTAAAACCAGCTGCACAAAGCACAGTTTCAGTTTTTCTAGCTTCTTGTTCTCGCTGCTTCTACAGCAAATAAACCCTTTCATAGAACACGCTTCTATTGTTTTTGACTTATCACTTTGTGAAAATCAAAGCATCACAAATATTTGCTGGTCATGTCACTTGTTAGCTAAACACAGGTTAATAAAATGCTGGGTGTGAGGTAGAGGTCAACCAATAGTGGATTTTACCAATACTGAAGTTGGGCAGTACCTGCCGATAAGCGATTAATCAACCGATAGTTTTTAAAATTGATACTGAATGAACACATACCACTCAAAGTAAAATATTGCTGAACTTTTTACAAAAAAAAACAGTACTGACTGTACCATGAAAATGTATTGTACTTTTTTTTAATGAAATAAATATATTCATCTTAATATATATTAACTATTAATAAATATTAAAGTAAACAAAAGATATACATCCAAACTGAACCAAAAAGTAACACCCCAAATAACATACAATACAATAACAAATTTATCCAAAATTAATCAAAAACTCTTCATATAACACAACAAAATTTGTCAGTGATGGTTTTTATTTCACCTCTAGAGGCCGCTCTCGTACTGTAAAAAGACAGCGGATCCTTCTCAGCCGCTCCCACAATGGACACAACTGGGACAAACTATCTGTGTGGGTTTTTGCCAATAACCGATAGTTCCAGCAATCGATTATCGGTGCCGACTAATCGTCAAAACTGATCAATCAGTCGACCTCTAGTGTGAGGGTTGGTCACTCTCTGTAGATTGCGTTTGATCAATCGGCAATCAGCAATTTCAACCTCAGTATTTCCCAATCAACAGAAATTCTAGGGTACTCCCAAGCAGGAATTAGAAAGATTCCTGGAAGTATAGCCCAGGTAGTAAAATTGGCACTGGTTCCTGCAGTGGAAACAGAATCAACATTTCTGAATATCTTTGCACATTTAAGCCCTGAGGTTCTGTCTCAATCTCACTGCCATCCCAATTATTTTAGACTATGCCTATACAGTTAGATAACGATGCATTCATCTTTAGCAGCTACTTTATCCTGCTCAGGGTTATGGTGCATCCAGATGGGATGCCTGTCTATCACAGATCACCATGCACATGCATTTGTACACCCATTCACACCTAGAGGCATTTTGGAGAAGAAAAATTCACCACCTACATCACTATGCCACCTTCGATGAAAATGCCTAATTGAATTCATTATATATATATATACTATGAATATTGTAAATATTCTCATCCTCTTCAGGAGTACTCATGACCTGGTGGCCATGGATGGCTGGCTCTACGCTGTTGGTGGAAACGATGGTAGCTCCAGCCTGAACTCCATCGAGAAGTACAACCCGCGCAGCAACAAGTGGGTGGCAGCATCGTGCATGTTCACACGCCGTAGCAGCGTCGGAGTGGCCGTTCTGGAGCTGCTCAACTTCCCTCCACCCTCCTCGCCAACGCTCTCAGTCTCCTCCACCAGCCTTTGACAAAGGGTGAAGACCCGACTGAGCTCCAGCGGCCTGCCCTGCGTGGCCAAGAGGCGCAACTGCTCAGTGTGAGCTCTGGTGGGAGAGAAGCAGCCCATGGACCATAGCACAGATGAAGAGAGGTAAAACAGGTTGAGTATAATATGAAAAGTGAAGCCCACACACTTCTGCCCTCCTCACCCTGCACCTTCTATCCCAATGCTTGAAAGTGCAGAGTCCCTCTGCCATTTTGAAGTCACATGTATATGATGTATACTATAATGTATCTATTTGTTTTTTTGGAGAAAAAAAAAGTCATGATATTGCAATAATATATAAAAATGAAAGATTTCACTTAGGAATGTAGTTCTTCGGTTCTGCCATGCATGTTTACTGAAATTTTGTCTTGGCAGAATAAAACATTGTAGTGCTGCTGTGCCACACTAGGTGGCAGTGATGTGCAACGCTGCCACATTTCACCATTGTGCATGGACGCACAGAAGCAGAGAGACTTCAAACAGTGCTGGATATTTAATATGATCTAAACCTACTCGAAATATTGACCAGAGAATTCAAGTACATGTTGAATATATTTTCTTATTTATTTTACTAAATGTAATATATAAACAGATGACACTAATTCAGAGATGTTTTATGCAGAAGGACCACTTTGGAGAAAGAAAAAAAATGTCTGATATTTAGATATCAGAGATGGTAGAAGATGTGATTAGTTTAGAATGTCTGAGGTTTTTTCCAGTGTAGTTAAAATATTGAGTTCATAGCCATGTAGCCATGTATCCGAAGCCTTGAGAAATTATTGTATGACTCCACAATCATACCATAACAAAGGAGGACGTTGTAGTCAAAAGCCTTTCTATTAAAGAGTATAGCCATACTGAAAGTGGATGTGACCTACAGCAACCTCACGTTACCTCACAATTACTTTTCGCGCAGTGTTCACAGATTTGTCTTGAGAAAGCCGAACCCAGTTCTCGGTGATTAATTGTAGTCTCTCAGCACAAACGTGACTCCTGTATTAGAGTGACAATTATAGATACTTTATCCTGTTTCCTTCACTTGTGTAGGATTCACTCATGTGTATATATTGCATTTCAGAACATTCACTGCTTTTGCACCATAGGGTTAGATCTGGTTAGAGTGTGTGTATGTGCTGCCGAGATGTCATGGGTATTAGCAACTACCAATGCATCCTATTTTAGTGGAGAACACTGACTTGGAGGATTTAGATATATGAATTCAGATAGTGAGGACGCAGGATTACAAAACCCTTACTCATTGTCGCATACACTTTGATTTAAAATAAAATGTAGCTTAACTTCTAAGAAGTTACCTTTTTTTTCCTTTTTGGAAGGATTTTTGTTCTTGAACAAACCCATGTTAGGTCAGAAGAAGCTTATATGCAGGGACTATGAGTGTTAAGTCAGTCTATAGAGGCTCTCTGTCTCTTTCTGTGGCAGGGACAGTGTCCTGGTCAAACCAGAATTTTTCCCAGGATAACCAACCCAGAAAAAAAAGACTATGTACATAAACAGATATCCATATTCAAATGTGCAATGTGTATGTAAACATGGATTTTTTTCAGTTCATTTTGTTTTAATGTGTGTTGTGGTTGTTTATTTATAATGTTTTGTTATATTTATGAAAGAAACTTAATTATTACTTAATTATTTTTTGCACTATTGTCAGATGGAGCAATATACTACTGTACACAAAAAATAAAGCTGTTTTCAAAAGTAATGTGAATTATTTTAACTTGGTACTAAAATGTTTTTGGTCAAAAGTCTGAAGCCTGTACATATAATAATATATGTAATATATTATTATAATTACATACTATAATAATAATAATAATAATATTATTATTATTATTATTATTGAATTATATTATTAAACAATTACTATTTTAGATTATAAACCATATATTATTCAATGTTTTTGCTTATTATTTTTGTTATTATTATTATTATTATTATTATTTGTATTAGTTATAGGCATATTTGTTAGAAAACATTTCTGCTTTGAAAACCCTTTTCATCTTTGAACCTTGTTGAGATCATGTTGACAGACCCGCAACTGATATACCTGACAAAGCTAATTGAATTTACATATTCACTCTTTAATGATCACTAATGATATAGGAATAGTTACAGGCTAAATTGCTTTAAGCTTGAGATATGTTAGTGTAAAGGAACACATAATTGAATTAGCTGTATTGTGGTGGCCAAGGCTGCATGGCCATCTGCAGGAATGGTTTAGTACTTTACAGTGTCAATTTGTCCTCTTGCTCTCTGACTGATCCACGCAGACAGCTGAGCATTCTCACTTTACCCTCCATGACTTCAGTTACACGGCATGCACACCTGTGAGCTCTTACACTCTTAGACTATTAGAAAGTGTGTCTAATAGGAATAATATGGGACCTTCACTCTGAGGAAGTTGCTCATGTGTGGAAAGTAGGGTTGTTGTTTTGTTTTGTCTTGTTTGTGGATGTTGATTGTAGGTCTGGATGTATGCGTATAGAGTGGGGAGGAGAGTGTCAGGTCTAGCCGCATGCCTCTGAGCACATCTAATAGCTAGCAGTCCCTCAGCCTGCACTGATTTGAGGGACTCTGATGACTTTACAGCCTGGACAGGCGACCACAGGCTTAGAAATTCAGCACAGACCAAGTGACCACAGTTTTTTTCAACACAATCCTGTGCTTATTCCCAAACATCTGTCCAGATCCAGTACATACAATACTGCAGACCTTCATACAAACACTTAACTGTGCTAACGATTTAACACTTATATACAAGCCATTACAATAGTCTAGACAAGATGAAATAAAAGCATGTATAACTTTCTCCAGGTCATGAAGAGAAATAACTGGTTTGATTGTAACAAGAGCTCCAAGTTGAAAGGAACTGCTTGAGTTGATTTGATAATCAAATCTTAGGACAGCGTCAAAAAATACCCCCAAGTTCGTGACATGCAAACATATTGTTGCAGTCATCCTAGATTATTTATTATACAGTTTATAGCCAAAAAACTCTGTTTTCATTTAACTGGATTAAACAGTGATGTAACCAAACACGACAAATATGTATCATCTGAAATGAACCTACCAGAAAGGTTTACAGGACATCTTTTATCTATCTATCTATCTATCTATTTATATATTTATTTATTTATTACACACACACACACACACACACACACAGTTGCAATCAAAATTATTCAACCCCCATTGCAAATCAGGTTTACTGTAAAAATTTACAGACTTTCAGCTGTTTGCAATGCACAAATCAAACAAAAGCAATTGAAATAGTTCAACACAATGAATGCTTCAAGTGGTTTCCCCAAATTCAACTGTAAATGCAACTTATAATGACTTCTCCAGTTTCAAAATTATTCAACACCCTGAATAGAATCCCTCAAAACAGCACAGATATGCAAAACAGGAGTTGTCTCAAGCACACTTGATGCAACTAATCATGGGCTTCATTAGTTGCACCAGGTGTGCTTGAGCTGGAACACATGAAATACCTGAACTGGCTAGGGGTTTGTTGAGTGTCACGTTTGACCGTGTGTTTGAAATATGGCTAGGTCAAAAGAATGGTCCAAAAAGCATAGTTTGCAAGTTCAAAGTTAAGGGAACAGTGGTTACACTACCTGGACGGGGCAGAAAAAGGAAGCTATCAATGGCTACAACCAGACTTCTGAGAAGGCAGGTTGTGAAAAACCCTCAAGTGACTGCACAAGACCTGCAGCAAGACTTGGTGGCAACAGGCACTGGGGTTTCAGTGAGTACAATATGGTGTGTACTAAACACAGAAAGTTTCCATGCCAGAATTCCAAAAAGGTACACCACTACTGACCCAAAAGCACAAGAAAAGTTGGCTCAAATATGCTCAAAATCATATAAATAAGCTGCGGAAGTTTTGGGATTCTGTTCTGTGGAACTTTTCGACACGATGGATCAGTGGTATGTCTGGAAGAAGAAGAATGAAGCATACACTGAAAAGAACACTCTGGTTACAGTCAAGCATGGTGGTGGCTTGGTGATGCTCTGGGGCTGCTTTGCATCCTCTGGCACTGGAAACCTGCAGCATGTGGAAAGCAAGATGGATTCATTGAAGTATCAGGAAATCCCAGGAAAAAACGTCATGCCGTCTGTAAGGAAGCTGAAGCTTGGGCGTCAATGGACCTTCAACAGGACCTTCCCAAGCATACCTCAAATTCCACCAAGGCTTGGTTGCAGAAGTCATCCTGGAAGATTCTACAGTGGCCATCAGTCACCTGACTTGAACCCCATAGAAAATCTCTTGTGAGATTTGAAGAAGATGGTTGCAGCACGCAAACCAAAGAATATTACTGAACTGGAGGCCATTGCTCATGAGGAATGGGCTAAGATTCCTCAGGAACGCTGCCAGAAGCTGGTGTCTGGCTATGCATCTTGTTTGCAGAAGGCCATAACAGCAAAAGGGTCTACTAAGTACTAAAGATGCTTGCCATGAAGGGGTTGAATAATTTTGAAACTGGAGAAGTCATTATAAGTTGCATTTTCAGTTGAATTTGTGGAAACCAGTTGAAGGATTCTTTGTGTTGAGCTATTTCAATTGCTTTTGTTTGATTTGTTCATTGCAAACAGCTGAAAGTCTGTAAATGCTGACAAAAAACCTGATTTGCAATGGGGGCTGAATAATTATACAGCCAACTAAATTCGGTATGAACAAAAATAACTTTGTGAGCAGGATTGAAACAAACAGTCTCGCACACAGTTCTAGTTGAGACCAATTACCAGTCCGTACAGGATTTCCCAGAGTTTTTTGTGATTGTTGTGGCCAAAAAACTCGATTTTTCTGCGGCTCTTTTCAAAATACGAGTTTTTTGTGCTTTTTTTGTGGAAAACTACTTGAATTGGTGAAATTGCAATTGCACTAAATTGTTTTGCATGGTCTTTCGCAGTGATGTTTGTTGGTAAATGAGACCTTTTAGCTGTACTCATGTTCAGCGCATGTGAACTGAAGAGGGCTTTGGCTGAATGCACATTGTGATGATGTCACATGATGCATCTTGGCCCAAATCTGCAGAAAATCTGCGGTAATTTTAAAAAATTGCAAGCTCCTCTGAATATTGCAGAATTTGGGTAATTTTGCATTAATTTCTGCGATTGCAAAATCCTGGAGGGACTGAATTCCGAGCTCGAGTGATGTAGCTGAGGTTGAGGAATGGTCAGAGCTAGAATTCACACACGATGTAAATTCACACCAGTGTAGGGATTTTCTACCTCTGAATATTTGTCCAGTGTTTTCAAGTGAATTTTTCCAAAATTCCAGTTTAGGTCAGGCCCACTTTGGGTTAAAATCCAAATACAGATACAAATGTGTATGTTTGGAGCACTAAACAAATACAAATAGAGATAGTGGCATTGTGTGACACCCGTTGGAGAAATTTATATAAAATTGTTTTGAATTAGGTACTACACTATACTACAAGGTGTCCCAAAAGACTCCATATATACGGGAAATTAACACTTTTTAGCAAAATGTAATTTACAAAACATCCAATATACGATTGACATTTCTTTGTAAGCACATGAAGTCGTCCGTCCCACTCGTGATGAACTCGTGTTAACATATTTGGTGTTATGTATGTAATTGCATGTCCATCGCAACCTTGCGACAGCTTCCCGATCCAGTCATGAGAATGATTTCAATACGTTCTTTTGTCAAAGCCATTCTTAAAGGCTATCTGAAAAAATATATATAATATAAACTAAGTATAACTAAGTGTTCATTTCCAATATATATGGAGACTTTTGGGACACCTTGTATATCTTATACTAATACCAAGTAACAAAACTTCCTTCTTCTATGTTTGTTTCTCTACCAGGAAATCCTATTTCACAAAGTGAAAATAAAAACATGCATGTATCTGCTGTATCATATCTGTGTCTATGACAGAGATAACTGAGAGAGTTTCTGTTAATCACATGTCGATGGAAAATCATGTACTAGTTTATACAGGCTTTGGGTGTTTTGAAACAGCTGTAGTTTTGATGTCTTAGTCTCGTATTAGACTATACTCATCCTCCATCTTCATTATTATCGCAGTTACTCTCATGTTAAGACATGAGCTACATTTCTGTGGAAATGGGGAAGCGTTCGCTGGAGCATTTATCTGGAAAAAGTAAAGTTTTCTGGAAAATGGAAAACAATTCCATCACCTCTCACATCTCACGCAACATCTAAACGACTTCTTGTAAATAGTACATACTTCATGACTTTAACCCGTTATAGCAATGCATTTCTGTTTACACTTTGATAATAATCTCTTGGCTTAGACACAATAAACCTGCATAATTGATATATCCTTGATTGATTCTTGGTGATCATTTTTGTCTTATTAAATCAACTTCTGGAACTAATGAAATCGAATTAATCATTGACACCAGTTTGAGTTTCTCTTGAAAGAAAGCCCTTATAAAGCATACACATTGTGTGTGTGTTTGTGTGTTTTTTTTTTGGTGGTGTGAGAACTTTGGCACCAAAGGTTCTTTCTCGCACACCTAATGCAAGAGTTCTGTCCCATCTGCACCACTAAAAGAGGCGAAGGTGTGAAGTTAGCACCCTGGCTACCCCCCCCCACTGAGTCTGGAATAACACTGAGGGGAATACCACAGTCCATTGATCACCTCACTACTGCCAACACTGTGTGTGTGTGTGTGTGTGTGTGTGTGTGTGTGTGTGTGCGTACGCTGGTGACTCACTGTGAAATATTTATGAATATGCCAAAAGGCAAATACACCGATACTTTCTGCAAAATGAAAGCCAAAAATAAAAAGCGCCGAAAATTAACAGTTTATGTATAATGACTTATGAATACATTCACAGCATGTTATAAAGTATTTATAATGCATTTTCCACAAGACAGTGGTTAGAATGCATTATAAATTGTTAACACAATGCAGTGTAAGTACTGTTCATAACATAATAATCACCAATACCTAAGAAACTGACCCAATGAGACCTGCCCTGATTTTTTTTTTAAACAAGTACCTTAGTGTATACTTTTAATATGTGTAAATTATTGACACAAATATGATATTAGAACCTAATAAATTAAAATACCTTATAAATTGTATTTGCAAGTTGTAATTAAACTGAGACCTATTCTAAACATTAGCTTTATTTTCTGGTGATTTTCTAATAATATCTTTTGGTATTATAAGAGGGGAAAAATAGCAATGCAGGTCAATGAATCTATGATATAATGTGTTACAAACACTGCTTATAATGCCATATGTTATATAAGCAATAACATACTTCAGGCCATGCCATTGTACAAAAGTAAACCACACCAGGGTGTAATATGCTTATACCACAGCAAATTCGCAATGATTACAACTGTTAATTTATTAATGAATGACATGTGCTGTTTAAGTGTTTATAGTTATATTTAATGTTATGGAACTTATGTGGTACAAGTTAGTTGTTTCTTACGTTACAGCAGAAAACCTGGAAAGCACAAACTCCTCTCCCATGTTGTGAAACTTATCGTCTCAATGTGCTGACACTGGAGATTCCTTCCATAAATGTTAAGTAAACGTCTCCTAACAGAAACTTCACAGAAAAAGTATACATTTTTCTTTTTTTTTTTTTTTTTAAAACAGCAGCACTTTTTAAAAATGTGTTTATTATAAGGGTTCAATTATGTTGAGCATCCACCATACACAAACTGTTACTACAGGAACAGTAATGTGTCAGAACGAGAACATTAAAATAAACCTGTCATTTATGTTACTTCCAGAACTACTGTCAGATTTCGAGAATTCAGCCATGCTGTGGTATAAGAATTCATAACGCATAATAAAGGTTGCTATAAAGCCTTCATAGAAAGTGTTACCTTAATACTTTCTGTTACAGGAACGCTAAAAATCAGATTAATTGCTTTTGGGTGTTTCATGGGTAACTCGAAATTCAAAAACAAACATTCAGTTCACATGCAGGAAGCACATTCATAACATTTTATGGGGGAGCTTGAACAATTGATGAATTTGGCTGGGGTTCATAATTCCTTCTGTTACTTTCACTCTCGCCTCTGATAAAACAGAAAGGAGTGCATGCAAACCTACGCACAATATTTTATTATACTGTGGATATGAAGTCTACCACCGCCCCAGTCTACACATCCCTGTTAAAACTGCAGGTTTTTCCTGACATAAAAAAGTAATTAAGAGAAATCATGTCAGATCTTTTTCTATCTTCAAGTGAAAATTCAAGTGAAAAACAAATAGAAATGTTTTAGGAAAAAAAAAAAAAAGTACAATAATCTTGCACGTCTGCATACTCCTTAACTAATAGTTTGTTAAAACACCTTTCATCCCACAGGTTTTCGATAGGATTTAGATCTGGGCTCTGACTGAGCCATTCCAAAACGTTGCCCATATTCTTCTGAAGCCATTCCTTTGTTGACTTGGATTTGTGCTTTGGGCTGTTAACGTGCTGGAAGGTGAATTTTTTTCTTTGTCTTCACCTGTCTAACACAATAGATTGGTACTTGGAGCTATCTATGATTCCCTCTATCTTAACTACATCCCCAGTCCCAGATAAAGAGAAGCAGTCCTATAGTATGATGCTGCCACCAATATGCTTCACTGTAGGTTTGGTGGTCTTTGGGCGATAAGCTGTCTTGTTTTTGTGCCAAATGTATCGTGATTTTGGGTGATTTAAGTGGGCATCTAGCCTATCTAGCTACCCTACCCCATAGCCCAGACAGATATTCCTGCAGCTCCTATAATGTTGCCATAAGTCTCTTGGCAGTCTCACTGATACATTTTCTTTTTGTTCTTTTGTCAATTTTAGAGGGACATCCTGTTCTTGGTGAGGTCACTGTGGTGCCCCATTTTCTTCACTTGCCGATGATGGCCTTAATGGTGTCCCATAGTACATCCAAAGTTTTTGAAATTCTTTTGTATTTTATTTAATACCTGTCTCCTGATCAATATCTTTCCACAATAACATCCTGTACATGCTTTGTAAGCTCTTTTCTGACCATGCCTTCAGCAATCGGATAAAACCAAGATTATTATCTTGGTTTAATTTTTTTTTTACATCACAAAAACCTGCAATTTTAACAGGGGTGTGAAGACTTTTCATATCCACACTATATTCTTTTTGGGGGAAAAAAAAATCAGTGGCCCCTAGCACACAGACATTGGGAAAGCTTCTTTCCACATTAGAATTCTGAACACTTGTAACAATAACAAACATGACGAATGTGTCTCTGACACCACTGTGTATGTCATTGTGTATGGGGTATTTATTTTTGCAACATTCTCCTCTTTGCAATATTCTTTTTTTTTTTTTTTAAACTTACTTTTAAATAATTGTTTATCCACTTCAGTTCATAGCAAATGTGTTTTATACTAGTGTTGTGCATATCTTATTGCAATGTGTAATGCCTATAAGCACAACAAGAGCTCAACAACAAAAGGAGTCAAATTCCTTGTATAGGCTAGTGTTCTTGGCTAATAAAACAAGATTCTGCTTCAGTATAACCCAGATTTAAGTCATATACTAAAAGAAAAATAATTAATAGAAGAATTTCACAGAATAAACAGACTATTTGTTAGTCTAAATCTTTTGTCTGAGTGACTACTTTAACTATACATTTATTAAATTCTGCTCACTGAAGATTCTGAGAATAAATCTTAGCACTGGCCAAAGTTCTATTGAGAGTCAGATTTCTTTTAATGATGATTAAGTCAGATGAAAAACGACTCAAAGCTCAATAATTAAATAAATTTGCATCAGACAGGACGTGTGAGCAGTTTACACACCATTACACACAGTAAACAATGTTCAAACTCACCCAATACTTAGCACCTCTGGTAGACTTATCAATGGCCCCACAATCTTATTATGATAACACTTCTAAAAGAGTCACTTTGGGGGGAAATAATCCCAATCATTATATATTGATTTTAGACATTTAATTGCCTTGTCAGCAGTTTTTTTCTTTTTTATCTAATCAGTGTTTCCTGTTTCAGAACTTGTAGAACTTCATTTCCTTGTTTTGCTGATGTCAGTGAGACCTTAATGAGGATATCTTGGGTGCACTCCAATGTGGAGTAAATCGAAACTCTGCAACTTCTAAGAATCATCCAGAAACTACATCTGGAAAATTTCCCAGCCAGTGTCAGGACTATTCCTGAATCGCTCCCAATTTACTGAGATTTCTGAGTGAGTGCTGTATGACTCACCTCTCGGTCTGAAGTACGTATGCATGCTGATTGCAGGTGAGTGTGTGAGCCAATTTTCCATTACAAGTCTAAGCTATGACATAGACAAACATCCCACTTTTGTCCGCATGGATATGTGACGGCTGTCAGTAATCACCTTTATCTCATTACGTCTTAGAATGTAAAAAATTTACAAAATCACAAAAAATTATTTTTTCTTTTTGTGTTTTCTCTATGGCTTGACTACCAGTGTTCCCAGACACTGACATGACGAAGAGTTATGACTAAAAGGAGTGTTGAGATATGCTACACTTGCATATCCTTGTTCAGATGGTTTTGATCACCCACCACCCACAAAACAACTGTGTACATTCACTTTCAGTAGCTTTCATGCTTGAGGTTTGTAATGAGACAAAGATATTACAAACAGGACATGCCTAAAACTGCCACCCTCAGTAATATATCATATAAGTGATCTGGTACATAGAAACGTCTAAATAAACCATGTTAATGTGGTGATTCCACGATCGTGGTGCAATTGTAAACCTTTAATCTAAGAAAACATGGATTACACCAATTTTACAAGGATTTTTTTTGCTGACAATTGCTACATTTTGCTATTGAATAAGTAACAGCCTTGGGTTTTTAGCATATATGTGCTACCCTATATGTGGCTAACAGTATGAAGACATTAGAAACATTCTAATGATCTATTTTACATTTTTTAATTAATAATTTATTTCTTATATCTATAATTTGTTTAACTGGGATGCATGTTCAATGTGACGTCATTAGTAAATATCACAGCATCACTAAGGATAAAGAAAAATGAAAAGAATGAGGGAAATGAGTCTTCCACTTCCCAAGATCTTCAGAAAAATCGTGAGGTTCCAAATTCCTCATGTGACTTCCAAATAAATTCCAAATATTTCATAGGAGTGAGTGTGTTCAAGTTAACAGGGTTGAGTGAATCTTGAATACTTTTCATAACCTAAAATCAATGACTCATGGAAATTAATGCTTCAGACATCAGGTGCTAAACGGATTCATGCATAATCCAAAAGTAATATGATTTCTGAAGTATTTTAATCATTATATTTCAAGGTAATATTTCAAGATAGTGGGATGGGAGAAATGCTGTTTTCTATGTGCTGTGAAGGACACTTTTGTCATTTTTTTTCCTTGGCATATCTGTAAATGTAATATCTGTAAGACACAAATCTCACCCCAATCATGGAAACACCCACATTGTACAATAATGGGAATATTTTCAACAAACATTCAAAACAACTGTCAAAGTGTAATATGTATTTTTGCCCAACACTCAAGGATCTGATCAAAGAGACTGTCTTGCAAGGGGTTCTTAACCAGCTTGTGAAGATGTCAGTACTTTAAAGAGATAGATACCAGAAACACAAACACATAGGGATCTGATTGCACAGTACTCAATCTAACTGACAACATGCGGGCTGATTTTGCCTATAATTTGTTTAGATGATATCTCTCCTAAAAGCAAACACACAGGGCTTTAGACCCAACACTTTGTTTAAGCAAATAAGGCTGAGCGAATACACAGCAACTCCTTCCTTAAACAGTGGCACCCACCATTCAGAGAGGTCACGATTATCAGAAATTTAACCTGACCTGCTGATCCTGAAATGTCACTGTTTTATGGACATAAACAGTCAAAAACCATAACACGGCAAAAGTAAATAAATGAGCAGGCACACATGACGGACATCTTTAGACATACAGTCGTCACATTTATTTACATTTGTTTAAGCTAAATTTAAATATGTTTACTTAGTCAACTGATCTGGTGATTTAATGCAAAACAAACTGTAGTAAATTTCAGAATTTCTCAAGTCCATATTACCAAATTTATAAATAGCATGTTACATACTTCACTTTTAGTTTATTATCAAGGTAGTAAGACAGAAAACACTTTGGGGCATGCTGTTATAGGAAAATAATCAACAACAGGGTGGTGTGATATCATTACTAACTCTAACAGCATGCCATTAAGTGTTTTATTTCTCTTAAGTAATTTTGCCAGTGATTACACGTATTTATTTATTTATTAATGAACAACATGTAGCAGGATTAAACTGTCTAAACAATTTTTAAAATGAAACTTATATATAAGTATATATACACACATATAATATATATATATATATATATATATATATATATATATATATATACATACATACATACATACATACATACATACATATATATACATACACACACACACATATACAGTGGGGGAAAAAAGTATTTGATCCCCTGCTGATTTTGTATGTTTGCCCACTGACAAAGAAATTATCAGTCTATGATTTTAATGGTAGGTGTATTTTAACAGTGAGAGACAGAATACTAGCAAAAAAATCCAGAAAAACGCATTTCAAAAAAGTTATAAACTGATTTGCATTTTAATGAGGGAAATAAGTATTTGACCCCTTCGACTTAGTACTTGGTGGCAAAACCCTTGTTGGCAATCACAGAGGTCAGATGTTTCTTGTAGTTGGCCACCAGGTTTGCACACATCTCAGGAGAGATTTTGTCCCACTCCTCTTTGCAGATCCTCTCCAAGTCATTAAAGTCATTTTCAATGCCCTGGCTGAGGGAAGGGGGTTCTCACCCAAGATTTGACGGTACATGGCCCTGTCACCTTCTCACCAAGCTGCTTGGCGATGGTCTTGTAGCCCATTCCAGCCTTGTGTAGGTCTACAATCTTGTCCCTGACATCCTTGGACAGCTCTTTGGTCTTGGCCATGGTGGAGAGTTTGGAATCTGATTGATTGATTGATTCTGTGGACTGGTGTCTTTTTACAGGTAACAAACTGAGATTAGGAGCACTCCCTTTAAGAGAGTGCTCCTAATCTCAGCTCATTACCTGTGTAAAAGACACCTGGGAGCCAGAAATCTTGCTGATTGATAGGGGATCAAATACTTATTTCCCTCAATAAAATGCAAATGAATTTATTACTTTTTTGAAATGCGTTTTTCTGGATTTTTTTGTTGTTATTCTGTCTCTCACTGTTAAAATACACCTACCATTAAAATTATAGACTGATCATTTCTTTATCAGTGGGCAAACGTACAAAATCAGCAGGGGATCAAATACTTTTTTCCCCCCACTGTATGTATGTGTATGTATGTATGTATATATATATTAAGGGTCCACTTGTGTAAGAATATTAGGTTCCCCTGACATTAGTTATTGTATACTCTATAGTCATGTTCAGACATGCTTGCATCTTGACTGACGCCATCAGGCTTCGTTCAGACCTTCACAATCTTTCACAATGGTCTTCAACACATTGAAATGATCACCATTTGGCCCCTGATAGGTGTGAAAAGGGACACTTCTCTCTTTGTTATGAGCCTGGATTTACTGAAAGGACCCCAAGCAAGTGTGATCTCCTCTACACTGCCCCCTTCCCGAGTCTCCTCCTCCTCCCACCCACCCACACACTTTTACACACACCTCAGTCTGTCCCCTCCCACTCACACAATCTCTATACACTCCTCTCCCTGTGAGCTCTCAGTCAGTAGACGTCTCACCTCTCCGGTGCACACACGGACTCCACACAGCTTGGATTACACAGAAGGAAATTTTACACACTCAACCCAGAAGAAAG
The DNA here is from genome assembly GCA_023630585.1 of Cranoglanis bouderius. Classification (NCBI taxonomy): domain Eukaryota; kingdom Metazoa; phylum Chordata; class Actinopteri; order Siluriformes; family Cranoglanididae; genus Cranoglanis; species Cranoglanis bouderius. The sequence goes on from CM042559.1 coordinate 9,898,900, forward strand.
AGATTCACTTATTGGGGAGACTTACATACACCACGGATCAGCATGGGGAGTAGCATGTCATGCGTTCCTCAGCACAATTTCAGGTTCTCCAGCAAGAGTTTCATACGGCGGAACAGGTAACGAACACTGTACTTCTGCTCTGTTACAGAGATGTATATAAAGGCTATCAGTCAGTCCAAAGTTAATGGGTCAGGTTTCTGTATTACAATCTGATTTAACCCCTTAAAATGATTTTCAAGACATGTTCACTCCTCACTGTCTAACTACATTTCTTGTCATATTACTTTGACTATCATAACTGAATAATATATAAATAAGTAAATAGTAAGATAACTAAGAAGCTCTGACTGACAACGATTGACTTGAGGTTGTTTATTGTAGTATGTGAGGACAGATGATAAGATTTCCCATATAAAGTGGCAGGGTGCTTTTGCGTCAACATTCCTTTAGTGATTAGTGGTCTTCTGCATAATGTCAAGTGAATGTAATTCTCATCAGCTCGGTGATAGGATCACAGTTCGCAGGCAAGCTGACTCTCATAGGTGCTGATAGGGTTCAAGGCTGTGATAAAGTTACGCTTCTGTTTCCAGCTGAGCTTTCAGAGTTGCCCGAGTTGCCTAGAGTGTGTTTTTGGTACATGGTGTCAGCTTATATCAACCTGATCTCGTAAGAATTTTGCATGAATTTGACTTGAAGCACTGAGTCGTAAGAAAATGTATGAGCTCAAACTCTTCCCAAAACCTTTAAACTCTTGGTTAAAATATGTATTTACGAGAGTAAGGCATGGATGTGTGGACTTGCTGTTTTGAGGCTTTGTAGGTTTATACAGTATCCTATACTGTGCACCATTCAAGAGCAAGAACCCATAAAGACCTATTGTGTTTTTTTTTATTGCACACAGTTCAGTGCCCACTGTGGCAGGCCCGGTCATGTCACACTAAAACTGGAGACGAGTAGGCTTATCAAGTTTTTTCAGGGTCTGAAACTGATTATGTACTTTTAAATCAAAACAGCTCTCCATTGCTGCTCTCCCTTTCAATTGTACTCACTCACACACTCTGCAACAGGTGAACTATCAGTTGATCAAGAACAAAGATGAGAGTGTTCCCGTTTCCTGTCTGATACTGAGCAGGATCACTCTTTTTAACTGACACCTGAGCAATGAAAGCTAATGTAATACCTTAGATTACTCTGTTTTGCCTTGCATTTGCATAAGTTTTTTTTTTTTTTTTTTTTTGTCAATACCTGTCCAAGTTTAAATTGTCTGGATGCCAAACGTGTTCACCATGGAAAACCAGTGATACGTCCAATCCCTTAGAGCATGAATGATCCTATTGTTGTTATGCTAATCGCATTAAAAAAAATGGAGCAGAGTAGATCGACGGAAAGAAATCTTTCGACTGACTTCCTCTCTCACGAACGTGCAGGAAAGACGACATTATAGTGATCTGACACTAATGGCTACAAATGGGGGTCGTGGGTGACAAAGGATGACATATGAACCTTTTTTTCTATATCTATGCCCTGTGTCTTGAAACATAAGCCCTATTGTTCTGTCCGAGTAAATGGTGTATGGAGTGGGATGTATAATATGTTGACCAGTACAAGCAATAGGGGGTCCAGAAAAGCTGCAACAATGGAAATGTCAAATCTTTTGTGTGGAAATGACCAATGGACAGACTTGACCGAGTCAAATGATGCAGCGATGAGTTACTGGATTACATCTGGGTTACTAGGGCTTAAAATTAATGACTTTTTTTCATGCCAAAATCATGAGCGGTTCTTGAACAAACACATGACTAAACTCTGTCTTGTGTCTTCCGAGCAGCAGCAGACTGTTCCGGAAAAAAAACCCACAGGAGGGGCAGGAGAAGTCCAACAGCATCATCAACATTCTCTGCACAGTCACCCCGAGAAAGGCGAGTAATTCCTTGTATTCTTGTGACTTTTTCCTTTTTCAACTCTTTTCAACCTCCTTTTTCAACCTTTTTACTCTATATTCATGCATGCTGAACTGTGGAATGCTTGTGCTTACAGGAAATGTCACCTAAAGATCTTGAGGCCATAGAAAACATCAAATGGGACCCGCCGTTTCCCTATGACCCGGCCAGCGGCTGGAAGAAGAGCAGCATCAATGTAAAAAACTATGGCAGGTTGATCCACAGCTCCAAAGTGCGCTTTCGCTTTCTGCACTGTCAGGTAAAACACACCTCCTCCACACCTCCTCACCTCACACAACAAGCTGTTACACATAAATCTCTATACAAACACATACAACCATGACAGTCATCACTGTTAAAAGCTCATTATGATCCTCCAGCAGTTGTGACATTATTGTTCATCCATTTACTCATCCATCATGATCCCTGTGCAACAGGCAAGTGGCGAGTACAGGATGTCTCTCTCTCTCTCGCAGCTGTGTGAATTGTGTTGCCTGTCGTGTTGCGTATTAGTGAAGATTAATTGATGTAGCTCATCGCAGGGCATTGTACCGGTCTGAACGTGCACGTTTTTGAAACATGTCAGTGTTCCAGAGCTGCCTCCAGGCACACGGGCTATGATCAGGACACTGATAGAGCACTGAAGTGTAGCAACCTCTGTCTGTTTGATATACTAAAAAAAAAGACAGGAAGAGGAAAAGCCAAAAGAACAAAACAAGCCAGGATGGGGTCATATTGGAAAATTTTGCAATTAGAAAACAATCAGTAATGAGGTAGAAAGAAAACAGGAAGCTGGCAGTATATGATTATATATATATATATGATAGCACACTATCAGTTGAAAGGAAATGAGTTGGCTAAAGTAAATCACTGTCAGGACCTTTTGAAATGTACCTGTGCGTATGTTATTGTAACAAGCAGAACACACCCTTCAGGCAGAATTATTCATATTGACACATAATTTACATTACCTTGTTCAACAATCAATAAAATATCAGCTGACAGCAGGCTAGTTAACCAGAGTCATGTCTAACAAGCATTACGACGTATAAGGTTTCCTTTAGTTGTTTTGAAGAGCTTCTTAAATTCTGTTTCATCTATGGCATCTGAGGGTGCTATGATATTTGAGAATAATCATGAAATCCATATCCATAGAAATGTTTTATTACAAAATTAGGGAAAACCCTTTTAAACTCATTGAACAACATTGCTATAGAGCTGTCTTTCCGGTTGTGTAAATAACCAAAGGATCATGTGTCTTTTATTTTTATTTTTTACAGGATATACATGATTGCTACATGGACCTGTTCCAAACACACCTTCATTTCGTCTCAAACAACACCACCGGCCTCACCTATCAGGTCAGAACAACCTCTTTTCCATAGAAAAACAGTGATATTCTAACTCGTTAGAATATTCTATACTTTTTAAAAAGTGTTAAAATGCTTCCATAACTTCCTCCTTCTACTGTGTGGTCGCATCCTTACAAATCACATATGACGCTGTATTATATAATCATGATGTAAACTGTTAGCCTTCAATTGAGGTAATATGGCTATGAGTAAACTGTGAGTACACCAGTAATGATTAACATTAATCACTTCCTTTTATGTCTGTGTTTACGACCATGTCTCATAACCAAGCGCTGCTGTAATTAATGTATATCCCCAGAGGGAGAAAGCAATATTGAATATCCAGAACCAATGCTAACGTGGTTGAATACTCAGTTCTAATTAGTCAGAAGGTGTTGATTAATTAGATATAACGGCATGGCACGGACATTAGTTCCGACTGCAAGGTTTATAGTGTTTACACAGGAACTCGTATGGCAGATGCACCACATAAACAGATTAAAAATGTGTGCACAATCACTGATATGGTACTTTCAAATTTTTGAGAATAATCACTGAATCCATATCCACAGAAATGTTTTGTTACATAATTGGGGAAAAATTCCCAAATTGAACTACACTGGTACATCTGAAATAATCCTTCAGATTGCTTATTTAGTGTTTTAGGGAGGCACCTTCAGGAACAGTCAGAGGTACATCTGTGACAACACAAGTCTTTGCACTTTGCGTTTTTTCCCCCTCTGTACTGACAGACTGCATTTTTTTTTTTGTCTTATTAACTTCAAGAGAGCAAAAAAGGGAGGCTGGTGAGGGAATGATGTAAACTATATGAACTAATTTGTATCATGGATGATCCACAACAATAAATATAACTATAAAACAGATAAAATGTACAACGTGCTGACAATTTGTCACATTTCTGTGGTATTTCAGGTGATTATTTTCCTATAACAGCACTCCGCAACACTCCTATATAACAAAAAACTCACAATGACTATAAATGCATATTGATAGTTTCTTCTTGGTTTCATTATAGGGGACTCTTCCATTAAAGGAGCTCACGATTTGCAAGGTGCACAACAGGACTAACTATGGAGATCCACAGGAGTTTGCCTTCCAAATAAATGGTTAGTGCACTTTTTCTTCACTAGACACGTGTTTTAAAGGAGATTATTTTGAAAGGTGCTACTGGTGGGTGTGGGAGCTTGGCACAAAAAAGCTTTTACTCCTTTTAGGCAGTGAAATAAATGTGTTTTTTCCTTCCAACACAAAGCTGGGGATCCTAAAGGCACAGCCTCACACTATATACATCCGCAGCCACTTCCCATTTTCGAACATTCCGGTGATTCATAAGTGTTATGACCCTCTTGCCCTCTTTATAGACCTCAGACTAACAAGAGGACTGTCCATTTGCTAGTAGTCAGGACAGGGTGAAATTGTCTTTCAAGGCTCCCCTTGTTATACGACAGGTGTACCTAAGCTCTCTCAGCTGTTGTGCTAAGAGAGCTCTTCCTCTAGTTCTCTCCCACATCGTTCACATCACAGCTAAACTATTCCACATTCCTGTGTGCAGGTTTCACTTCCGTACTGATGTTTGCCCGTTTTGTGTGTCACATGTTTTCGATTGGAAGTGGTTCACCAGTGTAGTTTGTGGATAAATTCCCTTTTACTGGCTTGTGAGTCTATAAACAAAAGTCACACCAGGACCTCAAAGTGTGAGTGAACATGACCAGGATATGAGTCAAATAAAAGACTGGACATGCTTAAATATCCCTTAGAAGCAAAAATATTTCCTTTGACCAGATGACTAAACATGCTGGTATGACACAGCAAAAAAGTTTAAAGATTCCCATAAAATCTCCTAAAATGACTCACTACTCCAGATTTCTTATCAAAGAGATCACTGCTATGTTACAGATCCCGAACTAGAAAGCTTTGACCCTTTCGTATTGCTCTGTGTTTTGGGTCACTGGGGGTCAGCCTAGAAAGTATTTACAAATCAGCCTCACACAGAAATGACTTTCACTGTCCTCTCATCAGTGTGGGAATATTTAACTGAGGCCAGTTTTCATCCCAAACTAGAAACCAAAACCAACCCATAAAGCACGCCCTGACTAAACCTAAACCACAACTGGAAATGACAAAGCAGAGCTGGTGTAGGAGTCTGATATCTATGCTGATATGTGTTGGTATGTGGAGCTGATAACGGAGTCAGATTCCAGGTCTGGCGCATTCTTAAAGTGTGCTGTAGGTGTGTCTGTTTTACTTAACACACGAGGTATGTTCAAGAGGGTTAGTGGTCATAAAAAGACGTTATAAATGTAAATCAAATCCAGACTGATTTTTTATTATTCTTTAGTGAATAATAAAGACCTGTGGATATATTTAACAACCTGTAAGTGACAGTTGCTGGTATGTCGAGTTGTTGGCTTGTCTGTTGCATGGCCTTTCGAACAAACCCATGACCCTATGTTTTTGACCTTTTTAGGTGTCAGCTTAAACCCCATCATTGTCTACTGCTCAAACCAGGAGGATATGGACAACTGGTTCGGTCTCCTAAAGGAAAACATAGAGATCAATGGGGGCACTGCAGTTACACCAGAGACTTACAGCAGAGTTAAGGTATGAAGATATCAGCACTCAGTGCTAATCCTATGCTTGGAAGAAAAAGAAAAAAAAAAAGAAATGATCTTAACAGTGGCGGTTGTGCGGTAAAGCCAGGTTTGAGTAATTTAGATCAGTGTTATTGTATTCTCATGAGGATTGCGCAGAGGTGTGGCTGGGACTGTGGCTGAGATTAAGGTTAACCACAGTAATAGTATCATAGAAAAGGAATGACATTTCTGCCAGTGCTGACATGTACCTCTGTTGCAATAGGTGAGGTCACTAAACAAAACAGATTCTCAGTGATAGGCCTTAAATAAAAACAATTTCAGTCTATAATGTTTAAAACATATAAGCGAAATCCTTCTGATGTGTCTATAAAAAATGGCGTCCAATTACAGTAAGGTATGTTATACTCTCAGAAATAAATGCATCAAACGGTAGCCTTCATTGTTGCAGGTGTGGTACCATCATGTTGTGTACCTTTTACTTAGGCAAGTGCATGTGGTGTACCTTTAATTAGCTTTTAGAGTAGTGGTCTTATGCATGTTAAATGATTTTTAATGGTTTAAAATATACACACTATATGGTACAAAACAGGTCCACTTGATGGTACCATTGCAAGTACCAGGAATAGTATAGTTTGGTACATTTATTTCTAAGAATGTAAAGCAATAATGCACATTTCTCATTTCCTCTCATGTACATTCATAAGGTCCACAACACAGAGCAGTCCACAGAGGGGAAAGAAGAGCTGAGGAACTCCATCAGTAAAGAGCCGATCTATGAATGGGAGGGTTCTCAGAGGGAAAGTCTGGGTCCAATCACCTATGTCACTAAAGCCAGGCTACAGCATTTACCTTGTCAGGTAAGAACATTTTCATGCTAACATTTATAAATAAATGTTATACATACATACATACATACATACATACATACATATACATACATACATACATACATATACATACATACATACATATATATACATACATACATACATACATACATACATATACATACATACATACATAATATATATATAAAATACATTTATAAAAAAAAAAAAATAAATTCAGTCCTACTTTGTCTTGAATAGATTTGTAATTATACATAAACTATACAGGCAGCTATAATGTAACTACTGAGTATTTCTACCTTGTTACAGATTGTTTACAGAAGTAAATCTTATGTATATTAGCATGTGTATCAAATGTATTTTACAGTTTAAATTTTTTTTAAAATATAATTATAATGGATTAACAATGATCTGTAATTAGACAGATCTATAATCCATCCGTAACAGTGCAATATCCTTAGTAGTTGGCATTGGTGTTGTTTGAATCTCCAGTTGTTTAAGTTTTCATGGTTGAAAGTGCCTTGTGAAAAGGTGTACTGATTTGATATCAGACGTTGTCTACACATGTAGACAACAAAGGTGCTACTAAAAAGCCCCCCTTTATGAAACACTTTGCGCAACTGAAGATTACATCAACTCTCCGTCAGTGCTGGTTGCTGCCTGGCTGGTTCACTGGGGGCAGCATCTGATATGGTCTTAGTCACCCCTTTGACAAGATCAAGTTACCCTCAGGGTCTAAAACGTCTGGCCTCTTACTTGTTAGCCGGTTTAAAATTTGACTGTCAGCAGATTTGCATTCACTGTAGACCTGCAGAGTGATAAGTCACAGTGCATTGAAATACATTTTCCCACAGGAAAGGTGAGAATTCAGACAGGTTGTCTTTTTTTTTTTTTTTTTTTTTTTTTAAAAGGGTAGCATGTAGACGTGTGTCCCTGGGTGTGTGAACCAGTTGCTTTGCTCGTGCATGGACTTGACTCACCCTACAGCTGCTTGTCTGACACACCCTTTTCAGAGCATAAGACAACCGCTGTCAGAGCAAGAGCTCTGCAATCACCATCTCATGGCAGGGGAGGGATTTGTGCATATGGTTCCAACGAGGGGGCAAATACTATATATGTAGATAATATTGTATCTGTAGAGCATAGGACTCTCATATTCTCATATTTGTGATTCAAAAGCAAAATAGTGCTACACATCCCAAGCACTTCACACATCTCTATAAACTGCACAATGCTGACCACGACACAACTTTTCCCCACAGGAGCAGTATGACAGACTGTTGGTGATGTATCCTAGCAATCTTATTATACTGTCTGAGGAGAGTGATGGCTTGTTCTACAAGGTAAAACAAGCACTCTGTTGTTATACTTTGTTGTTTGTCCAAAAGGAGTTTGACTGAGCTAAAACCACACTCTGTGCTTTGTGCTTACAGGGAAAAGTTCCTCTCAACATGCTTACTGTTACCACCCCATGCCAAGACATCAAGCCAAACACATTTATGATCGAAGGTAGGTTAATGATCATCCCATTTCCGTTGTTATATTGCTTAACACTGCATCCTGCAAAATCTTTTCTATCCAATGCTAATCGCTCTTGTTGTCTTGGCCAGGGAAACTGATTAACCCCATCGTCGTGTCGTGTCAGAACACGAGCGAGTTCCGTGACTGGATCCAACACTTCAAAGCAGCAGACGTCCCAGTCCTTAGCCCTCCTCCACCCGTCTACGACATCATCTACACGCCAACTCAGAGAGAGGTAAGTGCACTACAGACTCAGAATGTTAGCAGTTCAAGTAAGTTTCTGAATAGGTTGTATTATAAGCTAGGTATTCACACTTTCTTCCTGTCCCTCTAGGCTACTGAGCTAAATGTGAGATGGAGTGGCAGTAGCCGAGGAGGTGCTGAAGAAATTGCAGTGCAAAAACTGCACAGTGAACGCAGATCTTGTGAGCTCCATCTGCCCCGCCGCGATGACAACCTTGTTTCCCCTGGTTACACCGAGCCTCTCTGTGTAAGTGAACATCCCAGCTCCTGTTATGGTGTTTGTACAGCTGCTGAGTATTTTTATAAGTCTGACAGTACTGTTAAGTAAACTGTTGTCAAGCTGTCACTTTATATATCAGTTGACTTCTTCATAACTTGAGGTTTCGCTGATACAGATGCTTGGGGGACTTTAAAAAAAGATCAGAAATCAAAGCTCTTTATTGTCATGTGCACACGAAGTATAATGAAGTTCTTACTTATGTATGTCGTTCCTCAAGACTACACATAATGTAAACATATTCACAGCCCAAAGAAAATACAACAACTATTTTCAATACAATACAACACAGAAGACATCCACTGTAAAACTTAGGGGGCAACTTAGGAAAAGGAGTGTTAAGGGTGGACCGCACTTACTGTAAGTGATCTGACCTGACTTACTTTCGAGTGTTTATTTTGGAGGAGCAGTATCCAGTCATGCATTGGAATACTTCTGCGGTCTTGGCGCGATCAATTATTAACTTAACGTCCAACCCATGCTACTTCTGTTACCATGTAGAAGCCTCTGCTGCTTGTAGCCGAAAAACAGATTGAGCTGCTGTTGTTTTGCTGAGCACTTCACCCTGTGGCATCATCTAATGCTGCCTTGTAGTAGGGGGAGAAAATGAACTTGGAAAAACATCCCATGAGCGCTCTCAGATGTTTTCTGTTATTAGAAACATTCCACGGCAGGATTCACCCACACAGCACAACATATATCAGCAGATGACCTGAATGGTGATCGGCTTTGAAGTCGTACCACGATAACGCATGATGTTAGTGCCAGGATATTCTATCTCCCTCCCAGCAGTCGAATCAGAAGCAAGGAGTCTAATTAATTTACAACTGACTGGGCAGTATGCCCAAAGCGAGCTCTGCTGAGAGGGACGATATCATAGTGTATTTACTGATTATAAAGTATATCTTTCTTTCCAGCTGTGTGAATAATTTGCATTCTTTGCTCTCCTTGATGTTACAGATCCAACTGGCTTATGTCCATTTTCTTGTCCATATTTAGTATTACTAACCAGCTTGTCTTGTCCTGTTCGTGTATTTACAGTACATCTCCAGCAGACCCACATCTGTTGATACGCAGTATTCGGTGAGGCTGGGTAGCAGGAGCAACAGCATGTCATCTCAAACCAGGCCTGCACCATTGCCCCTGTGCTACTCCTCCCCTCAGCGCACTTCCTACCTGTCATCTGAGGAGACCATGTCTCCCATTTACAACTCCCCATACAGCGCAGTTCACCGCAACACTACCGTACAGCACATCGAGAAGGCCCCGCTTATAAAGGTAACTCAAATCTTGTTGTAACCTTCATATCTTGCATGCTGTTTTGATAAGAGTATTCCAAACCTTATTTTAAATATTCTGCTTTAACCAGTCCCTCCAGGACTTTGCGATTTCAAGGTCGCAAGAATTTATGCAAAATCAAGGAAACTCTAAAGCAGTGGTAGCTCAGTGGTTCAGATGTTAGACTACTGATTCTTGAGTTGAATCAGTATTGTCATGGTCATGAGTTCACATCCCAGCACTGCCAAGCTGCTACTGCTGGGCCCTTGAGCAAGGCCCTTAACCCTCAACTGCTCAGTTGAATTATTCTCAGTATAAATGAGATAAATGCAAGGATAAGGGCGTCTGCCAAATGCCGTAAATGAAACTCCACGATATTCAGAGGAGCTTGTAATTTTTCAAAATTACTGCAGGTGGTCCGCAGATTTGGGCCAAGACGTGTCATGCGACGTCATCATAATGCGCATTCAGCCAAATGATCAAAATCAAGCCACAAAAAAACCCCAACTATACGGACTGTTTGTACCACACCTCTGTAGAGTTCTCGATTCTGATTGGTCAGATGGTGTTTACAGCTTGGGTTTACGGCTCAGCTGATATGTTGTCATTTCAACAGTCAATTCACAGGGACTTACATGGCCACATAATCGAAAACTAATAACACATGAATTTAAGAATGCATTGTTATGTAACAAAGAAAAACAGACAGTTGTTGATATGGTGAAGCTTTCAGTAAAGAGACATGTATTTAACATTTCTGGAAGAACTCTTCAGTGTCAGCACTTTGTAACAGTCAGTGAATTTTGTCAGTAAGAGGCTGGTGAGGGAATGACCTTATTATCTGCTATAATGTAAGTGATAACAGGAAGTAAATTCTTGCGGATATTACACAACATTAAATGTAACTATTAATGGGTAAAATGTATGACATGTCATTCATTAATAAACTTTTACAACTGTAATGTTTGGCAAACTCTGTGGTATAAGAGAAATAAAACAATTTGGAAAGTTCAGTTAAATTACAGTTATGTGAGCAAGGATTTATGATGTGCTCATATTTGGTTTGTTTTTGAACAGTCTAACAGCTGGAGCACTCCACAAAGCTCCATAAAGTACCAGCTCTCCATTCCACAACGCCACTCGGATTTGCTGGCCCACCGCAAACCTCTCTCGCCCTTGTATGACAACCCCATCACCCCTGGCATGTACCCTCTGGAGGAGGACTTGGCAAAAGTGTCGTCGGTAAGTGGGGCAAGATATCAGATTGCTTTCTCTCTGTACACCCGGGCTCACTGTGTCCGAGTGCGCAGAGAACACGGTTGATTTGACAAGTCTAAAACCTTGCAGTCCTGATTACTAATTGATTGATGCAGATGCATAATGCAGGAGTCTGAGGGAATGAGACTTAAGTACAAACTGACAGTAGACAGGCATTTGAGAGACTGATCGTGGAAGAAACTTGTTTCTGATTGGCTAAGCTGGAATGTAACTATGGCAACAAGTTTAAAGAGTGCTTTTGGATAGACCAATGTGATTTTTCATCAGTTTCACATATCATACAAAATCTGGTGTTTTGAAGTAATCAGATTAGAAAAACAGTTCTTTTCTAGCATCCCAAAGGTTCTCTAGTTTGTTCCTTTGTGCTTATGAGTGAGAGAACACCCACTAAACTGTCCCGATATCTGAAAATGTCAAAACTTGCCTAACTAGTTATTTCTTCATAAATTTTGCTACCTATTTTACAGAGGAAATTCTGGTTAATAACAGCACTTTTTTTTTTCTGTTAAACAGCATTCCTCACAGGTTTCCATGGAACAGCATTATCCTCCACTCCTCCCGGCCTCCTTCCGCTTGTGCACACCTCCTCTAGGCCGCAGAAACAGGAGCAGTCAGCCCCAGGAGCATGATGGGAGCAGCACGCAGTGGGCTATGGAGCAACGTGCACAGGCTGTGTCCAGACTGAAGCTGCTGCCTGCCCCTAACACCGTGCTACAGCACAACCACGTCACACAGGTAACCCCACAAATTTTTGCTAACACACATACACACACATTATATATATATATATATATATATATATATATATATATATATATATATATATATATATATATATATATATATATATATATATATATATATATATTCACCAGAAAGTGCTTTCCATGGTATTACACAACATACAGAAGCAGACAGCTTGTGCTGAATAGAAATAACCAGTAGTGTAAAATGAATGTATTATGTTGTGTTTTGCAGAGAGAGGCATCAAGCCTGGCTGCCACACACACGCGGGAGTTGCCCTACAGTCTCACCCCAGGTAAAAATTCATGGCATGCAAAAGTTCTATGGCTTCCAGAGTATCACAAAACCATAATATGCATGACCAGAACTAGACATCCAGGGTTGTGTGCCTGTGAACACAAAAGCATGGGATAAGGACACCTGATTTCGATAATTAACTCGTTTATAATATTTGTCATAATAACTTATAACATTATAACTGTGGCTTTTAATTGCATATACACCAGGCGACACTGTAATTGATCAAGTTTCTCAGCTCATAGATTATATTTATATTGAGTGGCAGGACAGGACTGGACATGAGGAGTGGGCAGTGCATGTCAGGGCATTTTAAAGGGCAGGGAAAGTGTGTGTGTGTGTGTGTGTGTGTGTGTGTGTGTGTGTGTGTGTGTGTGTGTGTGTGTAGTAAAGCTCAGCACAGTGACGTCCAGATGACAGCACTGCAGGTGGCACATTAGGGGAGCTGAGTAAAAGGACAGAATTACTACTGAGAGTGATTTAAAGCTCACAGCTGGGACACACTGTATGATGAGCTATTCATTAGATGTATATTGCTACAATTGAGTATTTGGCGCAGGGGTATTCAAGTACAATTAAAAAATAAAGGTTCAGTTACACGTGATAGTGAAGTACTGCTTACAAAAATTACGCAACTAACATGACTGAATGACGTCAACAGTGTTTATAGGGGTCTTTTTTCAGAGGCGTTTCACGTTACCGCTTCTGACAAGCGGCATAGACCTTAAACAGAAGAGACACATGTATTTTGAATGAGAATTAACGTAAACATAAACTTCAATCGTCTTTAAACAGTCATAATTTTTTTTCTTTTTTTTTTTTTAACAAGCCATGTTTTCATTTCGCTAATCAGACCAGAGAGGGTAAATCAAATGGAAATCTAAGAAAGTATTGGTTCATGTTTAGAGTTGCTGAACTATGGCTATTTTATCAGCTCTGCTTCAGTATTTCTTCACTTACTCAGTTCAATCCACTGAGATACTTTGCTGGGTTCACATCTGTGCTGCAGTCTGCCAGGTGATCTAAAAGAATCTAAAATATTCTTGAATCGATGCCTTGCCCACTCCAAAACTATCCAGGCCATCTTGCTGGTTTTGGTGTTATTGTCTTGATTATTCTTCAGGACATTTAACTCCCACACCTACAATGCAAGAATTTACAGAGCTCATTCCTCAGTAACGCTGAAGGGCAGGGTTGCCTCTGATTGTATAGGTTTTAAAGTAACCTGTCATGCATGCTTGATCTTTGCAATCTACACCTCTATCAGCTTTCACATTGCTGACATATTTTACAGAACTGTTTTTAACTTTTGTATTCTCCTCATTTTTTCCCATCACAGATGATCACTCCTATCTCAAACCAGTGGAACCGGATGACCAGGAAATAGACTATGACAACATTTGGGAGTTTGACAGCAGTAACGGGATGATTCAAGCCTTGCCTGGAATTTCAGCACACCGGACACAGCCTGACTTCAGCGCTCGAGGCCTCGGCGCTATGGAAACACAGACGAGATGGTCATAAAAGAGAACAATAGGCTTCCACCCGCCTGGACTTGTGCACATAGCTGGCTAATCTGTGCCTTACTGCACACACTCTCTCTCTCGCGCACACACACACACACACACAAACACACACACACAGGGCTTTACATGAGGCCAAGCTTGCCCAGTATCACTAAATAATCTACTGGGGGAAATGAACAGAGCCTGACTAGGGACAGGAGCACTGAGCTTGTTTATCCACATATCCAAATTTATCCAAACTAGTAATTTTGGATAAAAAGGGGGGGAAAAAAAGAAAGAAAAAACAAATGACCAGTCATTTTATTCATCAGGAAACAAGCCTTACTCAGTAATACCATTTATCACAGAACAAATCAGAATATATTTTCTTTCAGTAATTTTGTTAGATGTAGCATTACTGTGTCATTTACAAACCTTTACAAATGGTTGGTTGAGACACATGGCTTGAATAAGTTTCTAGTTTTCTAACTATGTATATAATGTAAATAATTTTTTTATACAGCATCTACAATTTTGTTTGCACTGTTTTGTACAGTTAATTATAATATTCCTTTTTATTTATATGTTGTCTCAACACATTTTGTTCAGTCACATACTGAAGTAAATTCTTTTCATTAACAATTAATTCCAGGAACAACACCAAACACCAGCATATGTTACAATTAGCAGGAATTCTCTGACATGAGCACGTTTGCTTTTAAACATATTGCATATGTACATACAGACACTGCAGACTTTTCACTTGTGTGTGAATGTTTTATTCCTTCAGTTTGGTGTGATGTGATCTTTATATTTAAAAATAAAATCAGTTCTCTTAATGTCTCTTTGAGATTAATGGTTTATCTCAGTAGTTTATCTCAGTAGTTCTTGAAGTGGGGTTTGTGAAGTATAGCCAGGGCGTGCACTATTTTATTATCTTATTTTATTACCGTGGTGGAAACCACAACCCACCACTTACAAAAGTCATTATATTTTTAGCCAGTTTGCCACTTGAATTGAATGGATGTAGTCCAAACCACAAAACTAAAAAAAAAAAAAAAAAAAAAAATCACCTATAAACAAAACGTGTATGTTTGTTGCAGTGCTTAAAATTGAAACCTCTTACATGTATTTACTTACTTATTTCCTCCCAGATAAACCAGGGGTTATTTTTTGCAGCTTTTTGCATCCCGTGAACATTTAACTGTAAAATCCATTCCTCAGACCCCCTCCCTACATTTTTGTAATGGTGAATTCAGGTATATTGGGACATGAGACAAACTGGGGCAGTTTAACTTCGCACTGTTTATTTTCTGGCCTGATAAGTTAAAGTAAAAAAAAAATCTAAACCAATGAAAATATCTGTCCCAGATTACCAAACCTGTTATTAAAATGGTTTTCAGTCAATTTTGGCAAAAGGTAAATTTTGTTTTTACATGTAGCTTGTGAAAGTCTTGAGGATTTCAGAAACCCATCATGTGCATTTTGTTTAATTAATGATTAGACAAAGTGGGAAAAAACTATACCAATATATATGTGTGTGTGTATATATATATATATATATATATATATATATATATATATATATATATATATATATATACATATACACACACACACACACACACACATATATATATACATATATATACACACACACACACATATATATATACACATATATACACACACACTATATATATATATATATATATATATATATATATATATATATATATATATATATATATTCTGACTATTTATTGGAGCCCTTTTAAAAATTTTCTTAATCATAGAATGCCACAGGAATTAGTCCTAAAACCTGGAAATGAGTTCGCATTTTAGCACTTCCGGTTCCATCGTCCTAAAGTGGATGGGTTTTTGGTTAACGGCCTGAAATAAGGTCTGTGGTTAACACAAGCTCAAGATATTTTCATGTTTTATTCTATGACATAAAATACATCAGTAATACCCCACTCGTGATTTTTTTGTCTTGAAAAGGGCGGTTGCTAACAAGTGGCTAAATGAGACTACAGGGGTTGTCGGGGACATTAAACGTCATCACGCCGAACAGGAAAACTCCTCTATTACAGCCTCGTGTTTATACTCGCGCTCTTGCAAACTATTCCAACTAAAACTTTCCAACTTGTAGATTTATCAGTTTATAGAATTTTCCAATTGTTGTGTTTTCCCCCCTCCAAATTGTAGTGCTATAAAGCTTAGTTGTGACCGTTATAAATAAACCGTTGCCTCATTCCCAGGGGCGTGGCCCAGGGGGTTGTTAATACGAATAGCGCCTTAAAATATCTTGTTGCCGCCCCAGTGGCCACGCCCACTTACATGCCGCATTCCTGCACAAATTGATGCAGATTGTAATGAATCATTTATACAGAGCGCTTCCTCAACGTTTGAATGCACTAAGCGATAACTTACTCCCCACGCACACCAGTGATATTATTATAAAATGTACCTACATCACTTTGTGATGGATGTTTCATCTACTTGAGCGGTGTTAGTGAGCTAGCAACCTGTAGACACTAGGTAGTTAGTTAGCCACTAACCTTTTATTTTATTGTTTAAATTATAGTAAAGTAAACAAGCGGAAGCAAGAAAGTGGGCAATTAATTATCGTTTCTTACCAGCATTTTGGTCCGTTTTGCCCCCCATTTAGGCTGTCTGATATATAAAAAACTTTTCTCAAAATGATAGTAGAGTGTGCTTATTTAAAAAAAAAAAGAAAAAAAAAGTCATGGTGCCCCCTGGTGGTCTGGGGCTTATACGTTATAAGCCCCAGACCACCAGGAGGCACCATGACTTTTTTTTTTTTGACCAAATCCTCTGAGTATTAGGAACTACACAGCAACTTTAAAGCTGATACAAAAAAATGTCATTGTGGCAATAAACAAACAAACAAACAAACAAACAAATAATCCACCTTTGTCCCTAAACATTAACCAAACAAGTGAGAATACGTGTTATACTCTGTAATACTCCAAAGAGGGGAAAAAAGAGTGTTTAAGCATTCAGAATAGCATCTGAATGTTTCGTTTTATTTAATAGAGGGACAAGCTCTTAATATTTATTTAAAGAAGAAGAAGAAATAATTTGCTTTCCTGTTATTAATCAATTAATCTGACAGCACAGCGTTGTGTTGCTCAGCACACACTCCTCTGGCGCCCTCTTGTGGTAATAAGGTAACGGTACAGTCATAAATGTAAAGCAATAACAAAACAGACAAAATAACAAAAATACACATTTATTTAATTAAAGTACAGTATTAGTCCTGCCTTGCGTTGTCTACAAAGAACTGCCCAAAAAGATAAACAAAGCAAAAAACATTATATAATAAATATATGATATTATTGTAAGGATATATATCAGTAGATAGCACTTAAACACCAATACATTTTAAGTCCCTAAGATCATTTATTCCTATCATCACAATTGTGCTTTATGTCACATAGCTATATTTGCTCCATAAGCAACTTCATTCACAGGTTATGGGGATTCATAATAAATTAAATGATATGGTTTAACCTTTAGTGGTGCACAACTTGGCACAACTGAAGCCATTTATTTGTACTTGGACCCAAATATCAGCATTTTCTTAATATTATTTCATTAATTTCTACGAGCCACTGTATAACCGTCATTACTCACTTTCCCTTCAACCTTCTGCCAAATGCAATTTCTTCAGTCTGCAGGAAATGCCATTTTTAATACTATCACTTATAGCAGTGGTTTTCAGTCCTGGTCCTGGGGACCCACCACTCTGCACATTTTGTATGTTTCCTTTATTTAACACACCTGATACAGATCATCAGCTCATTAGGAGAGAGATTCATGAACTGAGCTGAGTGTGTCAGATATGAGAGACATACAAAATGTGCAGTGCTGTGGGTCCCCAGGACCAGGATTGAACCACTAACTTACAGCATACCTTTCATCACAGGATTGGTCAATTTATAAGAATATTGCATGTGATGAAAGTTAACTTATCTTACCTCATGACTGACACCCTTTCTTATACTCCCACTTATCTTACTAACGATCAAAATCTTACATGATTCTCTTTGCCCATAAAAACTGGCACAACTGTAATACTGCTCATGAAATATCAAGATTTGGTCATTTTATATTATTCTGCATGGTTGTGATGTATTCCTTGTAGAATATGAAAGCTAATGCCCGTTGTCTTGGCTCAATGAGCAAGTTTATAGATGAAGATTATTATTTAATCACATGATGTTTTTGCATACACAGCTTATGATATGTATCATCAGCTCCAGGTTGGGTTACATAGGAAAAAGGAGTGACTGACAGAAAGGTGACCTGGCAACACTCAGAGGCCTGTGGTGAGATTTACGCAGGCTTGATCTGACGCACTGGAGATATTTTGGCCGCCTCATCCCTCGTGAATCTCCGGAGGTATCGGATGGCAGATAGAGCACTTATATTCGCCAACAGAACTGTAGCAATGAGACAAGTCGACATCTATCAGTGGCATATGCACTATTTATGTCCCTAAAACTATTTGTCATGGTTTAATAAATGTCAAGTGAGCACAGTTGCCATAACATTTCTTTCACTGTATCATAGACAAAATGTACTTCATTATTTTAAAATTAACATTTTTCCACACAACTCATTGGAAAAAACAAACAAACAAACTTTAAGAAACAGCACTAATGGAAAAAAGTCATCATGTAAATGATACGTGTATGGCTAATTACCAGCTTTCCATGTATCAGCTCCTTGCGGGTTGACTGACTTCAGGACCCATGAGGCAAAGGCAATGCAAACCAAGCACATATCTGCCTGTTTAATGGGCAACAGTGGTGCATCCAGCCCTAAAACAGATGGGATTCCTTATAATTCATTCATATTCACTAACACTTTATCATGGTCAGGTGGATCCAGAGCCTGTCCTGGGAATACTGGTAAATGATAGATGGATAGATGGATGGATAGATGGATAGATGGATAGATAGATAGACAGATAGATAGATAAATAGATAGATAGATAGATAGATAGATAGATAGATAGATAGATAGATAGATAGATATACTTTATTGATCCCACGAGGGAAATTGTTATGTTACAGCAGCATAACGAATAACAAATAGCAAAGAATAACACTATAATCAAAAGCAGAATTGCAGGGGGAAAAAATCCTGAGGTCGGAATACACCCTGGATGGTTAGGAAGAAACTAGAGAACCCTGAGGAATCCAACATGGAAGAACATGCACAGAAACTCGGCACGAACCAGGGACCCTGAAGCTGTCAGGCAGCAATGCTACCTGCTGTGTCACCATAATGCCCTGAGATTCATTAGTGCATGATATTTATCATTTCAAGTCACAAGTCACAATTCAGAACATTTACATTTAGTACTATGCCATATAAAGTCTTCAGTGTAAGGAAATTAGTGAACATCAAACAGGCTATAAAATGCTGCTATAAGTAATGCAATAGCTAAGTAAATCTACTATAGGATTTGTCAGATCATGCTATGCTGAAATTGTCCATAGTCTAAAGTAGAAGTCAATAAGGATAAGCTATCTAGCAGATAAGGTGTAAATATAGAATATAAAGAACAAGCTTACAGCCTCTTCTTTCAACTGATCCCAGTTCAGAAATACATGAAAAGATCACTGGGATAATCACTGAACCCTGGAACACCAGCTGTCCTCAATTCATCATGTTTTGCAAGAGTGAGTACCAGGACAAACCCATTACCCCTAGTAGAAATATTAACATGAGAAATTTTGCTTCAGTTACTGAAGGAATTTGGCCTAATGGTGTCCAAATCCCAACATACTGACTGAACATTGACTAAAATGTTATATCCTAGTGGAATATTTTCCAGCTCAATCTATATAACCATCAACACTATATATCAGAGCTCTATTGTTTTCTCACAGAGAGCCTTAAATGCAAGATCATTACAGATGAAAAACACAAAATACAATTACTAACCATTGCAATACCCCTACTATCATAGAGGATCATCACCAGGAACTCCATGTAAACTCACAAGGCCCTCTTGGTTTCCCCTTGAGATGAAATCAAGGGGCTAAACACTCACCAGCCACTTTACTGTAACTCAAACATCAGAATGGGGGGAAAATGTGATTTCAGTGCCTTTGACTGTGGCATGGTTGTTGGTGCCAGACAGGCTGGTTTGAGTATTTCAGAAACTGCTGATCTGCTGGGATTTTCACAGACAACAATCTATAGAGATTACACAGAGAGGTGTGAACAAAAAAACCTCAAGTGAGTGACAGTACTGTAGGTGGAATGAGACAAGTCAGAGGGGAATGGCTAGACTGGTCTGAGTTGACAGGAAGGTGAGGGTAATTTAAATAATCTCTCTTTAGCACCTCAGTGAGTAAAAAAGCATCTCAGAATGCACATGTTGAACCTTGACACTCTTGACCTTGACTCTTGATACCTGACAGTATCTACATGATTTTATGCATTGTGCTTCTGCCATTTGATTGGCTGATTGGACAATTGCATGAAGGGCTACAGGTGTTCCTATTAAAGTGGCCAGTGAGTGTACATGAAAATATAATTTGTACTCACAAGAAGTGCACATGGCACTCTCATAAAGTTCCTATAAAACTTATAGGTTGCTTTTAGTCTTTTATTAAATTTCCCTAATTAACAATAAAAATCTAAGAATATTTGATAAAGTTCATTAAATACTTTTTATGTTCTGCACAAGAATTAAATGTGCTGTATATGTCTACTTAATTCCTACGCAATACAAATCCAGGAAAAACCCCACAGAAATCAGACCATGTTCTACTAATGTAATAATGTACTAACTTACATCAAGATCCCATATTTAATGTAATCACCATGGGATTCAAATTAAATTCCCATTTAAAATTTCCCGGGAAAGGGCAGTAAACAATATGGTCTCCAGGGACTACAACCGGACTTACAATATGTTACCACCGTGGAGTGTTAAAGTAAAGAGCTTTACTGTATCTTATGTTAAAATATAGGAAATAGAACATGCACACTTGTCCTGTCATCACTGCCTCAAATAGTTTTATATACTAGTTATAGAAGTGATTTGCTCTGGTCGAGGACTGAAGCTGGTCTATTTTTGCATGTAGTTCAAAGTAAAATATGTGAATACTTTCTGGCTCATGGTAGCTTTAAGAGGCCGCCAGCATCATTCAGAACAGAACATGACCATTCCTCTGCATGAACCCAACGCCACCTGTTGCTACGTGCTTTGACTCAGGCCCATGTCTAGTAGGCAAGATTATAATGACACCAAATGGAAAAAATCTAGTAGAATTGCTAGCTTTTAGAATCACTAATGCCTAAGAAATGTTTTTTTTAAATAAAGTGTCACTCAGGTGCACTTCTAATACATTACAGATTTTCTGTTTTGTTAAAATTCCTCTCTATTGTAAGATATGAAGTACTTAAATTAAAATAAAACACCAGAATGTGCTGTTTGAACTAAAAAGCATCAAAACATCTATTACTATCCACGTGTGGGCGCTTAAGTGTAGTAAAAATAGGTGAGGCTTACTTGGATCAGCAACAGCCGTTTGCATTTCACTACATATCTTCTGCTGGTTTGCTAGCTGTCTGAAGATGCGTTTCTCCAGGCTGAGAATCAGTGGGTCTGGAAATGGGCTCTCATCAGCATCCAATATGTTTACAGGCTGAATTCCTCCACGAAATGACCTGCCAGTATTTTTTACAGGAGTGAGAGCCTGAGAACTGGACTCCTCAGGTGGGACTGTGAATCCTGTGCGGCGGACTCTCCTAAATGAAAAAGGGTTTGTCCACAGGAAGGTCCAACTATTATCTTTCTCAGGTAAAAAGTGTTTGTATGGGTCAGAGGCTGCCATGGAATCATGGTTCTTGGTTGGTGTGTGGTCATATCGCGTGACCACTCGGATGACTGTATGCTCAGGTTCCTCATCTTCATCTGAGTGAACAGGGGAATCATCTGGGAAAAAGTAATCATACACCTCAGGGAACTGGACATTCAGGGTTGCTGAGCATGAGGAGGAGAAGATAGGAACCAGCTCGTTGTTAGTACTGCTGTTGTCATCTGCAAGTGGGTAAAATAAACTTTCAGGTTCAAACTCTGAAAAGAAATGGTCATACATCTCAGGGACAGAGGTCTCAGTTCTATCAAGTTTAGAAGCAGCTACAGTGTCAGCCTGAGAGGCAGATTGTTTGGTTTCATCTGTACCGAACAGATACTCAAAGATCTCTGAGAAAGTGATGCCAGTGCTGTCCATCTCCTCTTCATCAGAGAGATACACTGGGGATGAAGTTTCAACACGATCGAATGGATCTACATAATCATTTTCAACTTCAGAATGAGTGGAGTAAACAGAATGGATGGAGTGGAGAGAGGCATTTCTCAGGATTTTTCCCAAGTTTTGGCCTTCAAGAGCTTGTAAGTTTTGGACACTAATATTTTTACACATCTTCCTGAAGCAATGATTGGAATCATTTCTAAAGAGAGGTGATGAATGGGCTGTATCTGAATTAAACACTTCTTCCATTCCTGATGCAGTTCCAGACAGATTTGGATCACTTTCCCAAATGATGCCTGTTGGGTTAGGAGACTCTTGTGTCCCCTCATCTAGTTTGGCTGCATCTGGAGATAGGAGCTGTGCAAGCTCTCCATCAAAGTCAGATATGAATGACACATTCCCACTGGAGTAGTTAGGCCTGGATTCATCCGAGTGCGTAAAATATCCTGAATCTGCTGCATCTGTCACATCTACAATACTGCTGTCCTCTGGCTGGAGTAGCACACTGGGGTGCTGAGCTTGGCCAACCAGACGGAGTCTCAAAATATCGTTTATGGTCAGCTTCTCCATTTCATTCCAGAAGGAAGATATAGCATATATAGGAGGTGTGGGTTGACTTACAGAATCAGGATCTACTGTTCCTAGACTTTTAGCTCCACCTGTTGACTTAGGAGGAGGAGATGGTGAATGTTGTACAACTATAGTAGGTGACAGATCATGGTCTTTAGATGAAAAACAATGTGGTGTATCTACATAGAGAATTTGAACTTTTTGTTCTTCACCACTGGTAAGAATATTAGACTGGGTGGCTTCTGATTTTGAGTAATCGGAAAGTTGACTGTCTGATTCAGTAGTGTGTATCAGAGACTGGTATTCCTTGGTCTGCCCCTTAAGAGACAGTTCCTCATTTTGGTCCCCTTTGATGCCAGGGGACAGAATTTCAACAGCTTTCATATTTATGCCTTTCTGGCTTTCAGGTACATTATTTAATATTAAAGATGGGGCATTCTCTTCTATCCAATTTTCACTTTGTGAATCCACAGATCTATTTGAGAGGTTAGGCTTTTTTGACACTTTTTGGTTTGTAATTTCTGCTTTTGGTTCAACTGATGGAGCATGCTCGATCTCATCTGCTTTTTGTATTTGAGCTGCAATTATTTGTGTCATGTGACCATTCTGGTTACATATTTGGGCCACATTTACATGATCTGCCTGTGTGAATAACTTGAAATTTTCTGATAGACTCCACTTAGCTTGCAAATCATCATTTTTGTGTTCATATGGGACTTCATCATGAGACACAGAAGATGAATTCTCTTTCTTGTCAGTGTTTTTGTAAGATGCTGAGAAGACTGTCTTGTCTGTTAACTCAGGAAATGTTACACAGGAAATTGAGG